>QRDG01001803.1:0-70850 GCA_012064385.1 Puccinellia tenuiflora | reverse complement strand
GGCGAAGCCATGCTCGCGGAGATCAACATCATCAACGCCACCACAACCGTCGTGGTGCCGAGATCCATCTAGCCATCTCCACCTTGCTTGCGGGATCAAGAAGGAGGAGATCTACATCGAGCCGTACGTGTGGATACCGCGGAGGTGCTACCCCTTGTGGCACTTCGTCGGATTGGACTTCGAGGAAATACATCTCCTCGCGACTAGATGAGTCTAGTTGCGGGGATCGACTAGCCAACCCCTGCACCGACAAAACGCGTTTGTTGATCTTCAAGGGTAAGAGATTGGATCTCATCTTCGCTACCTCCATCTAGTAGATCTAGATCCTTGGGGTTTATTCCGCTTGTTGCGTAGGAAAATTTTTGTTTTCTATGCTGCGACCCCTTCATCGAGCTGGCGTCAGACACGGTCTACTACGAGCCAAGGACGACCATCAAATCCCAGATCCTTGCCGATTTCTTCGTCGACTGGGCGGAGACGCAGTACCTACCGCCGGCTCCGGATAGCTCGCACTGGTGGATGCACTTTGACGGCTCCAAGATGAAGGAAGGCTTGGGAGCCGACATCGTCCTCACCTCACCGAAGGGAGACCGGCTGGAATATGCACCACAGATTCACTTCAAGGCCTCCAACAACATCGCCGAATACGAAGCACTCGTCCACGGCCTCAAGCTGGCCAAGGAGCTAGGCATCCAGCAAATCCTGTGTTTCGGCGACTCAGACCTGGTGATCGAGCAAATCTCGGGAGACTGGGACACCAAGGACATGAACATGGCCGCCTACTGTTTTTTCGTCCTGTAGTTCTGCGCTCATTTCGAAGGGTCTGAGTTCCACCATGTACCCCGGGCCAACAACGAGACGGCTGACATGCTGGCCAAGCTCGGTTCCACCCGGCATCTCCCTCGAGCACCTCCACAAACCGTCCATCACGCCTTCACCAGAATCGGACTCCATCATCTTGGCGGCCGACCCAAACCTCCTAGCCGGCTCGCCGGACCCGGGGGCTATCCAGCCGGACCTGGGGGCTGCCGCCCCAAAACTCCCAGCCGGACAGGAGGTCCTGGCCATAGCAACCCCCATGCTCATCAACAAACCAGACGGACACCCGGGGGCTATCCAGCCGGACCCGGGGGCGGCACGACAACCAGTGCCCGCCTGGGCGCAACCCTTCCTCGACTATCTCGCTCGCGATGTAGTGCCGGAGGCGGAGGTCCACGCAAGACAGGTCTTGCGCCGCAGCAAGGCCTACACCATCATCAACGGCGAGCTGTACAAGCGCAGCGTAGCCGGCGTCAACCAGCATTGCCTCGATCCGGAGGAAGGACACCGGCTGCTCATGGACATCCACAAGGGAGAATGCGGCCACCACGCCTTGTCCAGAGCAATAGCATCCAAGGCCATGCGGTACGGTTTCTTCTGGCCGTCCGTTCTAGCGGATGCCGAGGAGATGGTGCGAGCCTGCAACGACTGCCATCGCTTCCGCAAGCAGAAGCATACTCCTTCGGTAGCCCTCAAGACGATTCCCATCACCTGGCCCTTTGCCGTCTGGGGTCTCAACATGGTTGGACCCTTCAAGACGGCTCGCAACGGCATGACCCACCTCCTGGTGGCGGTGGACAAGTTTACCAAGTGGATCGAGGCAAAGTCGATCAAGAAGCTGGACGGCAACACCGTCATCACTTTCTTCCGGGACATCATCTACCGCTACGGCTACCCGCACAGCATCATCACCGACAACGGCACCAACTTCGCAAAGGGTGCCTTTGCGCGTTTCTGCGGCAATAAGGGCATCCGGCTAGACCTCGCATCAGTGGCCCACCACCAGTCAAACGGGCAGGTGGAGAAAGCAAACGGCCTCGTCCTGGCCGGCATCAAGCCTCGGCTCGTGGACCCCCTCGAGCGTTCACCCGGCTGCTGGATAGAAGAACTCCCATCCGTCCTCTGGAGCCTCCGGACAACACCAAACAGGGCAACCGGCTACATGCCATTCTTCCTGGTCTACGGCGCTGAAGCTGTCCTGCCGGCGGACATCGAGATTTCGCTTTATCCATGCTATTTATTTTTCTTTTGACTCCCCTCGAGCCGTCCTCTACACAGAGGAGGAAGCAAAAAAGCCAACGAAGACAGCGTCGACTTACTGGAGGAGGCACGCGAGCTGGCCCTGTCCAGGTCGGCTCTGTACCAGCAGGACCTGCGCCGCTACCACGCCAGTCGAATCCGGCCACGCGCGTTCGGCGAGGGCGACCTCGTGCTCCGACTGATCCAGGACACCAAGGGCCGGCACAAGCTATCCTCCCCATGGGAGGGACCCTTCGTCGTCAGCCGGGCGCTGCTGAACAACGCATACTACCTTACCGATACGCGCGAGCGAAAGAAGAACAAGGCGGATACCTCATACGAGGAAACGGAGCGCCCATGGAACGCAGACCTACTCTGCCCCTTCTGCGCCTAGAAGCGCAACACCTTGTATATTTTACTGCTTTTATGTAAGGCGGTAGCCCCGAGCACACACTTGGGGGCTACCTTGTATCACTGCAAGTTTTAATATATCTCGCCCTGCTACGGCTAGCCGGCTTTCATTCCTTCTCGAGATGGCTTACTAACGCACTGGACGCCCAAGGCCCACTCTACGGATCTGCGCTGCAGACCGCAACCCGGCTGACAAGCCGGCCAGAGCAAAATCTAGAAAGCTCATGTGTGAAAAACATCAAAAAGAAAGAACGACACTCGACTCGTCGTACAAAAAGGCACCCCACTCGCCCGTCCAGCTCACAAATCCCTTGAACGTATGCCCAGCCAGCCGGCCCATTCTTCAGATCTGGCTACAGACCGCAACCCGGCTGACACGTCGGCAAGAGCAGAGGTCATGACTGGCCGGGTACACGGGAAAGGGTAAGAGGGCAAAAACGAGGTGGGCGGAGGTTATAATCCAAATAAAAAGTGAAAGGATAAAAGTGCCAACCCTTCGATTTCTTACACTAACGATCTACGACTCGTGTTCGCAAGGATCAACAAGAAAATCTTCCCGGCTTTCCGCGCGAGCCGGCCAGACTACCCTGACAGGCGAAAAAGCTACCCGACTCCCCACGCGAGCCGGACTGAACCCCAAGGCTTTGACAAATTCGACCCGGTTCGCTGCGCGAACCGGCCCTAATTTCGGGGGCTAGTGGGACCAGGTGGGCAAGGTCGGGCCCCCACCCGGTCATAAAAGACAAGCTAAGCTGAAAACCGCAAGTGCAAGGATACAGAATAAGGTCGCAAGGCAGCCAGCCGCCAGCGGCCGGCCGGTTCGATTAAAGTGCAAGACAAACAAGTTCTACAATTCCACCGGGCATCCCGGGAACAAAACAAAAGTGAAAGACAAACAAGTTCTAAAATTCCACCTGGCATCCCGGGGACAAAACAAAAGTTCATAAACAAGTTCCCACCCGGCATCCCGAGGTCTTCACTTGTCCGCAGCTCCAGCCGGATAGGAGCAGCTGGCCTTGCCGACATCATCATTACCGGCTCCGCTTCCATCGCCGCCTTCAACCTTCTTCCCCTTCAGATCCACGTAGGGGGGATGAAGTCGTCAAAGTCAACAAACTCAACAATGGTGCTGGCGGTGTGGTGAACACCGTTCAGCAGGCGGAGCTCCGAGTAGTCCGTGCCGTCTCGCGGGCCTTCATTGAAGACCTCGATGTCAGCATCCGGATACCAGGACAGGAGCAGGGAGACGGCCCACTGAGCACCCCCGCGCGCGGCCGAGTCCTGCAGCTCAAGAATCCGGTTGGGGCACTCGGCCAGCCGTTCCGCCAGTTTGGAGATGAGCGCCGGAGCCACGTCGTTAGGCCAGAGGACCTGAAGCACCTCGCGGGTAGCCGCGACCAAGGCCACCGCTTCACGCCCAAACTGGGCCAAGACCTCCTGGACAGTGGGCTGGCAGGCGGACATAGCCGTTTCGTTGGGCGCCACACCGATGGACACAAGATTGGTCTTCTTCGCCTTGTCCTCCATGGCCGGATAGAAGCCTACGACCAAGCAAGCAAGATATCAGATAAAGGAAGCCGAATGAAGAAAGGAAGCCAGACGGGAGAAGCAAGCGTACCCTTCAAGGCCGTAGCAAAGCCAGCCAATTGTAGCCGGAGAGCTCTCTCTGTCTTATGCTGCTCGGCCTCGACCCCCTGCAGCCGGGTCACCTCACCCTTCAGCAGGTCGACCTCCTTCTGGATGGCCTACAGCTAGTCGGCGTGCTCCTTGTCAGCGGCCGCCCTCGCTTTGGCCAGGTCGTCCAACTCCGCCTGACGTTTCTTGTCCTGCTCAGCGAGGTGCTTCACCTCCGCCTCCAGCCAGGCAATGACGTCCGGGCCCGCCTGCGAATGCTCCGAGGGGGCGGCTTCTGCCAGAAAAATAGTCAGTCCCCAGAGAGAAGGTCATCGGGCAAACAACGGTTACGTACCTTTGGCGGCCGCCAGCTCCCGCTCGAGCTCCCGGATCTTGCCACGAAGGGTCCGCTCCGAGTACTGAAAACAAGGCCAACATCAACACCGGGGCCCGCCACTAGCTGTCGGCCCAAAGGAAAGCGACATACCTCGAGCGCCTCCTGAAAGCGTTTGAACTCGGAAAGCTGTACTCCTAGCCCGACCTCGAACTCCTGGGCAAAGGCGCGAGGATCCGCCGGCTGCCGCTCTAGGCCCTCGAGCCAGCGACCTGCATCCTCACGCCTTGCCAACTCCAGCGAAGCACCTGGAGCGGACGCAGATGGCGTCCGGGTCACCACGGGATCCGGCTGCGGCTCTGGAGCCGGCTGTTGCTCAGGAGCGGGCTATTTCTTCGGAGTCGGCCGCTCTTCATCCGCTATGCTCGGGCCGGTCTCGCCCCGGCCCTCTCCACCTCCACCGCCGCCGGCTGGCAGCGGTACCTGGCCAGCCTGCGGTTCAGCTTCTGGGCCGTCACCGGCTGGGGCCCCGCAGCCGGCCTTTGTCGGACCCTCCGGCTCGGCTGTCTCGGTGCCGGCCGTCCCACCACGGATGGACCTAGGAGGACTGAAGGAAAAGTACATGAACAAATGGGAACAAGGCATCAGCAAGCAGACAAGAGCACTTACGCGTCGGGTTTCGCGGGGACCTTCGACACCCGGTCCGCCTCTTCTTGGACGGACTTTCGACAGCGGCATCATCAACCGGCTTGTCGGTTGCCTCAGCCGGCCTCGAGCACTTGGTGGGGGCGGCCGAGGAGGAGCCCCTGGTCTCTGCACTCGCATCAGAGTCCGGTAGATCAATAATCTCGATAGCTGGCCAGCTACGGGCACATCAGGAGGATCATCCGGCTTACCGCGGGCAGTCGGCCCGGCCCGTCCACGCGTGCGTCCAGCCAGTGCAGACTGTTTGCCGGGTCCAACCGGATCCTGGGACTCCTCACCGCGGGTCGGCGGCGCGTCGTCATCGCCCTCACCGCCTGCCATGACAACATCCTCCTCCTCTTCGGCAGCCGGATTCCGGGTCAGCCTCAGGAGGTCAGGCAAGAATTCGGGCCCATCCGGCCCGTCCTCGATCGCTTGGATACGGAAAAGCTCCATGCACCGCCAAGCCGTAATCAACCGGGTCGGCCTCGTCGACAACAACAAACAAACAAGACCAAGAAACATACCCGGGGAGGCGGATACTTGCGGTTGTAGGGCGCCAGACCGAACTACCAGTCCTCGGCGACGTGCTCCTTGGTAATCATCCACAGCCAGGAGTCTAGAGAGGCGGTGTAGTTCCTGGGGGCGAGCCGGGTGGGATCCCACCGACCCGACATATGACATATCTTGTGTGCCCGGCTCTGTTCTGCCGTCTGCAAAGGACTTCTGCCGGTCGCGGATGTAGAAGAACCGGCAGAAAAGGTCAAGGTTGGGCTGGATGCCCAGGTACGCCTCACAGAGAGTGGCGAAGAAACTCAACTGGGCGATGGAGTTCGCCCCGAAATGGTGAGGTTGAAGATTGAAGTAGTCCAGAAACTGGCGAAAGAACGGGCTCACCGGGAGAGCGAGCCCACGCTCCAGGTGGTCGATGAAGAGGACTACCTCGCCGCGGCCGGGGTCCGGCCGGATCTCGTCGTCGACGAGGACGCGCACCGCGATGTCCGCCTCGGTGCCGAGCACCCCTACCTCTTGGAGCGCCGCCACGGTCTCGGTGGTGATGATGGACCCCCTCGAGTCACCATCGCCTTCGCCGGCGTCCATGTCTGCCTCCAGCTTGAGGTCGGACCGACGGAAGCGCGCGGTGTAGCGGCGTGAACCTGTGGTGCGCCAAGGTGAGGACGGCGTGCGCGCTTCGCCGACGAGGAGCGGAAGAAGAGAAGGGAAGGACGAGCGCCCGCGGCGGCGGCGGGCGAAAATCCGGCAACGCAAGAAGGAATCAGAGAGGAGAAAAGCAGGAGGGATGGGAAGAGGGAGGAGAGGCCGGGACGCCCTATTTAAGGAGCGAGGCCATCGCCTCGGCTCCTCCCATGACAATGGGCACGTGGACGGCAACCGCCGAACGTGTGTGGCAGTTACGGCCACAAAGGGTCCCACTACCTCCACTAGCGCAACGGCCGGCATAGAAGATCCTGGACCTAGAACCCGAAGCATCGCAGCCGGGCTGGGTAGTGGGGTGTCAAACTGACGGGATGGGACGGCGTCATCCCTGACATCAATTCAAGACACGCATCCAGCCGGCAACGATTGGCGGATTTCAGCCGGCGCTTTCCGGCCGGTGACCACCTCTACATCGACGAACTCAAGACTGCTACTACATCAACACGTAGACGTTTACTCGGCCATGCTACTCGGACAAACCCCAACGTGTTCGGGGGCTAGTGTTGGGGGGATGACCCCCGGGTGGTCAAGGACTTGCCTAAGTTTGAATATCAAAGCCATCCGGCTGAAAGGCAAGGGAAGAAGCTATCCGGCTGGAGGGCATCCGCCTGCCTGCAGCAGCCGGACGAAGAAGGAGTCCGACTCGATCCAGCCGGCCCAGGTCTCCGACACAGGAACGTGGGCTACAAGGAACCGCTGCCGGACCGCACGTCGCCCGTACCACAGCTACGACTGCCTCCACGACGAACAGCGCGAGACGTGCAGCAAACCGCTAACCCAGAACCGGAGGGGATGGAGCCGATAGGACGGGAGGCGCGCCACCCGGCTTTGCACGTTGCCGACAACGTCGCCGCTGTGCCAGGCGGCGAGTACTGTACCTGATGGAAGAACACTGTGGGAAGGAAGAAAACTGTAGCCGGACTCGACGGGGCCGGGTCGGGCAGCCAGCCCCAGTAGTCAGTGTGTAATGAGCCGGCCCCACACATGTACAACAACCACTCAGCCCTATATAAGGGGGGAGGGTGCGGCCATAGAGAAAAGGGAGGCCATGGAGGAAACCCTAGTCCAGATACACAGCTCAAGGAGCCTTTGTAAGTTTGCCACCAGGAGAATAAGAAGTAGAAAGGTAGGAAGTAGGAGTTTTACCTCATCCATAGGGCTCCAAACCTGGGTACATCTTGTGTTCGTATGCATGCTTGTATCCAATCCCGCCTGCAGAATACCCCGCTAGTGTTAGTTGCTCCCACACCACTCAAGCCTCTCCTTAGGCATATGTCGAACACAATACCCCGACAAATGATGAGGCTACTGCTGATGCTAGAACAGAGCAATCCGTGTAGAAGTTTGGTTCCTGGATGTTAAGAGTTTCCGCAAGCTTCATAGCAAGAAGAAGACCGTATGCCTCTGCCTCAAGAGGGGATGACACAAGAGGAGATGTAGCTGACACACGTATCTGTCGACAGTGATAATTGCCTTCGAGTTGTATTATAACTGCTATACCTGTAGGAGAGGATTGCATACTTTCTTGTTTTGTCCAGGCAGCGTCACAGAAGATATGTTGTCTTGTAGAGCACGATGGTTCCTGTTGGGGGCGTTCCTGATGAACTACAGCTATCAGCGAGCATTTATCTTCTCCTTCCATCATATCCTCTAGCTTGGAACCCTTTAATATCGCATTGGCCATCGGGTATGCCTGTGAAGGCTTGCAAAATTTCCTACCAAACAGGGCATCATTTCTAGCCTTCCAAATGCACCACAAGAAAGTGTATAGTCTGAAAATATTCATGTGAGGGTGATTTGCATCTAACAAAGCTTTAATCATTTGTGGAATGGCACGATTATGCATAGCAAGCATTTCAGTTTTGATATACCAGGGAGAGGAAAACCAAACAGCCTTTGAAAAGGGGCAAAGGAAGACCATGTGCATTTCATCCTCTATACTACCACATCTAGCACAATTTTCAGATATATGTTTAGAAAACTTACTTGCCCGCTTACCCATTGGAAGCGCTCTGCGAAGTAGCCTCCAAGCAAATGTTTGTACTCTTGGTACCATGGATTTTCCCCTCCATATCTGATCAAGAAGATGGACAACCTGTAGTGGAACAACTTTCGGCCTCTGGCTTGCTGGTAGTGTCATATTGTTGAAGCAATGTTTATAGGCACTCTTCGAAGTGTATTCACCTGTAGGGGTTAGTTTCCAAACCAAAACATCTTGTCCACTAGCATTGATAATGGGGGTTTGCAGGATAGCTTCAGCAGTGTGAGGTGTAAACAAAGATTTGACAAGTTGAACATTCCAATATTTTTGATTTGGAACCCAAAGGTCCTTAACCACAGATGGGTAAGTGTATGAAGCTTGTTGAATATTAAGATTGTAATAGATGCTTTGCCACTGAGAGAACCAGGGAGTACTCCAAATGGAGTTGTTGCCATCAACAATTTGATAAAAAGAAGCCGAGATTAACAATGGTCTTACCTTAAGAATTGCTGTACAGAAGGCAGATTTTGGCAAGTTTTGCTTGGCCCTCCAAATGGTAGTGTCACCGTGGTACTTGGATTTAAGTATGAGCGCAAGATGACTTTGGGGCTTCTTGTTGGGAATATGCCCTAGAGGCAATAATAAAATGGTTTATTAGCATATTCATGTTTATGATAATAGTTTATTATCCATGCTATAATTGTATTAACCGGAAACATAATACATGTGTGGAATATAAACACCAGGTGTCCCTAGTAAGCCTCTACCGGACTGGTTCGTTAGTCAAGAGATGGTTAGAGTTTCCTAACCATGGACTTGTTACAGTCACTTGATAACGGAGTCATATCATTAGGAGTAATGATGTGATGGACAAGACCCAAATAATAAAAGAGTTGCAATTGATCGTGTCACACAGTTTTCATTGTCAACGCTTTTAGTATGCCAAGTATAGTTTCCTTAGACCATGAGATTATGTCACTTCCGTTTACCGGAGGAATACTTTGTGGACATCAAACGTCACTTCGTAACTGGGTGATTATAAAGGTGGCTTTCAGGTATCTCCGATGGTATTTGTTGGGTGACATGAATCAAGAGTGGGATTTGTCCTTCCTTGTGACGGAAAAGATATCTCTGGGCCCTCTCGGTAATATAGCATCAGAAAGGTTGCAACCATGTGATTAAGTGTTAATCACGGAGATCCTATATTATGGACGAGTAAAGAGAATTTGCCAGGTAACGAGATGAAACTAGATATGGAGATATCGACGATCGAATCTCGGGCAAATTAAATATCGGTGAGACAAAGGGAATCGTATATGAGATTAAGAATCTCCGGCATCGTGGTTCAATCGATAAAGAACTTCGTTGAATATGTAGGAGTCAATATGGGCATCCCGGTCCCGCTATTGATTATTGATTTGATCATGTCTGCATGTTCTCGAACCCGTAGGGTCACACACTTAACGCTCCGATGTAGCTAGGGTTAGTGATGAGATAATTGATGGAATGAACGAATGGTGATTCGGAGTCCCGGATAGGATCCCGGACATCACGAGGAGTTCCGGAGTGGTCCGGAGAATAAGATTCATATAAGGAAAGTTGTTTCCGGAGGTTTCGGAAAAGTTCCGGAATATTTCTGCAGGGTACCGGAAGGTTCCGGAATGTTCTAGAAGAGTCTAGAAGTGGGACCCACCTAATGTAGGGGGCCCACATGGACTAAAGGGGGTGCAGCAGCTACTTGGGCTGCGCACCACCCAGAGGCCCACTAGGGCAGCCGGCTAGCTAAAGGGCTAAGAGCCCAAGAGGGAAGGGGCGCCAAACCCTAACCCTAGGGGGCTGGCTTGGGGGCTAAGCCACCCAGCCGCCGGCCCTAGAGGGAGGTTGGGGCGCAGCCCCCTTGGCCCCCTATATAAGGAGGGGCAAGGGAGGGGGTGCGCACCACAAGTCCTCCTCCCCATACCCTAGCCGCAGCCCCCCCTCCACCTTGCCCTAGGGCGCCACCTCTCCTCTCCCCGGAGGGCTGCCGCCATCACCACCTCCTCTCATGCTGCACCATCCCTAGCCGTAGGGCTGCTGCACCATGTCCTCCTCCTCCTCCTCTTGCCATGGCTTAGGCGAAGCCATGCTCGCGGAGATCAACATCATCAACGCCACCACAACCGTCGTGGTGCCGAGATCCATCTAGCCATCTCCACCTTGCTTGCGGGATCAAGAAGGAGGAGATCTACATCGAGCCGTACGTGTGGATACCGCGGAGGTGCTACCCCTTGTGGCACTTCGTCGGATTGGACTTCGAGGAAATACATCTCCTCGCGACTAGATGAGTCTAGTTGCGGGGATCGACTAGCCAACCCCTGCACCAACAAAACGCGTTTGTTGATCTTCAAGGGTAAGAGATTGGATATCATCTTCGCTACCTCCATCTAGTAGATCTAGATCCTTGGGGTTTATTCCGCTTGTTGCGTAGGAAAATTTTTGTTTTCTATGCTGCGACCCCTTCAGTGGTATCAGAGCCTAGATCTATTCGTAGATGTTGGTGCGATTAGAACACAAGGAGTTGTGGGCGTTGATATTTTATGTTGCTACCTTCTCGCGTGCACTTTGCGTCTTTGCGGTATTGTGAGATGAAGCGGCCCGGACCAACCTTACTCGTCCACGCACGAGAGACCGGTTCCACGACTGACATGCAACTTGTTTTGCATAAGTGGCTGGCGGGTGTCTGTTTCTCTTGCTTTAGTGAAGATGCAATTTTCAATGGAAGGCCTTTCAAAAGGATGAGTAAATAAGCAACTACTATATCACCGTTGTGGTTTTGCGTAGATTAGAACGGTTCTATCTCGTTGACCCAAGCCACGTAAAAATTGCATAAACAAAGTAGAGGACGTCTAACTTGTTTTTGCAGAGGGGGTCATGTGATGTGGTATGGCCAATATGTGATTTGTGATAATGTATGCAATGATCATGTTTGTAATCTTTCGCGACTTGCATGTCGTCGAGTACGGCAACCGGCAGGAGCCATATGGTTGTTTTTTATTTTATGTGACCTGTGTGTCATTGAATCACCATGTAATTGCTTTACTTTATTGCTAAGAGTAGCATTAGTTGTAGTTGCAATAGTTGGTGGACAACCATGGTGATGGCGCCACGATGATGGAGATCATGTCGGTGATGGAGATCATGCCGGTGCTTTGGAGATGGAGATCAAAGGCACAAGAAGAAAGGCCATATCATATCACAATTATGAATTGCATGTGATGTTAATCCTTTTATGCACCTTATTGTTATGCTTAGATGTGATCGCGACGGTAGCATGATAAGGTGATCTCTCACGTTAATATCAAGAAGTGTTCTTCCCTAGTATGCACCGTTGCGAAAGTTCGTCGTTTTGAGACACCACGTGATGATCGGGTGTGATAGATTCAATGTTCACATACAACGGGTGTAAGCCAGATTTACACACGCGGAAATACTACGGTTTCCTTGATGAGTCTAGCATGTACAGACATGGCCTCGGAACACAAGAGCCAAAAGGCTAAACACGAGTCATATGGATGATATGATCAACATGGTGATGTTCACCAATGAAGCTACATCATCTCACGTGATGATCGATTGTGGTGTAGTGGATTTGGATCGTGTGTCACTAAACAACCAGAGAGATGTTGAGTTTAGTGGGAGTTCATTAAGATGAACTAAAATTATCATAAACAAAAGTCCAGATGTCTTTGCAAAAATCCTTGTAGATCATGGCGAACTACGGTAGTCGGTTCGTTGCTGAAAAACTGCGTCTCGATGGGTCAAATTTGTTGAGTAGTACCAGCGTCCTGAAAGAAGTCCTACACACCAATGCTCAGCTCTACGTGCTAGAAGAACCAATAGGAGATAAACCTAAATATTTCTGCAAGCTATGAAGAGTACATGGAGTGGTTTTGAACCACCTACTTGAAAGTCAAGTGGATGATGTGCACCTTCATGAATTCTGACCTAAGTAGACAATTCAAGAACTTGATTGCAATGGAGATTGTAGATGAGCTGAAAAATAGTTTTTCAGCACAAGTTAGAATTGTAAGGTTCGAATGTCTGAACGGTTTTCTTTCACTCAAGATGGAAGAGAACACTTGCTTGGAACAACACCTGAGGATAATGCATGAGATACATCATCGTCCAGTGCTTGTTTGGAACCACAAGATGAATGACGGTTTCGCGATAGATGGGGTGATACGCTAGCTTCTCCCCAGCTTCAAGAATTATGTCGGAGACTATGTCATGGGAAGGGATTTGATCACTTTCTATGAATTTGTGTCTCAGCTGCGTCATGTCAAAGTGGAACCCATAGCAAGAGAAGTTGACAATGCAGAAAGTATATAGTGATATACAAGTTATAAATGTTTAAAGTCCAAATTGCAATTGTGGCGGTTCCGATAAGTATTTGATACTCTTTCTGTTTTATGAAAACAGAACCAGCTGCTTGAGATTTGCATAAAGGATATGGGAAGACGTTGCAGAATGTTGGCAATCAAGGAGTTGATGCTGGCAACGATCTGTCTCTACATTTATCATTTGGATTAGAGGATTTGAATAAGTTTTGTAATCGAATTAAGTTTGATTTTAATTAGTGTGTCTTGCTTATGTGAGACGGTTATTCATGTTAAAGACAATGGTTGTTCTATTTTCATGAGTGATCCTTTTTGGAAATCACAAGTTTTCGATTATAAGTGTGTTATTCTTATTATAATCTAGATGATAAATTGGTTGAACATTTATAAAATATGTGACATACTAAAATATCCAAAACTTAATAATGACAATTGTTTTAGTCGTGCTAAATATTGAATAAACATTTTGATGTTTTATCAATGCACCTTATTGTAAGGAGTATGACTAAAAATGCCACCCTTTGGAAGTGTGTCATGAGTTGCCGGAAATAAACACAAGTGTTGGTTGTATTTTCAGCAAATGTTAGATGTCATTATTTTGTGAACTCCATCATAAATGAAATGATTAAATAGGTGTATTTATTTGAGTTATGATATTTGATGAGATCAAATAAATTTCTGGAGTTTAGGATATTAAGTTAACAAGAAAATTGAGTCTTTATGATTTGATCAAAAGAGACAAAATATTTGAGTTATATGTTAGTATGTGGACTTGTGAGAAGTGTTATCACAAATTACAATGTTTAGAATATTTCAAAGGCGTTTGATATGTCCTAAGATATTGTAATCACACACTATTTGATATTGTGTGGTCTCAAAGAAGGGTATTATTTCGGGGTTTGATAATAGCATTTAGATTTATTTGACAAACACTCTGTTTAGAAATAAGGATCTATTTAATGATTTGCATTTCGCATATGAGTTATGTGAAACAGTGGTTTCATTAATTATGAGATAATTAGAAACTATTGCAAATAAAGTTTGTAGTATATTCATATGTGACTATGAATAGAGATTCCACAATGAGAGACTAAAAGGGACAAATCAATTATTGATTGTGTTAAATGTTTTAGTGGATTTATCGTGAAAAGGTTTCATTGATAAAAGAATTGATGGAATAAATGAAAAGCTAAAACCTTGCTTGTTTATGTATCAAGTGGCACATATGTAAAGTGCTATGTTGGTTAAAACTTGACACATAAAGGAATTAATGATGGTGATCATTGAATTTCGTTTTAGCTTGTCTAAAGAAAAGTAGGATTCAAGAATATAAAGTTTTGTCAGGTTACAAAATAATATTCATGATTTACTTGTCATGTTTCAGAAACAAGACATACCTACGAAACTACAAAGAAGAAATAGAAGCCTTAAATACGAAAATGACTAAGAGTCATCCTATATTAAGTTTAAATCACAAAGTAATTGTTGCTTGATTTTGTGAAAGCGTTGTTTCACATATTTATTCTTCAAAAGGGTTTGTAAGGAATAAATAAAACTTACTGGACAAAAGCACAAGAGGTAAATCTCTTTAACATATTCAATGTTGTTAACTACATGGTGTAGTTGTGCTTAAGGTCAAAAGGATTTATGCTAGCAAAGTACTAGCATTCGTATGAAGAGTTCTCGATATTAATAGTTAATTAAGAATTTTGGAGGTGTCCAAAATATCGAGAAAATACACGAGTGTGATCTATTTAAGATATGTGGCGACATATATTAAGTTAGAGCAGAAACTATTTTCCAAGATCAAAATATGTGGTGACATATGTTTGAGTGGGAGCTAGTTAATCATGGTCAAATATAAGGATAACATATTTCTGAGTGGGAGCCAAAGTGGTTTCACAATTTAATATGTGTATGGTGTATATTTGAGTGGGAGTTTACAACATCTTGTTTGAGTGAAATGGAGATTTCATAAATGTTGTAAATAAGTCAGGAACCAACGTATAACTTGTGAAGTTGGAAATTGAACGTCAAATATCCATGTAGATGGATGTATCTATGGAGGATAGATATGTTTGATAAAGCATTATGTCAAGATGTTTAACCTAAGTATGATTTTGAAGGAGTTCAAAATGGAACAAGAGAAGAAAAGTTCATCTTCTTGTGAAAAATAGGTGAAACATTGAGTTGATAACTCAGTACAAAAATGATGGTTGGAGGATATGTTAGAATTCGCTATGAATTGTTCATAGGTCTAAAACATATAAGAACCATGTGTTTGTATTTGACGATATGTGACCCAAGTTCTTGGTTAGAAGAACGTGTTAGAATGAGGAGTCATTTTAACATGAAGATGAGATAAAGTAATCTAGAGATTGGTAGACTTGGTTGAAGTCATAAAACCAAACTAGATTGGAAATCTCATAATAGCAGAAGCGCAGCGAAAGCATGATCGAAAATATCGAAGTGACATGATTGCACTGTCGATATGTGAGTCTAAAACATATAGGAGTATATGATTAATTCAAGGATTAAAAGATATAATATTATGGTTTGAGAAATTTTATTTCAAGACTGAGTGAGTTCCGGGTGCACATGCTATGTGAAAGTCCTCTTGACTGATCATACGTCATGTAGGCATAAAAGGGAAACGAAAATCTCGCTCTCTAACCAAATATATTATATTCATCATATGATGATGAGAATTACCATGTGATGATAATAGGTTTATCATGAGATGATAAAGTAATGTCAAATTAGGTGACATTGACGTTTTGCAAAGAACATAAAGAACTGTATAGTACAGAGCACGGACAGAACCTCTTCCACGAGCAAACATGATCAGCACTGAGACTCCATGAGTGTTAGACACCATGAGTGTTGGATCGAGAAAATGTAAACTAGATTATTGACTCTAGTGCAAGTGGGAGACTGTTGGGAATATGCCCTAGAGGCAATAATAAAATGGTTTATTAGCATATTCATGTTTATGATAATAGTTTATTATCCATGCTATAATTGTATTAACCGGAAACATAATACATGTGTGGAATATAAACACCAGGTGTCCCTAGTAAGCCTCTACCGGACTGGTTCGTTAGTCAAGAGATGGTTAGAGTTTCCTAACCATGGACTTGTTACAGTCACTTGATAACGGAGTCGTATCATTAGGAGTAATGATGTGATGGACAAGACCCAAATAATAAAAGAGTTGCAATTGATCGTGTCACACAGTTTTCATTGTCAACGCTTTTAGTATGCCAAGTATAGTTTCCTTAGACCATGAGATTATGTCACTTCCGTTTGCCGGAGGAATACTTTGTGGACATCAAACGTCACTTCGTAACTGGGTGATTATAAAGGTGGCTTTCAGGTATCTCCGATGGTATTTGTTGGGTGACATGAATCAAGAGTGGGATTTGTCCTTCCTTGTGACGGAAAAGATATCTCTGGGCCCTCTCGGTAATATAGCATCAGAAAGGTTGCAACCATGTGATTAAGTGTTAATCACGGAGATCCTATATTATGGACGAGTAAAGAGAATTTGCCAGGTAACGAGATGAAACTAGATATGGAGATATCGACGATCGAATCTCGGGCAAATTAAATATCGGTGAGACAAAGGGAATCGTATATGAGATTAAGAATCTCCGGCATCGTGGTTCAATCGATAAAGAACTTCGTTGAATATGTAGGAGTCAATATGGGCATCCCGGTCCCGCTATTGATTATTGATTTGATCATGTCTGCATGTTCTCGAACCCGTAGGGTCACACACTTAACGCTCCGATGTAGCTAGGGTTAGTGATGAGATAATTGATGGAATGAACGAATGGTGATTCGGAGTCCCGGATAGGATCCCGGACATCACGAGGAGTTCCGGAGTGGTCCGGAGAATAAGATTCATATAAGGAAAGTTGTTTCCGGAGGTTTCGGAAAAGTTCCGGAATATTTCTGCAGGGTACCGGAAGGTTCCGGAATGTTCTAGAAGAGTCTAGAAGTGGGACCCACCTAATGTAGGGGGCCCACATGGACTAAAGGGGGTGCAGCAGCTACTTGGGCTGCGCACCACCCAGAGGCCCACTAGGGCAGCCGGCTAGCTAAAGGGCTAAGAGCCCAAGAGGGAAGGGGCGCCAAACCCTAACCCTAGGGGGCTGGCTTGGGGGCTAAGCCACCCAGCCGCCGGCCCTAGAGGGAGGTTGGGGCGCAGCCCCCTTGGCCCCCTATATAAGGAGGGGCAAGGGAGGGGGTGCGCACCACAAGTCCTCCTCCCCATACCCTAGCCGCAGCCCCCCCTCCACCTTGCCCTAGGGCGCCACCTCTCCTCTCCCCGGAGGGCTGCCGCCATCACCACCTCCTCTCATGCTGCACCATCCCTAGCCGTAGGGCTGCTGCACCATGTCCTCCTCCTCCTCCTCTTGCCATGGCTTAGGCGAAGCCATGCTCGCGGAGATCAACATCATCAACGCCACCACAACCGTCGTGGTGCCGAGATCCATCTAGCCATCTCCACCTTGCTTGCGGGATCAAGAAGGAGGAGATCTACATCGAGCCGTACGTGTGGATACCGCGGAGGTGCTACCCCTTGCTGCACTTTGTCGGATTGGACTTCGAGGAAATACATCTCCTCGCGACTAGATGAGTCTAGTTGCGGGGATCGACTAGCCAACCCCTGCACCGACAAAACGCGTTTGTTGATCTTCAAGGGTAAGAGATTGGATCTCATCTTCGCTACCTCCATCTAGTAGATCTAGATCCTTGGGGTTTATTCCGCTTGTTGCGTAGGAAAATTTTTGTTTTCTATGCTGCGACCCCTTCACTTCTTTGCTAACCTCCAAGCTGCCGATAGAATTAAACCTTGGTTTATGGCCTGTAGGTTTCTAATGCCTAGTCCACCAAATTTTTTGTCCGTGCAAATATCTGCCCATGCTGTTAACACAAAGAGTCTTCGTAGTCGGCTCTTCTTTGACTCATGTCCACCAAAAATTCCTAATGATAGCTATGAGTTTTGCAAGGAACTTTTTTTAGAATGATATGTTGGACATATAGTAGACTCGGATAGAGGAAAAGACAGATTTTATAAGGGTTAGTCCTGCTGCATGTGAAAGTCTACAAGCTTTGTAGGCGCTCAGCTTTGATTTAAATTTGTCGAAGATGAAGTTGTATGCCGCTGATCTTTCCTTTGCAGGAAGTGTGAGATGGTGCCCCAAATGCATGGTGTTATTGTCGATGTCCGGGACTGAGAATATTTGCTTGATGCCTTGTCTGGCCTGCAAGTTAACCTTTTTACCGAACATTATTCTTGATTTGTTCCAGTTTGGAAGTTGCCCTGAATCTTGACAAAATTGTTGCAGGATGTGGGATATGGTGGTTGCTTCCTGCACATTGGCTTTTCCACAGACTAGGAGGTCATCTACAAATATCAAAGAATGAATAGGAGGGCAATTCGGTACAAGAGAAATACCATAAAGGTGGTTAACCTGAAGAGCGTCCTGTAGCGCAAGGGAAAGATCATTTACTACAAGGACAAAAAGAGATGGCGACAAACGACATCCTTGCCCTTATGCCTCTACTGCTTTTGAAATGGGCAAAAGATTGGCCATTAATAATAACTGAGAATGTTGGAGAAGAGATGCAAGAATGGATCAAAGTTATGAAATGGCTATGAAATCCTTTACGTTTAAGAGCGGTAACGATGAAATGCCATTCAATTCTATCAAATGCTTTGGCTAAATCAACTTTTAGCATAAAATCCAATCCATCCCAAGAATTAAGAGAGAACGAGTGAGCAATTTCTTGAGCTACAATGATATCTATACCTCTTATAAAGCAAAACCCCACTAAGTTCATTTATGATTTTTCTATCTCAACATGCAAGCTATCCACATCATCCATGCCATTAGCCAATCAATTGTCCATGTCATCCCCACTAATATTAATTAATATATACATGCAAACTCCACATCATCTTACATTTTTAATTATTTATTTATCCATGTTAATATTTTTTTAATGCACATATATTTCATGTCGAATAAATTTAGTATGTCGACTATAACAAATTGAATTAGCATATTCCTTTAGACAATTTAATATATATCATACTATTTTTATAGCCTTTTATTTACGTAATATTGTTTTTGAAGGGTCCCCGCTGCAACGCGCGGGGAATATTTCTAGTTATTACTAATACGTGTACCTTCGATGAAAGCTTGTTGAGAGGGATGGATATAATCTGGTAAGTGTGGTTTCAGTCTATTGGCCAAAGATTTTGCAATTATTTTGTAAACAACATTGCAAAGGCTGATGGGCCTAAAGTCTGAAGGAACATAACAAACAAGCTTTTTTGGAATGAGTACAATATGGGTTTCATTGAGGCGAGGAGTGAGCTTACCTGTGATGTAGAAGTTTCTAACCACATTAGTGACATCTTCGCCAATCCAACTCCAAGCCGAAATGTAAAATCCGACATTGAACCCATCAGGTCCCGGCGAAGCATTTCTCCTCATGGATTTGAGAATTTCCCAAACTTCTTGCTTGTCCGGGATGGAATTTGTAAAATCATGCTCATCTTGTGGGTAAGAGGTATTCAAGAACGGCTTGTCATAGTTAGGACACAAGGACTGAAAAATATTCTTGAAATAGTCAACAAATTCACGAGCAATGTCTTCAGGATCAAAGAGATTATTGCCATTAGTATCGTTAATGGATATAATCCGATTGCGTCGCTTACGCTTGAGGACAGCATTATGAAAGATGGAAGTGTTCTTGTCTCCATGGGTAGCCCAATGTTTTTTTGCTCTTTGCCTGTAAAATTCTGTAAGTTTTGTCATAGGGGCTAAAGGATTCGGACCACTGATTGCCATGGGCCTCAAGCACAAATCTTTTCAGAATCATTTTCACACCAGTATTTTTTAAAATATAAACTAGATGATCCATTACTAATTTGGGGAAGAAAAAAGTCCACTTTTCATCCTTAAAATCTTAAGATGGTTAACTTCTTATTCTACAACTTTTGTATGGTCCCAAAAAAAAACCCTGAAGTTTTGAAAAAAATCACATCTCATTAGACCCATGAAAAGCGGTGACATGAGAAAAAAAAAGGTCGACAGATGTCGAACCCTCACACGCCACTCGCAATGACAAAACAATGCTTACCGAACACCAGACTAAATTTCTAGCTCGAATGCCTCTCTCTCCCTTGATTCCATTTTTGTAGCATTGTGTCGAATGTGATGCCCTAGCACCGCCACATCGTAATGCCCGCCTACCGTGCACCACTTCACAATCCCGCCCCCTTTCCCTAGAATCTTTACGGTTGTCTTTGTTGGAGATATGCCCTAGCGGTAAATAAATAAAGGGTTTATTGAAATATCTCATTAAAGTTTATCATATTTTTTTTTTATATTATGATATAACTATATTAATAGGAAACGTTAATACACGTGTGGACATACCAGAGTCCCTAATGAGTTTCTGAACGCACTAGTTCATTGGTCAACGAATGATTGAGGTTTCCCAATCATGGACATTTATGCCAATTGACAATAAGGTCATTTCATTGTGTATATGAGATGATGGACATACCCAACATAAGTACTGCGACTCGATCAAGTCACGACATTCATCGTTGCAATATTTAGGAAACATAGTAACTTATTCCTTAGACCATGAGATAATACTTAATCACTACCATCAGAGGTTGCCTTGATTACTGTCGAGGTATCGTCGAATCTAGCGGAGATAGGGGTGCCATCCGGCTAGGTAGAGAGGTGGGTGGAGACGTAGGTAATTCCGGTGACGGGATAGGCATGATTTTACCTAGCTTCGGATCTCTCAATGGTGGCGAAACCCTACGTGCTGCTATAATTCATTATAAGGCAATATGAGCCGGTTACAATGAAAGTTAGAGCGTGCCCTGATGCGTCACTCTGTCTGGCTTATAAAGGCGCCTGGACTAGGGTTTGCAGGAGGAAACCTAACCGACTAAGTTACAGAGTTCTATACGAATTCGGCTTGGTTAACTTTTCATCCTTAAAATCTTACGATGGTTAACTTCTTATTCTTTAACTTTTGTATGGTCCCAAAAAAACCTGAACTTTTGAAAAAAATCACATCTCATTGGACCCGGGAAAAGCGGTGCCATGAGAAAAATGTCCAGATGTCGAACCCTCACACGCCACTCGCAATGATAAAACAATGGTTACCGAACACCATACTAAATTTCTTGCTCGAACGCCTCTCTCTCCCTTGATTCCATTCTTGTAGTATTGCGTCGAATGACATGCCCTAGAACCGCCACATCGTGATGCCCGCCCTACCGAGCACCACCTCACAATCCCGCCCCCTTTCTCTAGAATCTTTACGGTTGTCTTCTCTTAGCCCTGCCCACACGTCGGCCTTTATAAGCTCATCGGCTAGTTACGCCTTTCCACTTGATGGAAAGAGAATGATGGCATGAATTGATCTTGGGATTCCTCTGACCAATGCATCAACGACACCGCTGGCGAGCATGAAGGTGACAATGAGACATCGATCGGGTGAGCGGGGACGTGAGGACGAGCTGGGGGTGCTGACGAGGGGGTCATGAATGGGACATATGAGCTCGAGGGTCAACGTGGATAAGGGGGCGACGCAACAGACTAGCTAGCAGTGGAGGGGATTTGCGTTCAGATGGATATTTTGACAAAAGGGGTGGGGAATCTGACTGTGTCGGTCTAGATTTCGTTCTAAGTCTAGTTAGATGAGAGAGGATTTGCTACCCATGGTGGTAGCTACACACCCATGCGTTATATGGTGATGTAAGCCGTATGTACCCATTTTAGCTTGTTTACGTAGTAGAACATGGATTCTTGGTGTACAAAACTAGTCTCGAAATTTTGAAAAAAAATAATTTTTGTTTGTTATTTATGGGGTTTGACTTTTTTGTTGACTTTAAAAAATATAATCATAACTAATGGGGGAAAACTTGAAAAAATTTGAAAAACGCTTTTTAATAATTCTATGAACTCTAATAGTGACAACCTTCTAGTTTCTTTGAGTAGTCTCTTTTTGCTGCTGAAGCTACGTGTCGTTCAAACCTAGGGTGTGTAGCTACCACCATGCATAGCAGGTTTTTCCCTTAGATGGGATGTGCACTTGTCCAATATTTAAGGGTTTGTTTGGAGTTTGGACCAAACATGAGTTTGAGGACAAGAAAATAAAATTTCTCAAAGAGTTAAAGGATGAAAAGAGGACTTTCTTCTTAGGGGAAGGGATTCATGACTACAGAGTTTTGTCCTTTGGAAGAACTCAGATCCACATTGTTTTATGTACGTCTCTTTCTGGTCATTGCACCCTTTTGCTAGATGCACACAAACTATTCTTGGTTGCTTAAGAGCTAATTACACTAGACACCCAACCAATCCAATAAGATGTAAGTGGTGATGTATGATGGTATAGATAACTATCATTGAGAAACCCCATATGGAAGGTATGATGTAGCACAATAGCAAATTTTACTTAGTGAAAAACTAAAGATTTATCGAATCAGTAATAATACAACACTCAACAAAGTTTGCTGAAGGACCTGCACATAACACAGAAAACACCTTGTCCCCAACGTTTCAAAAGGTTGTCAAGTTTCCCGTCTTGCCAAAAACAATTTATTAAATGTATAGTGTGTAAAATATGTTAAAACGCAAATAATAACAAAACGGATCAGCAAAGAACAATTTTGTAGTCAATGTAAAGGAAAGGATCGGGGACCATAGTTTCACAAGTGGTACCCCTCCATAAATAACATGACACTGTTGGGTAACAAACTGCAGCTGGAAAATTGACATAATTATATTCAATTAATTATGATAGCAAGAATGTTCACGACATATTCACGTAAGCATTACGTCAAATTAAATAGACTGTACCGCATATTTGACTAATACTCACCCTCGAGACCACTATCCAACATGCATCAATCAGTTTTAAGTTGTTAAACAACAGAGTACCATCTTAAGCAAATTGCATAATATTAACAATAAAGGTACCATAAATATGTGATAAAAACCATTGTTTTATCTTTAGTAGCAACAACACATCACCTCTCTTAGTCGTTTTGTCAACTCGAGCCCACCAAAAATGAGGTTGAACCCACTATCAAACACTGACTCCCTCTTGGAGATTTATACATATAGTTGGTCACAGTAAACATATAAATTGGAGAGCATGTAAAAACGTAAATAAAGCATCGACATGATAAAATAGCATTCTATAAATAACATGCACAATCTGATCATAATGTCATAATTCATCATATCCTAGCAAACATAATGTAGCGCCCCGACCCCGGAATTATACAGAGATGCTATGTAAACCACAGGCTATGCTACACAATCGAAGGTTACTGGGGTTATCACTCCCAGGCCAAAACCTTTGGCAGGTGTGCTCGGTATGGATCATCGGCAACGCATGTAACAGCCCCAGATTAGTACCCTAAAATATGGGCCTCCATAAATATTTTCATTATTTTTGGGAATGTTTAGATACTCTAAATAAAGGAATTTTGGGAAATATCAAAAATGCCTTAATTTAAACCCTGGGAACAAATGTGGGTCAAAACTTTTTATTTGACCTCACCAATTTTTGTGGAGCACCTAAAGGTAATTTGGAGCCCACATGAATTTTTGCACATTTTATAAAAATGTTTTAGTGACCCAATTAAATCACTGAAGTCTGCTGAACTTAAAAGAAAAACAGAAATTGCAGATTTTGTTTAAATTACTGACAGTGGGTCCCCACTGCCAGTCTCTCTTTCCCTCTCCTCTTCACTGGCGCCATGCTGCGGCTTGTCCTCCCATGCCGCCGTGGCCTCGCTGCCGTGCGTGCCGTGGCCCCCCTCTTCGAGGTCAAGGATGCACACGAGGCCGCCCGCCTGTCTCGCTCCCCACCTGCTCCTCACCTGCCCCTCCCCTGTTCTTCCCCTCGCTCTCCCATCGTGTCCGCCACCGTCGACCGCGAGCTCGCGCCGCCGGCGAATAGCTACCGTCGAAGCTCCCCGCCCGGATCGAAGACTACCACCAGGGCCGCCTCGCCGTCATCTACCTTCTCGTTGAAACAATCGGCCTGGGGTGCCGGGAATCGGCCGGGACGGCCGATTCTTCGCCGCCTCCTACGTTTCGGCCAATCGAGCCGCCGTGGACCGCGCCGCCGCCCTTGATCTCCTCCGACCACCCGCGGCCAGCCACGCATCGCTGGTGAGCCCGCGCACCTCCTGGACACCCCCTCTCTCCTCCTACTCCTCTGTGGCCTCGCCTCCGTGCGGGAGGCCGCCGGCCGTCCGCCATGGCGCGGCATGTCGCGCACGCGCTAGAGCACCGCCCCGCCCGGCGCACGTTTGCACACACGCTTGACCGCGTAGCGCCGCCCAAACCACGTCGCCGCCGGTCGATTTCCCCGTCGGGTGCCGCCGCGCTCATGTCCCGCTTGTCCGGCCTGGACCCGGCCTCTCATTTGGCTTGGGCCGGCCACGGGCCGGACCGTTCGGCCACCCTCCCGGCCTGGGAGCCCAGCCTGGGCTGGCCAAAGGCCGGGCCACTCGGGTTGGTGCCCGGCCTGCCTCCCGGCCTGGCCGGCTTGAGGCCGGCCTGTCTGGTATTTGATTTTTCCTTTTGGAAAATAAAAGCAAATTAAAACCATTCATATCTTTTCAAATAATGACTCAAAAATAGCAATTTAAATACCAAAATGCTCAGGAAGACAAACTCTAGCTGTTAGAGAAGTTGAAACCATCTCTTGAGTTTATTTTCTTGCTGTTCACATATGAATTCCTAAAATGGGTTAAATAATACCAAATCGGGAAAATTCATAACTCGTCAAATAATTAACCAAAATTGGAGAATAAAATATCAATGTGATCAACACTCTAATTGCTATCAAACCATGCTAATATTACATCATGATCACAAATAATTATTTGATGTTATTCATAAATGATTAAATGAATTAAATTTGAATAATTATTTAATTCACTATTTAATCATCGGTACTCCGAAAATTACAAATAAAGTACCAAATTGATCGCAATGACGAAACCTATCCTTTCATGTCATGATCATGCATATTTGAGCCATTTCTCTAATAATTTGATAATTTATAAATAATTGTGATCACTAAGGTAAATATGGGGTTGCTTCCAAATAATTGCACTAATTATTTGGAACTCCATTTAAATTGTTATATCCATCAAATGTTGACATCCTTGCATCAATTTGACATGTCATCATGTGATTGCGCATTGCACCTTGTGATCGTGTGATTTATGTGTGCTTTGTATTTTTCTTCGGGTATCGATAGATTCCGGAGTCGAGGGTTCCCTCTCCTACCCCGACGAGCAATACTACGCTACCCGGCAGCAAGGCAAGAGATAACCTAACCTTCTTGGCATATAGCATCCTATGTTTTGATCAAATTATTTTATCCACCATAATATTGCATGCGGTTCAAATATCTCTTTGTGTAAATATATAGAATCCTATGAATGCATGTCTCTTCCCCGAGCCAATCACATGTATCCCTACCTATGAAACCTAGGGTTGAAGTGTTGGCCGAGATGAATGTAGAATTATTGTTGTATCCATATGCTTAGCTATGCTTAGACATGCTTAGAAATGCTTAGTTGAAATACTAGTTTGTCCGTTGTTGAATTCCATAATTATTGATGTTGATGGAATGACTCGGGCATGGTGGATAATTGTGATGCTTAAATTAAAATGCTAAGATGGCTTGGGTGAGTTGCCATCGGGGATGGTGCTTTGCCTCACTCTAGCCCCTAGGTGCGAGTTCTTGTCTCTAGAACCAAGTTTGAGCGTGCTTCCGGAGGTGGGGGCATATGGAACCCCCTTTGACCGAATAATTTGTGAGGGCGTATCCAAGGGTCCTCTAGTTTGCTATTTCCATTTGCCGTGTGTGTGAGCGGAAAAAGGATGATGAGGATGGTGGTGTTAGGATGTGGCGATGGGGCAGGGGCTGAGGCTGGGTAAACTTGTCCTGTGGCCACAGATGACTCTTGGATAGTCTCATGCATTGTAAAGGTCTAACCGCGCCCGCTCGCCGGTCTTCCCCGGAAGAGGACCAACTAGGTGAGCCGGACGGTACCAATGGATAAGGAGCTGGGGTTCCTGCGGAAACCTGGCGACTTCAAATAGTACACCCCTGCAGGGTTAATCTTTTCGAAAAGCCGTGTCCGCGGTTATGGACGACTTGGGAACGGATATACGAGACCATAGATAACTTTTAACCTAATTGATATGGCAGCTAAAGGTTGCATAATCAACTTGTGATAAAGGTTCATTTCCTCGAGGGTGAGTCGAGGGAGTGCCTTTGTGTGAGATGAGTGGTGATGGTTGCAAGTAGGTTCGTCGAGAACCGAAGATGATAATGATACTCTCTTACCCCGTTATAAAAATATTCTGAGTAGACGAATGCCATGTGTAAATTTATATTTCGGTTTATTAAAATAGCTTTATGCAAAAGAAAGACATAAACAGCTTTAGAGCCTCCGTCAGTCATTGGGCCTATATCGCCCTACTAAACTTGCGAGTACATCGTACTCAGTCTCTCTTTGCTGCCTTTATGATTTTGTATTTCAGAGGAGGACGACACCGAGCGACTAGGTGGTTTCTTCGTTGACGTCGACTACTAGTCTGGGGTTCCCAGGTGGCAGCTTGGGACCGTGGAACAAGCTGGCTTGGGTGATGTTTATTGTAGGCCTCTTAGGCCATATATTTGCTTCTTGTTGTTAGACAACACTACCCGCTTCCGCTTGTTGAATTGTTGGATCTGTGATCCTTTTGTTTGTAATATTTGTATTCTTCTCGTTATATGAGCTGCTATACAAATGTTTTGTGTCGTAGAGTCATGCTTTGTGCCAGTTCTGTTCCACAAGTCTCGATCTTTGTTTTATACATTGATGGTTGTGTTGACTACATAGCCTCTCTGTATAATTCCGGGTTCGGGGCGCTACAACGCAACACCTCGATCATGCCATAAACACTGGCATAGCTATCAATACATAATAGAGAGATCAAGACTGTGAAACATCTGACACATCACAAACTTTACGACACAAGAGATCATAGTTCAACTCATATAATGAGAAAGATAGCAAATTACACATCAGAGGTCACAGACCCAACATTACATCAAGCGGAAGCAAATTTAGTTGTCTAAACAATAAGATCCAAATTATGTCCTAAGAGGCCTACAATAACAAATCCCAGCTAGCCTGTTACGTGACGTCCCAAGCTGCCAACTGGAAACCCCAGACTACTCGTCGATGTCAATAAAGAACCCACCTTCCTGGTCGGTGAAGTCCTCCTCTGAAACAAATAATAATCAACAAAGCTAGGCTGAGTACGACATACTCGCAAGGTTACTAGGGCGATATAGGCCCAATGCTGACTGCCTTCAAAGTTGCATAGTAGTTGTTTTGCATAAAGCTAGTTTTCCTTTTGTTTAAAGACATGACTCATGACATCGACTACTCAGAAGGTTTTTTACAAGGGGATAAGATAGTAAACTTTCATTCGTTAGTTCACATTGAACCAACAGTATCCAGAATCCACCACTCATATCCACCAAGACACTCCCTCGAATCACCCTCGAGGAAATGGACCTTTTTAACACATGTTGCCAAATTTTAATTAAGTTCAGGTTTTCTATGATCTCATAATCCATTCCCAAGTTGTCCATAAACGTGGACACGGCTTTTCGAAAAGATTAAACCCTGCAGGGGTGTACTAATTTAACCATCAGTACCGTCCGACTCGCTTGTTTAGCTCTCTTCCGGGGAAAGCCGGCAGAGTGGGAGCGGTTAAACCTTTACGTCGCATGAGACTATCCAAGGATCATCGTGACGACAGGACAAGTTCAGTGCCTATTTCAACACCCTGCCCCCATCGCCACATCCTAAACACCACCGTCCTCTTCGCGCCTTCATCCACCTGCAACTCACACGCAAATGGAAAGCGCAAACTAGAGGACCCTTGGATACGCCCGCACAAGTTATTCGGTTAGTAAGGGGCCCATACCCCCAACGATGGAAGCACGCTCGATCTTGGTTCAAGAGACAAGAACTCACACCTAGGCGGCAAGAATGAGACAAAACACCACCAACCCGGATGGCAACTCATCCAAGCCTTTTAGCATTTTAATTAAGTATCACAAGTTTCCACCTCGTCCGAACATTCCATCAACTTCAGAAGCATGGAAATAATCACCGGACGACTAAGCATGGCTAAGCATAGCTAAGCATATATTCATCAGAATTGAATTAACTCAGGCCAACACATCAAACCTATGGATAATATGAGGGAAAACATGTAATGGTGTAGGGAACTATGCAATTAATAGGATACTCTAACTATCGAACAAAATTGACATTGGAATCGAATGCAATATTATGGTGGAGAAAATACTTGTGTAAAACAATAGGATGAGATATGCACAGAAGGTTAGGTTATCTCTTGCCTTGCTTGGCAATGTATAGAAATAGAGCTTCAGGGAAAACGGGATCATTGACGTGTCGATCCATAATCCATTGTTGTCCTTCGGTGTCATCGATCTTTCCATCGGACTCGTTTCGATCTCGAATCGCGTTCTATCGAGAAGATTCAAAACACCGGAAATAACAGAACAATCAACACATATAGAAGTGCAATGCACAAACACATGATTACATGACATTTCAAAGGTCTTGAACATGACCACAAGTTAAATGGGTTCCCGAATACAATTATTGCAATTAATCGGGATAAGCCACATATTTAAACTTAGTGAACTAGGTTATTCCCAAAATAGGAACAGTACTAAGATGTGATGCCAACATGCATGAGGATGATTTTATCATGTAGGTATGGTCTTACTGATCATTTTGATACTTCGTTTGCGTTTTTCCGATTAACGATGAATAAATGGTGAATTAAATGGTTATTCAAATCTAATACTTTTAACCATTTCGAAAAAGACATCAAAGGAAAAGTTGTTGTCATGCTGTGAAATTAACATAACTAGATAGCCTTTGATTTCATGATCATTTTGGTATATCATTTGCAAAATTTGAATTAATATTTATTAAGTTATGATTTTCCCAAATTTTAATTAGTTGAGTCGGTACTACCGGAAAACGGCCCGGTAGTACCGGGCAGGTCGGTACTTTCGGCGCTACTTCCGAGCCACTTCCCAGAATATGACAGGAGGTATCCAGTACCGAAAACAACTCACGGTCGGTACTTCCGGCTAACAGCCCGGTAGTACCGGTCAAGTAAGTACTTCCGGTGCAACTTCCGAGCTACTTCCGGAATAGAACTAGAGGTATCCAGTACCGAAACAACTCACCGTCGGTACTTTCGGCTAACAGCCCAGAACTACCGACGAAACGGTTTGACCGAGCCGAGGCCACGAACGACGCGCGCGCGTGCTGCTGTATTAAAATAAGTTGGGTGGTGCCCCAAGCGAAGGCGGAATTGCAGCTAGTAGCAGTTTTCCCTCGTTTAACGAACCGAGGTTTATCGAACCAGTAGGACTTTGAAATCAACAACGAGGTGAAGATCTCTGGTGCTTGACCTTCAACAGACGCGAACCTACACACACTCAACCAAAATACTTTGCCCCCAACGGCGGAAAGGTTGTCAATCTTTCCGGTCTCGCAGAAAACAAAGCGGTTAATTGTATGATGAAATAGATGAAATATGAAAAGTGACCAGAGGAGTAATGATGATTAAAAACAAGTAAATGAGGTTGTAAACAATGTAAAAAGATGGACCGGGGGCCATGGGTTCACTAGTGGAGTCTATCAAGTAAATAAAATATGCATGTGATGGGTGAACGAATTACAGCTAGGCAATTGACAAGATCATGAAACAAACCCAATTTAGCTATGAAAAAAGGACATGATAATATTTATGGAGGCATCATGACAAGGAACAAAGACCGTTGAGTCCAACTGCATCTTTGTCTAAAAAGTCCACCGTGGGATCGCTATCCAGCCTGTCACCCAACGGTATTAAGTTGCAAGCAACAGACAATTACATTAAGTAAAGTGCATGAAGTAAGCAATACTAATATCAAAAGAGACATTAACACCGCTGTTTTACCCTTAGTAGCAACAACACACCCTCGCCCTTAGACGTTTCTGTCACTCGTGCCCAGGAACAAAAGGGGGCATGAACCCACTATCTATCATAAATACCCTCTCTTGGAGATACACACAATCAATTGGCCAAAGTAACTACGAACATCGGAGAGCATGCAAGAACATAAATTACTCATATAAGAATCATGCACAATCTGAACATAACTTCATAATCCATCGGATCCCAGCAAACACATCACATAGCATTACAATAATCGATCTTGATCATGTTAGGCAGCTCACAAGATCATAAGACATGAAGCACAAGAGAGAGAGACTACCAACTAGCTACTGCCATTGGACCCGTAGTCCAAGGTGAGACTACTCACAAATCATCCCGGAGGAAGGAATGACGATCAAGAGCCCTCCGGGATCGATCTCCCCTCCGGCAGAGTGCCGGGATCAGCTTCAGATTGGACCCCAAACAAGGGTTTTTGGTGACGGCGCATCGGGGTCGAGTTTCTGGAAAATAATGGCCACCTCGACGTTTTTAGGTCGAAAGGAAATTTATAGGCGTCGGAGGGGGCCGAGGGGACGCCCAGGAGCAGGGGCGGGTCCCACCCGCGGGCCAAGGGTGGGCCACGGCAGGAGGCCGTCCCTGCCCTGTGGGTGGACCCCAGGGCTGCTCTTTGGTCTCCAGGTGTCTTTCGTCCCATAAAAAATCTTCGTAAATTTTTGTCCAAATCCGAGAATATTTCCAGAAGTAAATTTCTGAAACAAAAAGACAGCAGAAACAGGGAACTGGCACTGGGCATCTTGTCAATAGGTTAGTCTGACAAAATGCATAAAAATGATATAAATGAAAGTAAAAACATGTGACAATATCACAAAATTAGCATGGATCACTCAAAAATTATAGATACGTTTTGAGATGTATCAGCATCCCCAAGCTCAACTCCTACTCATCCTCTAGTAGGTAAGTGATAACAAATAATTTTTGATGAGACATGCGACCAACACAATCTTGATCAAGATAGTAATGCAAATCAAAGGATGTGAATGAAGATACTAAACAATTGTCTATAATTGATAGCAAGAAAGCAATGAATAAACAAGTTGAATCATCCAAGGAAAACCTTACATAAAAAGTATGTCAAAGACATGAAAACAATGTGATCAACATATTTGACTAATTCACAAGGATAATAATTCCATGACAAAAGTGTTTGAGAATCAACACAAAGGAAGATGTAAGCATTAGCAAAGAGATTAAACTTCCAACGGCTTATCTTATAGATAAAGTCAATATAAATATTCATGTTTAATCTTGATAATGTAATATGCTCAACGATACCCAGGGTCAATGCTAGATGTTTTCTTTCGTGGAGATAGAAGGAAAAAGGGAAAACTGACTCAACATTAAAAGTAAAAGAAAGGCCCTTCGCAGAGGGAAGAAGGGATTAGTCATGTGCTAGACCTTTTTGGTTTTTAAAACAGAAGTAAAATGATTTTTTGGTATGTATGCTTTCGTCAACGACTTCACAACAGAGAAGCTATCTAGTGCCTCATGACAAGCAAGGTTTTTAGACTTGTGAGAGCAGCTGTTCTTAGAAGAGCGAGTACGCTCTTCTTTCTCCTTGGTTTCACCACTGTCCAATGTTTGGGCTGCTTTCTCAGATATGCATTGTGCGGAGGAGAATTGTGAGTTATATTTATATTTTTCTTAAGCTGCTCTCGGGTTGATTCAAGTGAAGACGTAATCCATCAACACCAGGTGAAAGGGGGGAAATGACCTCGCTCGTCATAAGTTATATCTAGCTCTGTACTGCTCCCTCATGAGCTTAAAAACAGAGGCACAAAGAAGAAGTATTTTGAATTTTTAAATGTAGCACATGACAAATTTACTTGGAATGGTAAGAAATACCATGCATAGATAGATATGGTGGACTCAGCTGGCAAGAAAGTTTGGCTTTGGTGATTGGATGCACGAGTGAACCATACACTCAGTACGAATTTTTAGGCTTAGCAAAAAGGGTGTTTGAAGCAAACATCTAACAATAACCGGTAACAGAACAACATAACACATTTACCGATCATAACCATAAAAACTCTACACCGTCTCCCTTGTTGACCAAAAAATTCTTTTGATGGAAAGATTAGCACTATGAATTAACAACTGTGAAAAACCACACAATTTCAAGCTTTCAACCATATTTCTTTACTAATCAATTCCACTCAAATAACCAGCAAGTTTAAGCATTCAACTTAACATCTCAAAAAAATTGAGAAGCATCAAGTATCCACACCATGATCTACAAAACTATGCAGGCTTTTCATTTTATTCTATCATCACACAAACAACATTTTGTCGCATTGACAATTCAAAAAATTTTCAACAACAACTCTCTAACAAGTATAAGTGAAGAACAAGAGAGTTTAACTTAACAACTAGCATCTCTAAACAAGATAAAAGCTAAAAGCGAGAGCTTACTAGAAAACAGACAGTAGCTAAGAATACTCAAAAAGATATAAGCGAAGCAAAGGAGTATTCTAACTAAAAAGCGGAGCGTGTCTCTCTCCCACACAAATAAGTCTAGGATCCAACAAATATATGACCAGCAAACAAACAAACAAAACTGAAAGTAAAAAGCCGCTCCAAGCATAGCACATAATATGTAAAGTGATAAAAATGAAGTTCAACGAAGACGACCTTATGATAGTCGATGAAGATGAGGGGATGCCTTGGGCATCCCCAAGCTTTGACTCTTGATAGTTCTTGATATTCAAAGGGGGTGCCATGGGGGCATCCCCAAGCTTGAGCTTTGATCCATCCTCGATTTCTTCATATTTCTCTCCTTTGGAACTTAAAAACTCCCTTCACACAAAACTTCTCATAATTTGATTAGAGGGTTAGTGCTCATAAATTAAAATGCACATGTGTTCAACTCATGAAAAATTGCAAACAAATTTCATTAGGCATTAGCTACTGTTTACTAAGCCTAAATGTGGCACTCCACCCCTAGAGTATCACATATGACGATGGTAAAGAGACAAATGCAAAATAAAAGCAGAATCTGCCAAAATCTGAACAGTCTGTAAAGATCGAATTTTTCGAGGCACTTCTGCAGCTCAAATCAAAAAACTTAAAACTAACGAAAGATAGACAAAAGCATCAGGCTTGCTGTCAAAACTTATCAGGAAAAGAAAAATTCTGGTGATTTTAGGATTTCCGTGCAACAGGCGCACATAATATGTTTTTGGACAGCAACACAATTCCTCGCACTTTCAATGCATTAGAGGCTAAACTTGGCACAAAAACTAAAAGAAAAAGATACAATGAAGTTGCTATAGAGGTAATAATTTCATGACTCAAGAAAAGCAAAAATCAAACTGAAAATAAAAGATGGGTTGCCTCCCAACAAGCGCTTTTCTTTAACGCCTTTTAGCTAGGCGCAATGCCAAATATCAAGTTTTTTTCGGAGGCCTTTGCAACATCAAGAGCATAGCTTGACCTTATGATTGATTCAAAAGGAAACTTCTTTCTCTTTCTAGGGAAGTGTTCCATCCCTTTTTTAAGGGGGAACTGAAACCTTATATTTCCCTCTTTCATATCAATAATAGCACCAACAGTTCTCAAAAACGTTCTTCCCAAAATAATAGGACAAGAAGCATTGCACTCAATATCCATAACAATAAAATCAACGGGAACATAATTATCATTAACAACAATAAGTACATCATCAACTCTACCCTAAGGTTTCTTTTTAGAAGAATCAGCAAGATGAACATTTAAATAGCATTCTTCCAAAGGATTTAAATCAAGCATATTATAGAAACTTTTAGGCATAACAGAAACACTTGCACCAAGATCACATAAAGCATTGCAATCAAAGTCATTTATTTTCATCTTACTAGTGGGTTCCCAACCATATTCTAACTTCCTAGGGATAGAGGTTTCAATCTTAAGTTTTTCCTCCCTAGCCTTGATAAGAGCATCGGTAATGTGTTTGGTAAAGACAAGATTTATTTTACTAGCATCCGGTGTCTTAGAAAGTTTTTGTAGGAACTTAATGACTTCAGTAAGATTGCAATTATCAAAATCAATTTCATCATATTTAAATAAACTAGGAGGATCCTCTTTAGTGGTTTGGATAGTATAAACTTTAACAGTTTTCCTATTCATTTCAGCAATTCTAGCTTCTTCAGCCTCTCTAGCCCACCTAGCTTTCAAAAGAGCCATCATCCTTTCATTTTCATTAATTTGAAGAGAGATAGCATTTAAAGATTCAGTATGTTTGTCTTGATTTGGAGTGGTTCTAATTTTCAAAATTTCAACATCATGAGCAAGAACGTCTACTTTAGAGACTAGACTATCCAGTTTTTCCAACTTCTCTTCAACAGTTTTGTTAAAAGCTTTTTGCGAAGTGATAAATTCCTTTAAAAATTTTTCAAGATCAGAGGACACATTCTTATTAGGATTATAAGAATTACCACAGGAATTACCATAAAGTTGCCATTATTGGGAGGATAAGGCTTATAGTTGTTACTAACAAAATTATTTCGATAAGCATTATTGTTGAAGTTGTTTCTATTAAGAAAATTAACATCAACTTGATCCTTTTCTTGGGAAATTAATGAAGCAAGTGGAACATTATTAGGATCAATATTAGACTGATTGGTAGCAAGCATAGACATAATCATATCAACCTTATCACTCAAAGAGGAGATTTCCTCAACATAATTTACCTTCTTACCACTTGGAGCTCGTTCGGTGTGCCATTGTGAATAATTTGTCATCATCTCATCCAAGATTTTAGTTGCTGCACCTAATGTTGTGGACATGAAGGTGCCTCCCGCGGCCGAGTCCAAAAGGTTCTTTGAAGAAAAAATCAAACCTGCATAAAAAGTTTGGATAACCATCCACATAGTTAATCCATGCGTGGGACAATTCTTAACCATAGATTTCATTCTCTCCCAAGCTTGAGCAACATGTTCATTATCAAATTGTCTAAAGTTCATAATGTTACTCCTTAGTTGTATGATTTAAGCAGGTGGATAATATTTTCCAATAAGAGCATCTTTGCATTTAATCCAAGAATCAATGCTATTTTTAGGAAAAGACAATAACCATTCTTTTGCTCTCTCTCTCAAAGAGAAAGGGAAAAGTTTCAGTTTTATGATGTCACTTTATACCTCTTTATACTTTTTCATATCACATAACTCAACAAAGTTATTTAAATGGGAGGCGGCATCATCAGTACTAGCACCAGAAAATTGCTCTCTCATAACAAGATTTAGCAAGGCAGGTTTAATTTCATAAGATTCCGCTTTAGTAGCGGGTGGAGCAATTGGAGAGCATATGAAATCATTGTCATTAGTTCTAGTAAAGTCACATAACTTGGTGTTTTCAGTAGGGAGACATAACGATAAGATAAAATAACAAGACAGGAATAAAGACTACACTAATTTTTTTTGGGTTTTAAAATTTTGAAACAGGAAAATAAACTAAATGAGATATAAAGCAAGCAAGACAAAAACAAAGTAAAGATATTGAGAGTATGAGACTCCCCTTTCTGTAGCTCCAAAGTCCCCGGCAACGATGCCAGAAAAGAGCTTGTTGCTGTATTAAAATAAGTTGGGTGGTGCCCCAAGCGAAGGCGGAATTGCAGCTAGTAGCAGTTTTCCCTCGTTTAACGAACCGAGGTTTATCAAACCAGTAGGACTTTGAAATCAACCGAGGTGAATGTTGAAGATCTCTGGCGCTTGACCTTCAACAGACGCGAACCTGCACACACTCAACCAAAATACTTTGCCCCCAACGGCGGAAAGGTTGTCAATCTTTCCGGTCTCGCAGAAAACAAAGCGGTTAATTGTATGATGAAATAGATGAAATATGAAAAATGACCATAGGAGTAATGATGATTAAAAACAAGTAAATGAGGATGTAAACAATGTAAAAAGATGGACCGGGGGCCATGGGTTCACTAGTGGACTCTCTCAAGTAAATAAAATATGCATGTGATGGGTGAACGATTTACAGCTAGGCAATTGACAAGATCATGACACAAACCCAATTTAGCTATGACAAAAAGGACATGATAATATTTATGGAGGCATCACGACAAGGAACAAAGACCGTTGAGTCCAACTGCATCTTTGTCTAAAAAGTCCACCGTGGGATCGCTATCCAGCCTGTCACCCAACGGTATTAAGTTGCAAGCAACAGACAATTACATTAAGTAAAGTGCATGAAGTAGGAAATACTAATATCAAAAGAGACATTAACACCGCTGTTTTACCCTTAGTAGCAACAGCACACCCTCGCCCTTAGACGTTTCTGTCACTCGTGCCCAGGAACAAAAGGGGGCATGAACCCACTATCTAGCATAAATACCCTCTCTTGGAGATACACACAATCACTTGGCCAAAGTAACTACGAACATCGGAGAGCATGCAAGAACATAAATTACTCATATAAGAATCATGCACAATCTGAACATAACTTCATAATCCATCGGATCCCAGCAAACACATCACATAGCATTACAATAATCGATCTTGATCATGTTAGGCAGCTCACAAGATCGTAAGACATGAAGCACAAGAGAGAGAGACTACCAACTAGCTACTGTCATGGACCCGTAGACCAAGGTGAGACTACTCACAAATCATCCCGGAGGAAGGCATGACGATGAAGAGCCCTCCGGGATCGATCTCCCCTCCGGCAGAGTGCCGGGATCAGCTTCAGATTGGACCCCGAACTAGGGTTTTCGGTGACGGCGCGTCGGGGTCGAGTTTCTGGAAAATAATGGCCGCCTCGGCGTTTTTAGGTCAAAAGGCAATTTATAGGCGTCAGAGGGGGCCGAGGGGACGCCCCAGGAGCAGGGGCGGGTCCCACCCGCGGGCCAAGGGGGGCCGCGGCAGGAGGCCGTCCCTGCCCTGTGGGTGGCCCCCAGGGCTGCCCTTTGGTCTCCAGGTGTCTTTCGTCGCATAAAAAATCTCCGTAAATTTTCGTCCAATTCCGAGAATATTTCCAAAAGTTAATTTCTGAAACAAAAAGACAGCAGAAACAGGAAACTGGCACTAGGCATCTTGTCAATAGGTTAGTCTGACAAAATGCATAAAAATGATATAAATGACAGTAAAAACATGTGACAATATCACAAAACTAGCATGGATCACAAAAAAATTATAGATATATTTGAGACGTATCAGCGCGCGGCGGTGACCACCGGCGGCGGCACGGACGGACTCGGCGGAGTACGGCGTTCGGGGGCGTGCTACCAGGTGCGTTCGATGCATCTCGACAATTTCTACCTAATGGTGGCGGCGCAAGGACCAAGAGGTCACCAGAGCTATGCCGGAGACGGCATGCGGCGGCGGCGCACGGCGGTGCTTGGTGCCAAGCGGTCCAGAGGGGGGGGGAGAGGGCAAAGGGGTCCATCCGGACCGCAAGCTCACCCGGAGAGTGATGGCAGGGACGGCGAGGGTCGGGGAGGCATGACGGCGGCGGCCGGAGGCAGAGAAGAAACGGACGACGGCGTCGATTGCGGCCAGCCCGCGTCGATTCCTTCGGCGGGGAGGAAGCTGACGGTGATGCGGATCTCGTACACCTGCTCGATCTGCTAGGGCGAGTGCATCCATGGCGGCTAGGGTTAGGTCAAAATTGGGAGAGAAAAACGGGGAGAGAGGGAGAGAGTGAGCAAGGAGCAGAGGGCCTCGGGGTCCTCCTTATCCGCAGCAGGGGCGCATCGTGTGGGCTCGGCTGCTTGGGCACGGCGGCATGGCGCCAGTGCTGGTGCGGTGGCGACGAGCGTCGGGCGCGAGCTGCTCGGTCGCTACAGAGAGGAGCTACAGGAGGAAGGAGACGACATTCTTGCAGAAACCCCCTGGCTCAAATAAGTTTTATTTACAGGTTGGTCCAGCAGACTTTGGCTAATTATTTGGGGCATTAACCTAAGCCCAAAAATTATAGTAAAATTCAGGGAGGCTCACAATAAGATAAGGAAGCTCCCCATAATTTATTTTGAATTTTTGAAAAGTTGCACTTGGTTTCAAAATTAGAAATTGATTTGAACCAATTTTGAATTCTCAATTTTATTTCTTTGCTTGGAAAGAATTTGCCTTTGACAAATATTTATAAAATGTATTCTTGGAACTTCCTGGACAAATTGGAAACTCAAGAATAATTTGTTTTGCCAATTTGAGCAATGCATTTGGTTTGGAAGTTTGGGAAGGGTTTTGCTTCCTTTTTAATAATTTCCAAGTGTTGCTAATTTATTTAACTTTAGCAATTTAAATATGTATGCCATGATGCAAGTGCAATGCAAAAGTGAAAATCTGGCTCAGATTTTAGGGTACCAAAGCTGGGGCTGTTACACATAACAGCTAATAGAAATTAAATCATATGGATCTCGATCATGATAGGCAGCTCACGAGACCTTTGTATTGAAGAATAAGGGGGAAGATAACCATCTAGCTCATGCTATGGACCGTAGTTTAAGGATGAACAACTCACATATCATCATGGAGGTGACAGTGGTGGTGTCGGTGTCTCCACGATGATTCCCTCCCCCGACAGGGTGTTGGAACAGGGCTTCAGATTGGTTTCCATGACGACGACGGCTTTTTATCAACACTGGCAAAATAATCTTCGTCTCGGATGTTTTAGGTCATCGGGTATTTGTAGGCGGAGGGGCATCGAGAGGGGGTGGATAGGGGCACATGGCCAGGTTGCGCGCCCCACCCCCGACCCGTGTGGCCAGGTTGTGGCCCCCCTAGCCGCCCCCTTTGTCTCCTCGGGTCCTCCTCGGAAAGTTATGTGCGAGCGTATTTTTCGCTATTTTTTCTTTGATATTTTCTGATGATAACCTGCATTACCAAAACCATGCAGAAACACAACAACCAACACTTGGCACTAGGTTAATCGGTTAGTCCAATAAAATGTTGTAAAAATGATATAAATCATATTATAAATTTTTAACAATGATATTAAAGTAGCATAGAATAATAACAATTATAGATACATTTTGGACATATCAACATCCTCAAGCTTAATTCCTGCTCATCCTTGAGTAGGTAAATGACGAAAGGATAATTTTTTAGGTGAGTGCTACCAAACATGATCTTGATCAAGTAATATAAATCATGTAAGCTGAGAATAAAATGATTTAAAAGCTATTGTCTAAGGTAACAAATTTTTGAAACATGTGAATAATTATTTTGAACTGTGTTGTGAACATTTTTGAATCATGAATACTTTTTAAACCTGAGATTAATTATTTTGAGCTATGTGAATACTTTTTTAAACTCGCAAAAAATATTTTGAATGTGCGCACCTTTGTTTTTCTAATATAAACATTTTCTACACTTGTGAATAAATTTTTTAAACCCTACAAATAATGAATTGTATGGATTTTTTTGATTCAATGAACTTTTTTAAACGAGTGAACATTTATTTTAAACAATATGAACACCTTTTTGTACTGTGTAAACGTTCTTTTATCTCCCATATGACCATTTAAAAACTAAAACTAAAAATAAATAACTATCCGTGTCGTGAGAAATAAGGAAATAATTATTTCCATAAAAAATAAATTTCAAGAGTTTATAAAAAACTGAAAATAAAAAATAGAAACGTAAAAAATTATAGAAATAAGTCACCCTATTTTAGGCCGGTCCAGCAAAGAAGCTTCGGGTCACATAGTCTTTTTTTTAGAACAAGCTTCACATGGTCAAACAAATCGGACAGAGCCCATGTAGCAATATACACGATATCTAACACCATTGACTCATTGAGACATAGCAACGGAGTTAGGCAATAACCAGCACAATCCCATAATTCTAGCACCTTAATAACGTACTCCTACGTATAATCGCATGAATCAAAACGTTGACTCTTTGAATAAGGATTCGCTGCCGAGGCGTAATTTACGTGCGCACGAAATGATTCGTTCCTCTTTCGTTTCCTACAATCCTACCGCAAGGATTCTTTCCTCTTCACTGTAACTGTATAAATAGGCTACAACCCTGCAGCAAATTCGTCACCATTCACTACCCAATTGAGTCCATCACCACTAATAACATCGACATGGCCATCGCTAAGCTTCTCCTCCTCCTTGCCGTCGTCGTCATCTCGGTGCAAGGTACGTTTTCTGCTAACATTCGCTTATACTAGCAGACACTAATAGTCATCAAGTCTCCGTTTACGCACTGCAGGATCAAACGGACAGCCGCGGTGCAGCGTGTCCGACATCCAGGTGGAGACCCTCAACGCCGGCGCCCGTCGGCTGGGCAGCGGTCCTAACGGCGACACCTTGTTCGAGATCCGGGTGAAGAACATGTGCCCGTGCAGCGTCAGGGACGTGCGCATCGACGGCCGGGGCTTCGCCACGTCGTTGGCTGTGGATCCGTCCGTGTTCAGGTCCGAGGATGGCGGCTTCTACCTGCTGATCGGCGGCGGCCGGATCGCGAGCATGGCCACCGTCAGCTTCACTTACTCCTGGGACCACTACTTTCAGCTCACCCCCATGAGCATGGTGGTGGAGGACCGGTGCTGGTAGTCTCCATAAAATCGTGTCGAGGTCGTTTACTCATATGGTAGCAGAACTATTCCTTCGTGGATAATCTGCAATTCGGATTGTACTGCTTGAAATCTGCTTAAGAAATTTTGAATTCAAATTTTGTTTGAAAATTTCGGTCGTTAATTGTTTGATATTTTCCGGTTACCGCGGTAACCGGAAATCCCGAGCCCCCTCAATAATGTTTTTTGAATTCGGTAACCAAAACTTTGGTCTTGGCTATGTCATTTTGCATTTGTGTCCATATGACAAGCTGGAATAACCAGTTTTAAGTCCTTGAACTGTCTTTCTCATTTCTTTCATTACTACTTCGTCTCTCGGATAGGTATTACCAAATTGCCCCTCCTCGAGCACGTCGCAGCAAGAAGTTCATCCGCTACGTCTATTCTCTCAATATATCACCGTAGTTGCACCTTCACGGATGTGATGAACAACCTTTGCACTACGGTATGTCCCCTTATCTCATTAGAGACCATTCTACTTTGATCGTTTCATGGGGTTTTGTTAGGGTTCATGGGGCTCGCTGACCAGTACAAATCAAGGGGTTTTGCTAGGTCAAATGTTGCGGATTGGGTGTTATCTATTTTGGTAGCACCAAATAGCGTTTTAGATGTCAAACTTACCGGATTAGCAAGTTCGTGAATTTTTTAATATTTTCCTGAATTGTATAATGCTTTTCATGAATTTTTGACCATTTCCGTGAAGTTTATACTTTTGAAGGTGACAACTCAAGTTCCACCGAACATGTCACGAAGAAAGTGATTATGTTGAGCAACTAGAAAGCAATTCAAAGTAGAGTGAGGGCAACAACTGCATCATCTAGAGGTCGCTTGATGGAAAGAGGTAGGAGAAGTTACACTGCCTCTACAGAACTACCATAAGAGCTAGAAAGTAGGGTCAGGGTAGAAGCAGACATAAAGGGGAGAAAAGACATGTCGAAGAAACACATACTGCACATGTTCTAGGAACTGAAGATATGGCTAGAGGGAGTGCAAGGAGAATAGGATCCTATCCGAGGGCAGGGGCAATGCTCATTTACCTTTACGTGAAGACTTGAAGTTTTAAATTTAATTCTAGATCTCAATAAAGATGTTATTTTGTACCTAAATAGAGAAGAGTTAGTTGTCACACAAAATGCACGGGTAATGGATGATGCTTAGTTGCCAACAACTTGTGAAGTTGTTTTTAGAATCTTTTGTTATAAGGGTTTCTTCTCGCATGTTTTCAACACATGTTTATGAGAAGAGCATATCACATACATGCATTTGTGTTGTGAGCACCATTGTCATTGTGTGCCACGCTGACGAGAGATGTAGTTGTGCTCTGAATCTATTTGGAGTCGAATTAGTCAAATGGTCAGCGCGGGAGCAATTAAACGGAAGCAAGCAGACACATCGAGACACTCCCCAAAATCTTATTGTCCCTATTCATGTGTAGGATCTCGAGGGATGCCTCAGTAACCTAGTGGATGGTCAAAGAGCAGATCTTATAAATAGGTTCTACTCTCCTCACTAGCAATGTGTGACTAAACTCACAACCTACTGTACATGTCATGCAAGTCATAAATGGGTCTTTTACTTTTTGCAATTTTTATAGAACTAATGAGTCTTGTCCCATAAATCTAACATGTAAATGTGTTGTGATATTTATTCGTCCGACATAGAAACAACTACTTGTTTTATAATAACCCACTAGATTGATCGTTAATCAAGAATGTTTTCATCATTTACATCATGAATGCCTATTTTATCATAGGGAGAGAGGAAACATTAGTGGCCTCCAGAATCAAGTGGAAGAGCAAGTTCAGTTAGGTCATGGTCTTCAGTGTGGAGCCACTTCTCACGAGCAATTGACGTGTCGAAATATTGAGAGAGCGATGTGAAGACAGTTGTGTTGCTGGTAGGAAATGCCTTGCTAACCAAGAACTCTATTTATCTTGGTCGTATTTATTTTTCTAGCAACTGTCGTGTCGAAATATTTAGTTTATTTTTTGTCGTATTTGTTTTACTGTTTTCTTTATGCTTTTTTGCGTGTTTATCTTTTTTTAATAGAATGCAATAGGTGGAAACTCTCTAACATTTTTTAAATAATAAGAAACTAAATTTTTGTCCATGTGGATTTGAATCTGGGTGATTGAGTTATATATCCACTTCCCTAACCAAGTGAGTTATGGTCAATTCTGTGTTTAAAATATTTAATTTGTATGCAACGAGGCAACAAATTTTCTAAACACCTGAATAATTATTTTGAACAATGTGAACATTTTTTGAGTCCATGAATTTACTTAAACATGTGATTAATTATTTTGAAATATGTGGATACTTTTTAAAACTCGTGAAAAACATTTTGAATGGTGTGAACCTTTTTTTCTCTGATATAATTTATTTTAATCTCATGGAATTTTTTAACTATACAAACAATGAACCATTTGGAATTTTTTTTGATTCATGAGCATTTGTTTAACCAATAAAGATTATTTTTCAGAAGTAATTATTTTTCATAAAAATATACCACTTCAAGAATTGGTTCTCTCATTGTCATCATTGTAAGCTGGAAGCAAATGTGGTGGCACGCAAGTTAGCTCATTATGCTTTTGATTCTAAGTTTTCTTGTTGTTGGACGATGATCTTCTAATTTTATAATTTAAGATGTAATAAATGATGTAACATTTGTTTGATTTAAAATAAAACGTGTCATGATGTTTTCCCGTAAAAAAATCGGACAAAGTTTTTTTTTTTTGCGAAACACAGTACAAACACAAACGCTCATATACACGTGCACACACTTATCTCCTATGATGCACGTACACGCTACCCCTATGAGCACCTCCGAGAGACTGAGCCGGTGGGTCGAGTCTTGAGATTGACGAAGTCAGCACGGACGCCTCGCTGTCGACGGGAATATCGCTCTTACTGAAGAATATTCCGTCTAAATGAGAAATAAGAGTATTAAATCAGGGGTTTTAACTCTAATGGGCTGGGAGAGTACCATATAGCTTGCCCCGTCTCGTCTACCCCTCGAAAGAAAAATATATACACGGACACACGGTATCTAACACCATTGAGATATAGCAATTCCGTTACAAGGCAATAACCAGCACAACCCCATAACTCTAGCCTTAATAACGTACGTATAATCCCATGAATCAAAACGTTGACTCTTTGAATAATGATTCGCTGTCAAGGCGTGATTTACGTGCGCATAAATTGATTCTTTCCTCTTTGGTTTCCTACAATCCTACTGCACGGATTCTTTCCTCTTCACTGTAACTGTATAAATAGGCCACAGCCGTGCAGCAAATTCGTCACCACACTACCCAATCGATCGACATGGCCATCGCTAAGCTTCTCCTTCTTCTCGCCCTCGTCGTCATCTCGGTGCAAGGTACGTCTTCTCGTAATAACTCGCCCAGCCATACCAGTATACACTGTGCACAGTAATTCATGGGATTCCAAACTCCGCTTACGCACTGCAGGATCAAACGGACAGCCGCGCTGCAGCCTGTCCGACATCCAGGTGGAGACCGTCAACACCCGTTCGCTGGGCAGCGGCCCCAATGGCGACACCTTGTTCGAGGTCCGGGTTAAGAACCTGTGCCCGTGCAGCATCAGGGACGTGCGCATCGACGGCCGGGGCTTCTCGACGTCGTTGGCCGTGGATCCGTCCGTGTTCAGGTCTGTGGACGGCGGCGACTACCTGCTGATCGGCGGCGGCCGGATCGCGAGCATGGCCACCGTCAGCTTCACGTACTCCTGGGACCACTACTTCCAGCTCACCCCCATTAGTATGGTGGTGGAGGACCGGTGCTACCGGCTGCAGTAGTCTCCATAAAATCGTGTCGAGGTCGTTTACTCATCTCGTAGCCGAACTATTCCTTCGTGGGTGATCTGCAATTCGGATTGTACTGCTTGAAATCTGTATAATAATAAAGAGGACCAAAAAAAAAAGAGTAGGCCCGGACTTCCCGTCTTCCTCCCGACGATTTGATCATTACCTTGCTTTTACTATTTGCTCATTTTAGTCTAGACAGATGATTTGCCCTGTTTGATTACGTACCTTGTTTCTCATTTTGTGGATTTCTCAAAATTAACAAACAGATCGATGTGAAACGACCTTAATTAATACCCCTTGGCAAACCGCGTGTATACTTTTAATTAGTAACTATATTATGGAGTAAAAGGAAGTACTGTAAGAGATATGATATATCATGTTCTTTAGAAATATGAAATTTTTAACTGGTCATGGTCGAGATTCAAAATATAGTAATGACATGAAATGAGTGGGCACTATAGATTATTAAAATAAAAGATTGAGCTATATACGCTGGAGGTACAACAACTTGTCTGTTAAATCATCCCGACGTCGACATGTGGCGCCTGTATTTTTGTTAAATACCACCCCATATTTTTTTTTCTTATCAAGCACATATGAACTTGGTGCTACCCTTCACTATATGCCGGTCCCACATGTCAGTTTAGAAGAAAGAATTAAAAGGAAACATTTGGGCTAGTGAGATTTGAACTCCAGACCACAAGAATGTGGCAACGAAGTGCTAAGGGCATGTTCAATGGTTGATAAGACAGTCTTGTCATACATTTATAGATATGACTAAAAAATAGGATGTACAATGTTTGATAAGACAACTTTATCTATAATAATCAGGTTTCTTAAATTTATGGTGAGACCATTGTTGCTAAGAGATCATCTCTTAGCTAAGAGAAGACAAACATCTTTTTTTCATTTCTCTCTCCTCCAACTCAGTAATTATCTTACGTGGCATAGCTAAGATAAGACCATTGTACATGCCCTAAGCAGTACGGACAACATGACTTCATGTTCGATACCTAGAACTTTTTTATTTACATCAACACACGACAAGTTTGACCACCAGATAGCAAACGACGGACTAGACCCGTTCGGCCGCGTGCATACTAGTGTGGTGTGTGCGTACAAATTTTATTTTTGTCTCGGTAGGCGCTGTTATAATTACGCGCCCTGGTGACCAGATATAAATGCAAGCACAACCATGATATGCCTATCCAGTGGGGGAGCGCTGCCGTTGGAACACATTACCACGTCGGGCCAACTATTCTAGCCTTCGTCCCGAAGGGTTTGGCAGCGGCACACCGACACAACCAGAGGACATCCGGAAGTTCGCGTTATCTCATGCACCCATGTGATGTGCATTGTGTGTCCGCACACACTAACATATAGAGGCCTGGCTTCCATTAGATCTATGTGATAATTGTGTAAAGGAAATATGTTTGCCCTTGGCTCTCAAGACATTGTAGTTGTATCGTCACTAGTAGAAAACGTGGCACTAGTCCCGGTTTTAGAGGCCCTCTAGTCCCGGTTTGCCAACCGAGACAGGCAAATCAGGACTAAAGCCCCCCCCCCCCCTTTGTCCCGGTTTGGCACAAACCGGCACTAAAGGCCCTCCTATGTGGCCACGGCACAACCCGCGAAGCTGGAGAGCTTTAGTACCGGTTCATAATACGAACCGGTACTAGGGCTTTTTTTCAGTTATTTTTCAGGGTTTAGGGTTTAGGGTTTTGCGTTTTTAATTCAGTTATTTTTTTTGTTTTCCATTCAATTATTTTTCATTTCAAACAAATATTCGCATACATATTCTATGCTACTACATACTGTACACGTCGATGCATATATATAACACATATAATTACATGAAGATCACGTTGATGCATACATATATAACACATCAAGTAATACATGAAGATCACGTTTCCGTATAAAGTACTTATTTACATGGAGATCACTAGTACGTGGAGATCACTAGTACCGGTAGTGGTACTCTCCGGTTTCATCTATGACCTCCACAAGGAGAACTCCCGCAAATTCCTCCGCAATTGCTTTTATGCGGTCCTCTGGTACGAGCGCGTTCCGCTTCCTTGCCAACTTTAAAAGAAGGAGATCATAAAACAATTATGAATTATGAAACTCAACACAATTGATGGTAACAAAATAAAATTGTGAATAATGTTTAAGTACATTTTTATTTCTTTGATTATTGAATCTCTCACTGGTGCTCATGTGAATGAACTCGCAAACGTAGTATCCACATAAATATGAACTATCTGGCTGCCTCAGACACCATTGTACGAGAATAGAATTCAATCAAATAATAATCAAGCACGATAATGGTATTGCAACTAGAATTAAAGAGATGCGCGGATCTAGGTAGTACTACTTACTTGGTTCAGAGACCAAACCAGCTTCGGTTTCCATTCACCGGGTTTTTCCTTGATGAACAATTCCCAAACTCTAACCGACAAAGAAAATGGACAAAGGAGTTAGTAATTACTTGATATCACGAAATGAACGGAAGAGGCCGATATAGTGAGATAAGAATTTAAATTACTCTTTGATCATATCAAAGCAGCTCTTGTATTCTTCAGGATCTCTCCTTAATGAATCCAGGACGTCAATTTCTCCAGCGTCAATTATGATGACAATAAGAATATAGTGGAACCTGCACGTTTATATACGCAGTCATGCATAACTCATCAATTACACTTAAGATCGGGTGAGAAAAAATAGAATGTGTACAAGAAAGTAACACTTACTTGAAGTTGTAATAAAGAAGTATTTCTTTTTTGTTATGTTGTCGCTTGAAAACACCTTAGCAATGTCTCCTTTACTTCCTCGGGTTTGTCTTGTATGTTCACTTCATGAACTTTATCCGGATCAATGAATCCAATGTCCGAGATTCCTTCCCTTTTGCAGTCGATCATCTTCATTCTGCATAAATAGCGTAGCAAAGATTATATTACGAGCTGAGCTAAAGACTTAAATTACAGGAATAAATCACTTACAGACAAAAGCAACTGATGATAGCTTTATCGAGGGCGCGTTGATTGTATAACTGAAAAGTTCGCTAAAATCAACTTGCACACCGTATTCTTGGAAGTAGTGCTTCCTTAACTCTCGCCATGACACCGACTATATCTTCCTTTGCGGCTTTCAAGTACCATTCATGCAACTGACGCATCTTTGTTGGTAGATACCGGACCTGCTCAGGTCTGACCAAAGGTTTCCCGGGAACATAATTATATACTACCTCAGCTACGGGGTAACCAGTGTCGACTAAGCGTTGTTGAGAAATATCTTGAGCGGGGGGGGGGGGGGACCGATTTTACATCCTGTTCTTCGAGCTGGGGAACTTTTTTCCCGCTTTTCCGCTTCTCCATCTCTGAGCTATATGACTTGTCAATAGAGCGCTCATAGTCTGATGTCGGCTTTGGTGGAGGGTCATATAAGTTATCCAAGCAGCGCCTAATGACATCCGGATCTAGTCTTTGCCTTGGCTCGGGCTTTTTCGGTGCAAAATGGGCAGCCACCTCGGCCTTCGAGATGGCAGCGTTTTCCTTGTAAGTCCTTTCGTAAGGTAACCTCTCAGGAGTCTTGACTTTTGCCTTCTTTCTCTTTGTCCTCTTAGGAGGCGAACCGGTGGGCTTCCGCTTATTTAGCAGCTTAGTGGGTGGAGTCGGCTGGACTCGCGCCGAAGATGGAGACATACTCACGCTAGGGTCCCTCTAGAGTAGGGGTAGACTTAGAGGTGGTGGACTGCTACTCGGAGGAGTCGGTGGCCTTGGTGCCGAGCCTGGAAACACGATGTGTTTCTTGTTCCATAGAACGAAACCATGCTTGACTTCTCCCAGTGTCTTCTCGTCGTCACCTCCACGATAGTCAAGCTCCAGTGTCTCAAATCCCGGCATAATTTCATCCACCCCAACACGAGCATAGCCAGCTGGAATCTGACCAAGATGGTAGCTTGTTCCAGGTTGATATGGTAAAGCATAGCCGACCGCCACCTTGAAGGATATGTTCTTCATTGACATATGTAGCTCACAATCTTTCTTCTCCGTGATATCATCCACAGGGTAGTGAGCCGCCGCCTGTTCGAATGCAGATGCTTCTAGCTGCGTGGAACCCACGCTGCTTTTTCGCTGATCAGATGGGACGGCATCGACTTCAGGACATTCTAGCTGCTGCTGAGATGCCCTATGCTGACTGATTGAGTCCAGTTGCTCCTGCTACCGCTGCACCTTGCGTTCCAATTCCGATAACCGGTCTGACTCCTTCTTCTTCTTTCTCTGACGGCTTCTATAACTGTCAGCGTACTCCAGAAATCCTTTCTTCCACGAAACACTGGGTCCATAGCCTCGACACCGTCCAACGTGTTCAGGATTCCCGAGGGCGAGTGTCAGCTCGTCGTTCTCTCTCTCGGGCTGGTACTTTCCCTTTCGAACTTTTTCTATTGCGTCCTCAAGGTCTTTGGTGATTTTTTCAACTTTTTCCTTCCATTTCTCGTTTGCAACAATCCGCCCTGTCTGTGGGTCCAACGCTGTCCCATGCGCGTACAACCAGAACTTGGACCTCTCGGGCCAGTCCGCTGTCTGTGAAATGATCCCTTTAGCAAGCAGTTTTGCTTCAAAGGCTTCCCACTTAGGCACGGCTGTCTTGTAGCCACCTGTCCCCAAACGATGGTGATATGTCTTCTTCGCAGCATTTGCCTTATTTATGGCCGATTGGACCACTGCGGAAGACGATTCCTTACATGCCACAAATGCGGGTCAGTCATGTTTTATCTTCTCTAGTGCTCCAGTGAACTCTGGAGCTTGTTTGTTCTTCTGATAATTACCCCATAATGTTTTCTTCCAGCTCTGGAATTGTACGGCCATCTTCTTAAGAGTCCACTCCATGACTTTCTCCTTCTTGTCATCTGTGAGACCTCGCGGTAGGTTGACATGTGTCAAGAGCGTCTCCCAAAGCATTTCTTTTCTTCTTTCGTCGACATAAGTAGCAACACTGTTCACGTCCTTCGGCTTATGCCATTCTTGAAGGGTGATCGGGATCATGTCCCTAACAAGAGCTCCGCACTGATTTATAAATTTACGGCAACTCTCTATGGGTTCCAGCGGTTCGCCATCATCACTAACTTTGTCGATCGATATCCTTGCATCATCATCGCCCAACCTTTTGGTCGGGCCTCGTTTATTTTGCGCAGATCGGCTCAATCCGGAGGGCTGAAAGAAAAATGATTCATTAATAAGTGCAATACAAATCAATTAATGCATCTAGTGATCAATAGAGGCTAGCTTAATATACCTCGCCGGAGTTTGTTAAGGCCCCTTCGTTGTCTCTGCTTTGTTCTAGCTCAACCCCCTCACCGAAGTCGTTCAAAAACTGTGAGCTGAAATCGTCTCCACCGGCATCGTCTCCACCGGCATCTTCTCTAGCGTGTGCACCTTCATATATTATCTGACGCATTTGCTCTTCATATTCGTCGTCTCTGTCGTGGGGGTCCATAGCTTAACTACAAACAATTTAGAATATGTTAAAAATGCCTAACAAATTACTTCTAACAAAACTAGCAAATTTAACTACAAACACGAACTGGGACAATAGGTCTTGTCGTTATTCATGCTTAAGAGGACATATTTTATCATTATACAAATAAAAATGCATAAACAACAAAACAGGAGATAGACACACAACACTATAATACAATAGTACTATCTTGTATGCAGCCCACAATAGTATTGTCTTGTATGCAGCCCAACACACTTGTAATAAATGAAGTCCATTGTCTGAAAAATCAAATAATAAATGAAAATAATAAAAAGAAATATGTATGCTCATTTTCATAATTGTCCAACACTATATTTTCATAATTCCTTTTTATTTAACCCTAATACATCACGAATAATATCACTAATACATCTCCCATGCATGAACCTCTCAAACTAACTTCGACCGGTTCCTTAGTCGCGGGGTGCTGAGCCACCGGCGCTGCGCATCCAAAGAGAAGGAACCCTCACAGGGTCATAGCTCATGTGATAAGGAACCCTCTGAAGAAACGACCAGGTATTGCTATACTGCCTATCCAATAGATAAATGTAGCGACGGACGTGCTCGTCCTCCTCCCTGATAGAGCGACGTACCACCTCCTCGGGGGCCGGCTCCCTCTGCACCGAGCGTGGCCCACATGACTGCCATCAAAGAATATCCGGGTCGACGACGTCACCCGGATTCCTCACCAAACTGCGCGTCCCGGAAGGTAGAAACCTCTCAGTGCCAGCCCGGTGGAGCCTAGTCCCGCACATCGCCCCTCTAGTCCAATAGGGACATCGTCGCCGAGAACAATAAACTGAAAACACCTAAGTCAAAATTTCTATTTCTACACTAAAAAAGTAATACTACAAAAGTAATACTAAAAAAGTAATACTAAAAAAGTAATCTACACTAAATTTAAACCCTAATTTTCTGCTAACACTAATTTGCTAACCCAATTTTCTCTTAACACTAATTTTCTAACCCAATTTTTGCTAACACTAATTTTGCTAATTTTTGTCAACACTAGTTTTTTAACCTATTTTTTTGCTAACTTCAAGGATAATTTTTGCTAACACTAACAAACCTAATTTTTACTAACTGTAGCACCCTTACTTTGAAAAGCAAGAATACATTGTGAATATGCTAGGCCCTGGATCGAGTATAGCTAGCATTCACCAACAGGATGTAATATCATGCATAAATGTTAAACGTTATTACATCGCACGTACGAATGATCAAAAAATAAAGTACTTTATTACAACTTGCATAGCCGAAGCTAGCTTAAAGTAAAATAAAGTTTCACAAATATTATTCAGAGATCAAGCAGCAAACAAATAACAAAGAGCTCCATCATCTTCATGGGCCATTGGCGAACATGTTGGTTGTAAGCTCGAAATAGGCAAACGTCCTTACTCCTCATCTGAACAACCTGCAACATTAACGTTGCAGCCCAGGTAATTTGGGTCAAAACCTTGTGACAGGCTAGCAAGTGTCATACTATGGTGGTTTATAAATGGCAAGAACTATTCTACATGCATATTTGGCTGGTGGATCTCAAGGCTCTTGCGCAAAGCAAATTTTATCCTATACTTTCAAAAATCATTTCTTTCTTTTCAAAAACCTTAAGAGACATCCCTGGGCGCACCAGTGCCTCAAATCCCCCCATGTTCACCCATCAAGTTTTAATTTAGAAATTGGAATGAAGAGATCTTCTGTCAACAACCTTATTTGGTCACTCGTGATTGTCCATTACCGGGGACACGACTAAGATCTTAGTTTTAAATACTCTCGAGAGTTTGTGGCACTTTCCCCACTAGACCCAATCAGCCCAAACTTTCTAATCACTCATTTAGTGAAAAGAAAAGGAGAAGATCGAGACGAGACTTTTCAGAAGTGTTTTCCCATGGTACTCTAGCGAGATCACTGCCGTCCTACCCCTCTACATCATCAGATCTCACTGACCCAGGTCCACACAACGTACTCCGTCAAGACAGAGCCCATATGACTAGTGGTTGCACGGTCGGGCAAACAAACACGGTGTGACATTAATCTCAAACCCTAGGTGGTCATCCACAAGTGCACATACTCAGGTTCACACCATGAAAATGGGCCTGAGTAGCCACTCAACTTCGCCTCCATCAACAAACCAATACCACCTAGGTAATTCATTAATTTAGTAGAATTTTTCCTTAACTCAACTACAATAAAACACTTCAGTTTTGCAGCAAGCAATTCCACTAAATTAAATAGGTCACTAATCAACTGGTCATGTGGCTAGCCTAACAGGTTTGCATAGCATAATAACTTTAATAAAAACAGCCTATCATGCATGCTACTGGAAAAATAGTCTACAATGCCATATAAAAATAGTAATAGGCCATTCATGAATTTTTGTATGCACTTGCCTTGATAGTTGTTCAGATTCTCACAACACTCGTAGCAGCTCTGGCACTCCTCGCAATCTAAACACACAATTTGCATAACATCAACACACAGATAAAATGGCAATACAATAAAACATGCATGCAAGATGATTTGCTAAGCCAACACAAATCAAAGTTAACAATTAATAAAGTCATTACTTTCTGTTAATTACTATATGCATGATGCTCATGATTCATATTTTAAGTGGTTTTAATAATTCAAAACAATTACTATAGTAAAAAATGCCACTATTTGAGTTTTTACAATACATTATCAATGCATGATGCAAAAGTGCAAACTAAAATATTTACTGTACAGAGGACACTAAAAGATACACTTTTGCAGAAGAAAACAATTTAAAATAATATATAGATTTAAAGATAAGTCAAAATTACTCAAATCTCTCATTTGAAATTTGAATAATTTTAAAATTGGCAAAACAGAGAACTAACAGTTCTAAAATATTCTACAGGTCAAGAGGTTTTCAAAAATATAAAGTTTGTTAAATTTGGCCAAATGGTTGAAAAGATATGATTTTTGCAAGATTGTGCCTTTTATGAAAATTCGGGTTGACTGTGTTGACCCGAGCTGACTGGGCTGACGATGTGGCGCTGACTGTGCACTGACCGTGCGGCTGATGCAGCAGCCACGTGGCGCGACGGGAATGGTCAGTACCGATTCGATATGGTGATTTAATTGTGGCCCTTGATCGGAGATCGAACGGTCGTGCACGAGTTCGTCCGGGACGCCGACGAGACTCACCGGAACGACGGCGGATGGCGGCGGACGTCAAGGCTCCGGTGGTTCTGCTGCTCCAATGATTCGTCGGTGACGTCCTTCGTGCTCCCCTCGGTGTGGTGAAGGCTACGGTGTGCTTGATGGCGGGTCAAGGTGTCCCGAACGACGGCGACGGCGGCTTCCCGAGCTCCAGCTCCGGCGACGCTCTGGCAACAAGAACGAGCTCCCTGGTTCACCTTTTTCAGATCGAAGAAGACAGGAGGGTGAGGAATTTTGTGGGGAGCTACTAGACAAGGTTAAAGAGTCTGGGGTGGCCTGAGATGAGAGCATCATCCAACCTTTGAGCACAACAATGGCGGCGGCGACAGATCGGTTTGAGCTCGGAAATATTGCAGCCTGGCGGCGGAGAATTGGGGGTTTCTGGGGGAGATGATGTGCGGGGCTGTTGGCTATTTATCCCCGAAGTTTGGTAGCAAACGGTTTAGAAATTGGAGCGAATCGAGAGATTTTTCGGGGTGCAGTTCGGTACGTGAAGAACTCGTGTTCTTCCTGGAATCGTTCCAAGCTGCGTGACGATGGTGAGTTGGGTTGAGCGGTGGTAGCTGGGCTGGCTTGCTAGGCCGTGGCTGGCTAGCTGGCTGCTGGGCTAGCCGGCCGGTCCGATCTTTTTTTCTTCTTTTTTTCCTTTTCTTTTAGAATTTCAAAACTGAATCAAATCTTTTCAGAAAAATTCAGAAAAATACTTTTTGGAAAGCTTATTCAAAATACAATATTATGGCACTATCTTTGCCAACAAATAAAAATAAATTATTTAAAATATTGACTAGGGTTACTTTGCATCCTCTATGTCAATTAATAAAATATTTTTTAAATTTTGAAATCTTTTACTATTTCAAGCAATTTAAATGCAACAAACACATGATGCTTATGAATGCCATGCATGATTTTGAGTTTTGCAACAAAACAACAAAAAGTTTTTGATCCCTCTGAATTTTCAAAATTTTGAAAATCTTGGGATGTTACACACTACCACCCTTAAAAGGAATCTCGTCCCCGAGATTCGAAGAGGCTTGAAAGAAATGGGTTTGTGATATCTGGTTTTAGGCAATGGGGTGGGCTACCACCCTTAAAAGAAACTTTTGTTGGTAGTCTAGAACTCTTATCCTCCATCTAGGGTACATGTTGTGGTTTAAAGCCGAGCCATGACTTAACATCCTTAATCCTTCTTTGTGGTAGATGAAGAACAAATGGTTGGGGGTAAGTAGTTAGTAGTGTACCGTTCACCATACTAGGTTTATTGAATGCTCTTCCCACATGAACATGGTTCACGTGTCCCTTCTCGATAGAGTTGGGTTTGCCAGCTTCTTCAGTCTTCCTTTCCGGACATTCAGTTGAATAATGCCCCATCTGCTTGCACTTGAAGCATTGAATGTGACTAAGGTCTTTCTTTCCTGCATGGTGATGATGATTCTGACCATTGTGATTCCCATTGTTGCGGCCATTGTGGTCATTGTCCTTGTATTCTCCATTACCTCCTTTGTTTCCTCCATTGTGGTCATGACCCTGATGGTTGTGGCTGTGTCCACCATGGTACTTGGCCTTCTTGTGTGTAGATTCTGAGTTGTACTTGTTTCCATTATACTTCCTTTTCCTTCACTCCTTCTGTATATTGTTGTCCAGTGTGATGGCTTGGTCCAGTAGAGCTTGATAATTTGGTGCATATGCCACTGACAAGGGTATCTTCAGTTCACCACTAAGTCCGCTAAGGAATTTATCCTTCCTCTTAGCATCAGTATCAATGTCCTCTGGAGCATAACATGACAGTGCACGGAAATCATCCATGTACTCGTTCAGAGTTCTGTTTCCTTGCCTAAGACTGCGGAACTCATCTCTCTTCAGATTCATGATTCCTGAGGAAATGTGAGCATTGCGGAATCCCTCCTTGAAAGTGTCCCATGTAAGTCCAGCTAATGGGTGAGTAATTTGGTAGGTCTCCCACCACTGTGCTGCTGGTCCTTTGAGTAGGTGAGCAGTGAATCTCACCATTTCAGCATCATTGCACTCACAAGTGACTAGATCCTTGTGCACAGAACGTAGCCAGTCATCAGCTACAATGGGTTCAGTGGCTGTAGAGAACTTATTTGGTCTCAGCCTCAGAAATCTGGTGAGCCTATCCACTGGGGGTTGGGGTGGTGGTGGTGGCGGTGGAGGAGGTGGTGGTGGTGCATTCTGGTTTGCCAGGAATTGGGCCATCATATTCATCAACTGGGTTTGTGCGGCCATCATCTGTTGCATCTGGTCATTGTTGTTGTTGTTGTTGTTGTTGTTGTTGTTGTTGTTGTTGTCGGGGTCACGGCGAGGAGGCATCTGTTGGGGTTTAGCATAGATGAGCATAGAAAGAGAGATCTAAAAGAAATATTTCTACCCATACAAACAATTAACAACAATCAGCAACAAGCAAACGATCACACAGTAAAACAAGTCAAGAATTTTATAAATTCGAAAATTAAGGTTTTGAAAACTTAACTAACACGATAGGTTCTAACACGAGCACACTAGTACTGCCATACCACATTTTGATAGGTCAATACCCTAACGCGAGACGATAACTAATAACCTATGTAGAGTGGTGGTCTCGACTATGTCTTCCTTCTGAAAGTTCTTCTTAGGTGTCTTTTGAAACTCCATTTCACAATCCGTAGCCATAATCATCATTGATCCTTTGTTGATATATTCTATGAGGTTGGTCATATAAAACAAGAGAAGGTAATTTAGAAAGCAATAGTTGAGAAAGGTACTAGAAAGATATTTGGAAAGATTTGGATAAGAAGAAAATAAAATTTTGTTCCTATGGTCTTTCTTATTTCTAATCCAAACCTAGGACTTCGAGCCTACAGGCAACATTACGCTCTGATACCATTCTGTAGCACCCTTACTTTGAAAAGCAAGAATACATTGTGAATATGCTAGGCCCTGGATCGAGTACGGCTAGCATTCACCAACAGGGTGTAATATCATGCATAAATGTTAAACGTTATTACATCGCACGTACGAATGATCCAAAAATAAAGTACTTTATTACAACTTGCATAGCCGAAGCTAGCTTAAAGTAAAATAAAGTTTCACAAATATTATTCAGAGATCAAGCAGCAAACAAATAACAAAGAGCTCCATCATCTTCATGGGCCACTGGCGAACATGTTGGTTGTAACCTCGAAATAGGCAAACGTCCTTACTCCTCATCTGAACAACCTGCAACATTAACGTTGCAGCCCAGGTAATTTGGGTCAAAACCTTGTGACAGGCTAGCAAGTGTCATACTATGGTGGTTTATAAATGGCAAGAACTATTCTACATGCATATTTGGCTGGTGGATCTCAAGGCTCTTGCGCAAAGCAAATTTTATCCTATACTTTCAAAAATCATTTCTTTCTTTCCAAAAACCTTAAGAGACATCCCTGGGCGCACCAGTGCCTCAAATCCCCCCATGTTCACCCATCAAGTTTTAATTTAGAAATTGGAATGAAGAGATCTTCTGTCAACAACCTTATTTGGTCACTCGTGATTGTCCATTACCGGGGGCACGGCTAAGATCTTAGTTTTAAATACTCTCGAGAGTTTGTGGCACTTTCCCCACTAGACCCAATCAGCCCAAACTTCCTAATCACTCATTTAGTGAAAAGAAAAGGAGAAGATCGAGACGAGACTTTTCAGAAGTGTTTTCCCATGGTACTCTAGCGAGATCACTGCCGTCCTACCCCTCTACATCATCAGATCTCACTGACCCAGGTCCACACAACGTACTCCGTCAAGACAGAGCCCATATGACTAGTGGTTGCACGGTCAGGCAAACAAACACGGTGTGACATTAATCTCAAACCCTAGGTGGTCATCCACAAGTGCACATACTCAGGTTCACACCATAAAAATGGACCTGAGTAGCCACTCAACTTCGTCTCCATCAACAAACCAATACCACCTAGGTAATTCATTAATTTAGTAGAATTTTTCCTTAACTCAACTACAATAAAACACTTCAGTTTTGCAGCAAGCAATTCCACTAAATTAAATAGGTCACTAATCAACTGGTCATGTGGCTAGCCTAACAGGTTTGCATAGCATAATAACTTTAATAAAAACAGCCTATCATGCATGCTACTGGAAAAATAGTCTACAATGCCATATAAAAATAGTAATAGGCCATTCATGAATTTGTGTATGCACTTGCCTTGATAGTTGTTCAGATTCTCACAACACTCGTAGCAGCTCTGGCACTCCTCGCAATCTAAACAAACAATTTGCATAACATCAACACACAGACAAAATGGCAATACAATAAAACATGCATGCAAGATGATTTGCTAAGCCAACACAAATCAAAGTTAACAATTAATAAAGTCATTACTTTCTGTTAATTACTATATGCATGATGCTCATGATTCATATTTTAAGTGGTTTTAATAATTCAAAACAATTACTATAGTAAAAAATGCCACTATTTGAGTTTTTACAAAAAATTACCAATGCATGATGCAAAAGTGCAAACTAAAATATTTACTGGACAGAGGACACTAAAAGATACACTTTTGCAGAAGAAAACAATTTAAAATAATATATATATTTAAAGATAAGTCAAAATTACTCAAATCTCTCATTTGAAATTTGAATAATTTTAAAATTGGCAAAACAGAGAACTAACAATTCTAAAATATTCTACAGGTCAAGAGGTTTTCAAAAATATAAAGTTTGTTAAATTTGGCCAAACGGTTGAAAAGATATGATTTTTGCAAGATTGTGCCTTTTCTAAAAATTCGGGTTGACTGTGTTGACCCGAGCTGACTGGGCTGACGATGTGGCGCTGACTGTGCACTGACCGTGCGGCTGATGCAGCAGCCACGTGGCGCGACGGGAATGGTAAGTACCGATTCGATATAGTGATTTAATTGTGGCCCTTGATCGGAGATCGGACGGTCGTGCACGAGTTCGTCCGGGATGCCGGCGAGACTCACCGGAACGACGGCGGATGGCGGCGGACGTCGAGGCTCCGGTGGTTCTGCTGCTCCAATGATTCGTCGGTGACATCCTTCGTGCTCCCCTCGGTGTGGTGAAGGCTACGGTGTGCTTGATGGCGGGTCAAGGTGTCCCGAACGACGGCAACGGCGGCTTCCCGAGCTCCAGCTCCGGCGACGCTCTGGCAACAAGAACGAGCTCCCTGGTTCATCTTTTTCAGATCTAAGAAGATAGGAGGCTTAGGAATTTTGTGGGGAGCTACTAGACAAGGTTAAAGAGTCTGGGGTGGCCTGAGATGAGAGCATCATCCAACCTTTGAGCACAACAATGGCGGCGGCGACAGATCGGTTTGAGCTCGGAAATAGGGCAGCCTGGCGGCGGAGAGTTGGGGGTTTGGGGGGGAGATGGAGTGCGGGGTTGTTGGCTATTTATCCCCGAAGTTTGGTAGCAAACGGTTTAGAAATCAGAGCGAATCGAGAGATTTTCGGGAGTTGTTCGGTACGAGAAGAATCGTGTTCTTCCTGGAATCGTTTCAAGCTGCATGACGATGGTGAGTTGGGTTGAGCGGTGGTAGCTGGGCTGGCTTGCTAGGCCGTGGCTGGCTAGCTGGCTGCTGGGCTGGCCGGCCGGTCCGATCCTTTTTTTTTTCCTTTTCTTTTAGAATTTCAAAACTGAATCAAATCTTTTCAGAAAAATTCAGAAAAATACTTTTTTGGAAAGCTTATTCAAAATACAATATTATGGCACTATCTTTGCCAACAAATAAAAATAAATTATTTAAAATATTGACTAGCGTTACTTTGCATCCTCTATGTCAATTAATAAAATATATTTTTAATTTGAAATCTTTTACTATTTCAAGCAATTAAATGCAACAAACACATGATGCTTATGAATGCCATACATGATTTTGAGTTTTGAAACAAAACAACAAAAAGTTTTTGATCCCTCTGAATTTTCAAAAATTTGAAAATCTTGGGATGTTACACTAACACTATTTTTTACTAACACAAATTTTTGCTATTTCTAAATTACTAAATAACCTAATTACCTAAAAATGCAAATAATGCAAAATTTCCTAACATTTATATCCTAAAAAATTTCCTAACATTTCTAACCTAAAATTATTCCTAACATTTCAAAAATTTCTAACATTTCCTAGAGGAGGAACTCTTACCCAGGGGGCGGCGATGATGGCGTGGAGGCGACAGCGACGGCGGCATGGAGGCGACGGCCCGTGGGAGGAGAGGCAACGGCGGCCCGTGGGAGGGGAGAGCGGAGGCGACGACGGTGTGGAGGGTGACAGCGAGCACGTACGGGGGCCCTCGGGCATAGAGGCGACGACGGCGTGGCAGAACGGCGTGGACGGAGGCAGCGGAATAGTGACGTGGCGGGATTCCGGCAGCCTGGCGGCGTCGATCTCTCCTTCTTCTCAGGCGTGGGTGTCGGGGGGGAGGAATGGGGATCGGCGTCCGGCGGCGTCGGCGGCGGGAGGGGACCAGAGCGAGAGGAGGCGGCGGCGTCTGGGAGGGGCAGGGCTTCGCCGGAGGAGTAGGGGTCGAGGGCGCCGGGGAGAAACTGATAGAATGGGGGAGATCAGGGCGTCGGTGGGGAGTTAGAAAGCCTACAACAGGCCTCTAGTACCTGTTGGTAACACCACCCGGGACAAGAGGTCCTCTAGTACCGGTTCATGCTACCAACCGGTACTAGAGGTTCACCTCTATTACCGGTTGGTAGCACGAACCGGTACTAGATGTTTTTCGGGCCGCCGCGGAAATTTGCGCGCGCGCAGCGGCCCTTTAGTCCTGGTGTGTTACCAACCGGTACTAAATGGGCTTTTGGGCCAAAATTTTGCGCGCGGAACCCGTTTTTCTTTTTTCTTTAATTTCCTTTTTAAAAAATGTAATAAAATTATAAAATCAATATCTTTTGATCAGCTTATCAGAAAAATGCAAGTAATATATCAAATTGTTCAGAAAAATGTAATCTATCTATTTTGTTAAAAATTCATTAATTTTTCAAATTATTTATATCTATTGATTTAATTTATATCTATTGATTTAATTTATATCTATTGATTTAATTTATCTATTGAATTAATTTATATTGATTTAATTTATATCAAATTTATCTATTGATTTAATTTATATCAAATTTGTAAAAATCATATCTATTGATTTAATTTATATCTATTGATTTTTTATATCTATTCATTTCATTCATATCTATTGATTTAATTGTCCAAATAAAGTCAAATTATTTTCTATAAATTTGTAAAAAGCATATCTATTGATTTAATTTATATCTATTGATTGTTTATATCTATTCATTTATTTTATATCTATTGATTTATTTTATATCTATTCATTTCTTTATATCTATTTGTACAAATTACATATACCTCACACGCTAGTCCGGAAGTACTTTCGAGTGGAACAAACTTTCGAGTGACTGCACTGATTTTGTTGTGGCAGCACTATCTTTAGTCCCGGTTCCAACCATCAACCGGGACTAAAGACCATCAAAAGATAAGGCACACATATCAACATGTTGGCCAGGTACGGCGCCCCTTCTTGTGAGCTGAAGGCCAGGAGTTGTCCTTTGCAGGGTTGAAGAGGCAAAGGTGAAGAGTTGCCCTAATCTTTGCCTATAAGTACCCAGCATGAGGAGGAAGAGGAAGAACAAGAGCATATCAACAGCAGAAAGAGAAGACATAGGAATCCTCTATGCCAGAGCTTCTCGAAGATGTCCTTGGGCGGTGACCTAGGACATCTTCGAGGAGCTCGGCATAGAAGCGTTCTCTCAGGGCTAAGAGGGTTTATACTGTAGTCAAGCTAGTCCGGAAGACGAAGACAGAGGACTCCTCTACGCCAGAGCTTCTCGAAGATGTCCTTGGGCAGTGACCTAGGACATCTTCGAGGAGCTCGGCATAGAAGCGTTCTCTCAGGGCTAAGAGGGTTCATACTGTAGTCAAGCTAGTCCGAAAGACGAAGACAGAGGACTCCTCTACGCACTAGTAGTAAAACCCTTATCCACAACACCCTTGTCTGTGGCGCACCACAAAAGAGTGCTCCACAGACAAAATAGGCGTGGCGCACGCCGATGATATGCGCCACTAACCACCAATTAGTCAGTGGCGCACCACGAAATGGTGCGCCACGAACAAGGCGGGTCCCACCCCCTGGCAAGCCCCTCGGCCGGACACAACTCTCTATGGCGCACCGAAAAGGGGTGCGCCACGAATATGTGGTGTCGTCTGTGGCGCATGTCCAGTTCTGTGCGCCACGAATAATAGTGGGCCCGACCCCTGGAAAAGATGCCATGGACGTTAGTGGCGCACCGAAAAGGGGTGCGCCACGAATATGTGTAGTCTGTGGCGCACTCTTTTGAGGTGCGCCACAGATATGTCGTGCCAGCCTCCATAAAGGTGCCATCTTCCCCTACCTACCACCACAACCAACCTATTTCCACCATAGATCTAGCTCGACCCCCTCCTCCTCCTCACCCCATTTTCTCCAATTCTACTTCCATTTTAGGTTGCCAAACCCATTTTGGTTGGATGGGTTTGTTAAGGGACTCCCTCTCCACAGTGTAGATCCACTAAAAGCTAATCTCTCTCCTCCTCCACCTAGGGACTCCCTCCACCATGTAGATCCACTAAAAGCTCATCTTCTCTCCTCCTCCACCTAGGGACTCCCTCCACCATATAGATCCACTAAAATCTCATCTTCTCTCCTCTTCCACATACATCTATTGGTCTCCCTCTATTTTGCCTCCACAAGACACTGCACGCTCCCTTGCATCGTGTCCGTCCATCAACTTGTTTACTAGGTGAGTTGTTGGATGGTACATGCTTGTTTGTGAGTTGTTGGATATGTGTGTGGCCGGCGCGGGACGTTGATCGGCGGTGTATGCTTGGCGGATGTGTACGTGAAGGCCGGCCTTTTCGTCGCGTGTTGCTCGCGGATGATGCTTGCATGTATGCTTGTGTGTATGCTTTGTGTGTGTTATGCAGGTGCCGGTGTGGTGCATGTTTGCCGAAATGTTGATTCATTTCTGTTTCGGCAAACTTTTGCACCACCCATATGCCCTATTTACAGGGAAGGTCATGCCGAAATTTTCTGGCGAGACATGCATGGTGTGGTTCTAATTAAACTAATCTCTTTTACGCAGGCAACCATGGTGCGCCAAATGAGCGAAGGTATGGTGGCTAGATACAAGGCTCGGGCGACGGCCGTCATGGTTCGGAACAACATGACCGAGATAAGATGTCCTTGCAAGGATTGCAAACTCGGTACCCTAATCAAACCTGATTCCAGGACATTGGAGAAGCACTTGCTCATGGGTGGATTCATGCGCGACTACAATGATGTTGTGGACGAGGACGTCAACAACGGGGCGCCGGCAGGAAATGGTGATGAAGAGTCACCCGGACATGATGATCATCATGATAAAGGAGATGCCGGACATGATCACCATGATGAAGGAGATGTCGGATCCGATGGTGGCGGAGAAGACACATACATGCTGACACCGCTAAGTTCGGCCCTGCCGGACCCTCATTTTCGAGAAGTGCTCCTCAAGGGGGGTTACAACACCATAGCGGCTGCGAGAGAGAAAGCAATCGGCGCAAATGGAGAAATACGGTGTCACTCCATTGTATCCTGGGTGCCGGCCCGAGCATACACGTCTGAATGTAACCCTCAAGGCTATGGAGATGAAGGTGAACCACAAATGGACCGACGTGAGCTTCGACGATAACATGGAATTCTTGGGCGATTTGCTTCCCGAGAATAACACATTGCCAAGAGGCATTGATGAGGCTAGGAAAGTCGTGTGCCCTCTGGACCTACCGTATGTCAAGTATCACGCATGCATCAATGACTGTGCACTTTATCGGGACGAGTACAAGGATAGAATGACATGTCCGGTGTGCGGCCACGCACGATACAAGAGAGGGAACAAGAAAGTTCCTCGGAAATTTGTATGGTACTTTCCTATCACTCCCCGTCTGCAGCGGTATTTCGTGGACCCTAAGGAAGCGAAGCTCATGCAGTGGCACGCGGAAAGGGTTTCGCCGGAAGATGATCCCGAGAAGGGCCAGATCCTGACACACCCTGCAGATGGTAACCAGTGGAAGGCATTGGACACGGAGTTCGACAAAGAGTTCAGGCACGATGCAAGGAACGTTAGGCTGGGCATGAGCACCGACGGAATGAACCCCTTTGGCAACCAGAGCAGCACGCATAGCACCTGGCCCATGTTCGTATGGCCGTACAACCTCCCCCTGGCTTTGCACCAAGCAGAGGTACGTGCAAATGAGTATTCTTATTAAGGGTCCGAAACAACCGGGTATCGAGATGCATCTATATCTCGGGCTGTTGAAAGAGGACTTAAAGACGCATTGGGAGACGCCAGCCCGTACTTGGGACGCCTACACTAGAGACTACTTAGATATGAGAGCCGCGTTACTCACGACGGTGCAGGACTATCCGGGCTACGCATATGTATCATGCCAGGTGAACCACGGGCACAATGCTTGCGTCAGGTGCATGGACAATACCCCGCATGTCCAGCTACCGAGGGATCCCGGGTCTTCGAAAACCGTGTTCCCAAAGATGCGAAGGTGGCTACGCGCGAATCACGAGTGGAGGAAACACGATGATTTGTTCGATGGTACGGTGGAGCTCGAAAGAGCCCCAGCGAGGAGGAGCGGCAAGGAAATCAAGGAGTTGCTGGATAACTGGAAAGAGTGCCCTGCGTCGGGAAAGAAGCGTTCGAGGGTGAAGCCGGTGCTGGGCGTATGGAAAGCGAGGTCTGTTTTCTGGGACCTGCCGTACTGGAAATACCTCCACACGCCCCACAGCCTTGATGTCATGCACATCACCAAGAACGTGTGCGAGAGTCTGGTTGGCACTCTGCTCAACATGCCGGAGAGGACCAAAGACGGGCCGAAAGCAAGATACGACATGAAACATCTGGGCATCAAGGAAGAAATTCAAGGAGGACGCCCCGATGATGATGACGACGATGCTCAGGAGGAGGAAGAGACTCAAGGTCGGCGCAAGAGGGCTAAGACGAACGACTATTACTGCCCCCCTTCCTGCTTCACTCTGAGCGAGGAGGAGACCGAGCAGTTTTTCAACACCCTCCTACGAACCAAGCTTCCTATCGGCTACGGAGGGAAGATATCCAGATACCTGGACGAAACGAAGAAGAGGTTCAGCGGGATGAAGTCACACGACTGTCATGTGCTGATGACGCAGATACTCCCAGTTGCGATCCGAGGGATCATGGACGAGCACGTCCGTGAGACGCTGTTTGGCCTCTGCAACTTCTTCGACGTCATCTCTAGGAAGTCGATCGGGATGAGGCAGCTCGAGAGGCTACAGGACGAGATCGTCATGATACTCAACGAACTCGAGATTTACTTCCCCCCTCCCCCCCCCCCCCCCCCCGCGTTCTTCGACATCATGGTGCATCTGCTGGTCCACATCGTCGATGATATCATCCAGATCGGGCCGCCGTTCCTACATAACATGATGTCGTTCGAAAGGCTGAACGGCGTGCTCAAAGGATACGTTCGAAACAGGGCGAAGCCGTATGGAAGCATAGCCAAGGGCTTCATGACCTATGAGTGCATATCGTTCTGCCAGAATTTTATGTAGTCTGAGGACCTGTTGGTCTGCTAAAGCGCAAGCACCTCGGCAGGATCACTGGAGTTGGTCACCGCGAGGGCTTCACAGCTGTGCATGCCATCTTCAATGGTCGGCACCCAGACTATGACAGGGCACACCGAGTGGTGCTACAGCACATACAACTGGTCGATACTTGGGTGGACAAGCACAAAAGCTTGATTGATAACAGGTTCAACGACACGGGCCGGCGGAGGACGAGGGGAGACGTGACGAGAGAGCACATCTCTACCTTCACGAGTTGGTTCAAGAAGGAGCTACTCCTTGTTAATCAGGGTAAGGCGCCTACTGCCGATGATAAACTCATATTCATCTTGTCGCAGGGCCCCTCGTTGAACGTGAGGACCTATCAGGCGTACGACATCAACGGGTACTCATTCTACACCGAGGAGAAGGACAAGAACAGCGAATACCAGAACTCGGGGGTCACGATGCTATCCTACGCGATGAGGAATCCAATGTCAAGGAAGGTTCTTCGGAAGGATCGAGGAGATCTGGGAACTCGACTACTGCGGAGAGAAGATGCCGATGTTCCGGGTCAGATGGGCCAAGAACGTCGAAAAAGAAGGCCGGTATTTCACCACCATGGTTATACCCGAAGCCAAAGCGTCAAAGGCGTCCGGCGCGAACGTCCAAGCGAAAAACGAGCCATGGGTACTGGCTAGCCAAGTGGATCAATGCTTCTTCATTACCGATCCTACAAGGCCTACCCGCGTTGTCGTCAGGAGGGGAAAAGGAGCATCATCGGAATGGAGGGAGCCGCCAACGAGCAAGACTTTGACAAGTACGGGGATCCGAAGATAGAAGAGGAATTTGACAAGTACTTCGAAAACCCTAGTGCTGCTGAAGGAAGAAGGAAGACCACCCTACCCGCTAAAGGATGTACATACACGAGAAGAAATCCACAAGTTCCAGAGCTCAATTACTCTACCGCGACGAAGAAGGGCAAGAAGATCATGACGAGACATCGACGCTAGCTCGTTCGGAAGCAACATCGCACGAAGTGACCTTTTTTGTGTGTGATGTATGCATGTGCGCGTGCGTGCATCAAGTCGACAAAATACTATACGTGGTTTTTTTGGAGTAGGGTGATATACATGATTCGTGGTTTTTTGTGTGTGATGTATGCATGTGCGCATGCGTGCGTCAAGTCGACAAAATACTATACGTGGTTTTTTGGAGTAGGGTGATATACACGATTCGTGATTTTTTGTATAAATTTATTACCTACTCGCAATTATATACATGTTCTTTTGCTTTATATCTTAAAATGTTGGTGCTACTATGTTTTAGAAATAGTAGAAAATTATTATTTTTAATGGGTAAGTGATGTTCCACACAAATGTAATTAAAAATTGTAAAATATATTTTTATTTAAAAAAAAAATTGTTGGAGTACCAGGACTCGAACCTGGCACCTCCAGGTTCACACCAAACACCAGAACCACTAGGCTATATGCGTGCTATTGCTAGTCTGCAGCGCGCGTTGTTTTTGTGCTAAGTGCGGGAAGTTCGTGGCGCACCCCATATCGGTGCGCCACGGACATCCGTGGCGCACCGATATGGGGTGCGCCACGAACTTCCCGCACTTAGCCAAAAACGGCTCGCGCCGGACCTTTCTCTCCCCCATTCTCTTCTTTCCCGCACCGCCTCCGCTCCGCTCTCTCTCCCGCCAGCGCCTCCGCTCGCCGGCCGGACCGCCCGCCACCGCCTCCGCTCGCCGGGCCGCCCGTCACCGCCTCCCGTCCGTAGGTATGCCGCCGCCCTCTCCCATCTCTCTCCCCCTCCCCTCCCCGTCCCCCTCCCTAACCCTAACCCGCCGCCGCCGCTCGCCCGTCCGTAGGTAGCCGCCACCAACGACTAGGGAGCAGCGACGCCGCCGTCCCCGTACGCTCCCCCTCCCCCTACCCTCCCCTCCCCCTACCCTCCCCCAATCTCACTTGCTGCCGTCGCCAGGACGACCACCAGGACGATCACCAGGAGGAGGAGGAGGAGGAGGAGGAGCACCAGAGGAGGAGCACAAGCACCTCGCCAGAAGCACGCCTGCGACCACCTCGCCAAGCACAACGTGAGCCTCTCCCTCCCCTCCCCTCTCCCTCCCGCTCCTCAACAGAGTCAAAAGTGCAATGCCAATCTTAGTCAAAAGTGCAATCCGACATCTGGGGCCGGCCTGGAGCATGATTGTGCTGACTGATGACCACCAATGCTTCTTGTGACCCCTACGCATGGAATTCCAATGCAGTATTTTCGGATGGAGAGATTTTTCTACATTAACTTGAGACGAAAAATTACCGTGGGTATGCTTTAAGTTTTACCGAATATCTATGTGCGTGATTATTCTTTTAAGATTTTGTAGAACATGCAGCAGCAGCAGTACACATAGTAAAATAGCAAATGAGGGCAGTTCACTTGGGACTTGGGAGAGAAGTTAAAAATATAGCTCTGGTGGTGTTGCCTGGAAAGGACTTTTTGTCAATTGTTGCAGGGAATTCAAATGAGTGCCCGTTACTCCTGAAATGTTGATTCATTCCTGTTTCGGTTGAGAAACGAGCACTCCTAGGTAGACATTTTTAGGGGAGGTGCTGCCGAATTTTTTCGGTCGAACTAATGTACTAACAAGTTCCATTTCTTGTATAGTGCAACAATGTCGACCGGACACGTCAACGACGGGGCCGGCACATCTAAAGACCCACCGATAACGAGTGTCGAAGACCAAGCCCGCCAGGCCAACTCGAAGTTTTGGGAGTTGTCCCAGAGGAGGGAGGAGGAGGAAATAGATGCCATGGCGGACGATGAAGGCGAAGGCGATGCCGATGCCGAATCGTCATCAAGTGATGGCGGCGAAGATGATCAGACCACGGGGGCCGAGGATGGGACCACCACCGACGGCGGTGAACGCACCGACGGCGGCGAGAGACGACCAATGGTGGTGTCGACCCAGCCGGTAAGAAAAGGTCGTGAGGAAGAGTCGGCCACCGCCAACGCTCGGCACTAACCGCCAGGAGTTCACCAAAGTGTCAAAGACCGGCGCGCCCGAGGATCCTACAGCCCTTGCCAAGGGCTACGGGATACAATTGGGTGCATGCTCCGAGAAACCATGACGATCAACACGAGGAACCTTCGAGATCCGCCAACGAGCATTTCGTCCAGCTCCTCATGGAGAAGCTTCACGGGCACTACAAGTTCCCCAAGGACTACGACAACCAGCTGCTCAAGAAAAATCCGGTGAACAGCTGGCGCTCACGAGATGAGCAACGCCTTGGCCAGCTGGAGATCCCGGTGAAGAAGAGGATTGACGCGAAGAAAAGCTGGGAGGAGATAAAGGAGAAGGATCTGATGCTCGATTACGATTGACTTTGTGCTCTCAAGGAGACGTTGGAGACCGATACCGCAAAGGCTGGTCGGCATGGGGGAAGAGAATGTACGAGCAGAACATAGGCCACCACCGCCTCGGGAGCGGGCGGCTATAGAGCAGCACAGGAGATTTGGGACAAGGAGGACGCCGAGCTTTTGCGTCTTGGCAAACCAAACATGTGGGGACAATTCACGGACCCGCAGGTGAGGATTTTGTGCGGGCACGCTACTACCTGTGCCCAAAACAAAGGAGTTCAAAACCGACGACAAGTCTGTGAGGGACTTTGAGAAACTCCTGGTAAGCAACTTACCGCGGATCTCAGTAGTTCATTATTTGCAATCGATAATGAATCGATCCATGTAGTTCTAAATGGGTTCCGCCTTGCTTTTGCAGGATGCTGAAATAGCGGCCGCGGCAGGTATAGAAGAACCTGCGCTAAGGGAGCCGTGGGACACTCCCTTCAACAGGGCGATCAACGTTGCCAAGAAGAGGCCCAAGAACAAGAAGATGACGTCCGCAGGACGTGTTGCCGGCTTTGGGCTGAGCACGAAGGTCGGCGTCCACTTCAAAGAGGACGCAGAGACCAGAAAGGAGAGGAGGACCAAGAGAGAGGAGGAGCAGGCACGGAAGATCCAGCACCTCGAGGCACAACTGGCCGAGTTGCCGGCACAAATGGAGGCCAAGATGGAAGAAAAGCTGCGCCAGATGTTACCTCCTCAGCTGTGGGAGGGTCTAGCAAAGTGGAATGCTGCTGGTGGAGTTGGGCCGATACCGGTGCCCAGCGTGAGCGGCAGCAACTCTCACCAGCACACGCTGCCAAACATGGTGACCCCGCCCTCCAACCCCTTGGCGCATCCTCTCGCATTGGTGAGCCCGCAGCCGGCGGTGCCGGCGCCCAACACCGACGCGCAGCCGGCGCCGTTGCTTCAGGATGAGCGGGAGCAAGAGCTGACGCAGCCCCGTGTGTCCACACTTGCCGAGCTCGACGCCCTCACCCAAGTAAGTGTTGAATGCTTCATCGTAGGCTCGACCTCACACACAATGAATAACACTTGATGACCCCAACATATATGTTGTCCCCGCAGGACGCCAAATGCACATTCCTGCACCATGTCGACGGCGTGTTGAAGGATGTAGGCAAGGGCAGTATCGTTCAACCGAAGGGGCTTATGATGCACAACAAGCCAATCCCTGCTGGCTGGTTCCGGGTGAGGTTGGTGAGGGCCTTCAAGGGTTGCGAAAGAATCGACCCCCCCCCCTCCCAGGCAACCCGAGGGAGCCGAAGAACATAAGGACCTTGATGGCTGCTGCCTGGCCCTTGCTATGGCCCAAGACCCAGATTCGGCTTGCGAAGGAAGCACCCGCCGCCGCACCAAAGGTACATCCACCGCTAATCGTCGCCAACACCAAGAGGCATAAGCAGTTGGCCGCACACACGCCGTCGCCACAACCCAATGACGTGGAGGTTGCACCCAAGGATGATGTGGACGTTGACAACTACCTCAACACCAACGCCATGGCCACCGACGGATTCTACATGCCTCCACTTGGAGAGCCAGCCTCCCGCGGTCAACAGGCCGGCCGTCCCTTGTCATGCACGCAGCGTCTGCAGTTTGGCGGTTCTCAAGAGACGCCCGAGGGTGACGCCGGTGGTCCTCCTCCGGTTATTATCAGCCCCAACACACTACACAAGGCGGCCGGTGAGCAGCTGGCGGGATCCGCTTACCCCGTCGATAAGAAGAAGGTGCGGAAGCATAGCCGGAGCAAGAAGGGTTCGGTGAGCCAGCCGCCTCCGAAGAAGCAGGTCATCCGGCATCAGGACGGCTTGAGAGAAGCGCCCCGTGATTTCACGATGCACATAGCGGGCCAGCCGATTCTGACTAAGGAGCTGCTTGCTGTCGCGGAAGCACCCATGAGGAATTTGCATCACAATTCGACATCTCGAGGCCGTGCTTCTTAAAGAGAAGGACCCCGGGTACCCGGTCTTCACATGCAAGGTGCCAAAGGGACATGGCTTCGTCGAGGCAGCACCCGCGGATCTGTTCTACGTGCGGTACGAGGACATCTACAATCTGATGCACTCGAATCGTCTGGACTACAACTTGGTCCGTCTCTACGCGCTCCACATGTCGTTGAAGGCCCAGAGGGAGAAAACCCCCGGCATAGCGATTGTGGACCCCTACTACATGCGCCCCGCTGTCTTGGCTGAGGACGAAGACCTGGAAGTGGTGAAGGAATACCTCGGGGATTTCTTCGAGAAGAACAAGACCAAGGATAGCATCCTTGTGCCTACCTTCCCCGAGTAAGTACACACATCCGGTCTCCATCGTAACACATTCTTAGATTTCATTTGTCCCTTCTTCCAACAATTCCGTTTCAATTGTTTTGCGCAGTGGCATATACTGCACACTCATCGCCATCTGCCCGAGGTTGTCGCAAGCAACGTACATGGACTCATCCAGTGACACGAAGCCGAAAAACTACGACAGAATCAAGCGTGTCCTGGATCTTGCTCTACAAGTCTACGTCGCAAAGGGAGGCAAGTTCTCCAAGGGGGGCGAAAGAAAGAAGGATGGCAGGAACGTCTTCAGCCACGCCACCAAGTTCCCCTGCGTCAAGCAGATGCAGGGCAGTGTGAAGGAGGCCTTCTACGCCCTCCATCACATAAAGGGGTTCATGCGGGATTCACGGAATGATGCGCTGCCGGCTAATCTCCGCCACTGGGCCACAAAGTTGGCAGAAATCGAGGATGCGGACCTCATGGAAGACTTCTGGCGCATCCAGAATCAGATATGTCTATGCATCCATGAAGATGTCATGACAAGAGGAGGGACCTTTCACTGGGGCAGAGCGCAGACTAACCGCGAGATCGAAGAACGCCTCGAGTTGCAGCGCGACGACAGGAC
>QRDG01001801.1:0-84302 GCA_012064385.1 Puccinellia tenuiflora | reverse complement strand
CACTATTAGCACTTTTGTGTGATCAGCCAACACATGCACATGTAACGTAGGGAGTGTAGTACCTGTAGCAAAAGAAGTCTAATAATCAGGCAAACATCATGCATGTACCGTCGAATCGAACTAGACGGACATAATCTACTGTAACTCATTAAGCCGGAGGTTGAGGTTTCAGCTAACGTTATTGATGGCCGATAGCTACTTGGATTAATTCGGTGCATGCCCAGCAGCGCCTTGTGTCTCTCTCTCTATCTCACTCTATGGACATTTTTAGATTGGAGGTATGCTTGGCAGTATGCACTACTAGTCTAGCTACTAGCATGTTTGTTTTGCATATTGTAAAGTTGATACAACTTATAAATGTTTTCATACTAATTAGAGTATGTGATGAGCCGGTATATGCGGGGCTCGAGGCAACGAGGTGGCTTCTTTTATTATCGGACCTGTCTTGTCCCTCTCTAGCTAGTCACGGACGAAGTTGTCCAGTTTTCGGCTCCATACGGACATGTCAACTAAAACACATAGCATGTCAGACGTCGGCAGTACAAGATACGAGTAGCATATTATGCATCGTCTTGTGTGGAGTAGATGTCAGGTTTTGTCGCGTTTGCCGCGCCATGGACGAGTGTGGTTTTGGTTCTAGTTGTATCGGTCCTTCCTTTGGTTTCCCACTAATTGATCAGATAACAATTTCTTATTAATTCGTTAACAGGCAAAGCTTCAGCCTTGGGTTAAGAAACGATGCATAGATGCAGCTCTTATTCCTTCCACATAATCGGTTTCTTGTATGCTTAATTTTTCTGAGAAGTGTATATTTTGCCTAAACTGGGCAACCACAATAATGTGTGCATTGCACTGGCAGGCAATCAAATTAAAGGAGGGGGTAAATTGCACTGCTGAACGATCATGTAATGGTTAGCATCTTATAAACTTCGTTGGTAAAATAAACTGGTAGGTTCCGAGCAGCCGTATGCATGTGAGCGTTTACTCGAACGGTAGTCGTGTAGTCACGGAAGGATATGGCTCGCGACTGGCACAGTGCGGCGTCACTAATAAATACTACTCCCTCCGTTATAAAATAAGTGTCTTAGATTTGTCAAAATATGGATGTATCTAGACATAAAACACATATAGATACATCCATTTTTTGATAAATCTGAGACACTTATTTCTGGACGGAGAGAGTACTTTTTTTTTTGTGAAACGAATGAACTACGTAACCGACACGGAAAGTAGTTATGGCTCCCAAGCTTCAGTGCTCCTGCTAGTTAAAAAAAAATCAAAAATCGTATTTACGAGTTTCAAAAAAATATGAAAAAAAATCCATATGTAGCAAATAGTGTGTCCTACAAACATGTAAAATATCGAGTTCAAATACTTAATATTACGAGCTATAGAAAAATGACAAATCTGATAAAATTTGGTGATTTGAAAATGTACATACTTAGATCTAAAACTTTGTCATTTTAGTGTAGAACAGTACACAAATTATTTTAAGTTGATTTTTTGTAGATTTGTGGAATACACCATTAGCTACATCTGTGATTTTTTTTCACATTTTTTTGAAACTCGCAAATAGTATTTTCGATTTTTTAAAAACACCAGATCACTCGTGCCAGGAGCACGAAATCTCCACTCGTAACCGACACCTATTTTCTAGATTGTCAAGAAAAAAACACTTACTATGTACAGCTACTTATTATCGAGCAGAAACCCATATCATCCTCCGGCCCATTCCGGTTCGCTCAATCTGGTTCGCGGGTGCCCTCCGCTCTAGCATTTTGGTCAGCGGCCCCTTTGGTGATTTCGGCCCGCACGCGCACCAGACTCTGCACCCCGCAAGCCTCGTCGGCGATTTGCCTATCGTGACCGCGCGCATGTACGTACACTAGTAGAAAACCCCCCATTTAGTCCCGGTTCGGTTCCCGAACCGGGACTAATAAATCGGGACTAATGTTAGTCCCGGTTCGGCCACAAACCGGGACTAATGGGATACCACGTGGGCGCGATTGGGCGCTGGGCTGGAGGACCTTTTAGTAGTCCCATTACCAACCGAGACTAAAGGTCCTATTTTTTCGATTTTTTTTTTTAATTTTTTCAAAAAAAAATTTGAATTTTTTTGATATTTCAAATCTTTGAATTATTTGTCAGTTTAATCTCGAATCACCCCCTAATTTCACACTGCTCCACAATACTCTACCCATCCTCACACTTGTAGGCAAACTTCCCGATCGGTCACCCTGAAAGTGCATGGTTGTCCCCATGCATGGTTTTGGTAATTAATGACAATCTATATGGACTAATATTTGTGTTGAGCTATATTTGTAGGTTGTCCATTAGCTTGCTTGTTCTCCATTTGTTGGAGTCAAGGTTAAGGGAAGAAGAAAAGTTTGTGATGATCAAGGCTTTGTGCGGGTTGATCATCACTCAAGGCCAAGTGAAGATATGCCGAAGAGAGCGTCTCCCATCTTGGTATATGGGGGAGCATCAAGTGAATCTTCACCGAAGCGCAATCGAGGAAGGTGGTGCATCTTGAGGAGATGAAGATCGTCTTCATCGACCTCAAGTGGATTTATGCGCAAGGCAAAGGTATGATCTTGATAGGGTTTTTATTTAACCGGTCTCATATTGTTTAGTGAGAGACCGGATTATAGGATAGATAACCGTACTATCAAGAGGGGCTCTCGACCGAATATCATGATCGTATCACCGTAGAGAGCACAAACCTTTGCATCCATGCAATCATCTTTATTGGTTCTTATTTGTCTCGAATCGTGGTGTGGTCTTGGTTCTTGTCATGCTCGTCATGACAAAGCTAAGTTCACCGAAAACAGTTTTCATATGCGTCTTATATTGCGGTTTCGGTATTGGAGATTTTGCCGGTTTATCCGTGCGGAAGATTTATCTCTTCCATTTCTTTGCAAAATCTCTATTGCTTGTTTGCCATTTTCAAAGGTAGCATTTGTCGTCCTCTTTCCAACAAAATTGGTTTTATTTCATTCGGACTTCAATTGCAAAAGTTATAGAATTTCCGGTTTGCGAAAATGAGTTTTTAACCTGGGTGAAAGTTATTGCATTTCCGATTTACAAATGGGAGCTTTTACCTTTCCCCATTTATCTCTATATTATATTCTTGGACTATGATGTTTCTCTACATATTCTTATTGTTCTCGTTGTGACGATTCCAACGAGTCCAAGTTAATCGAAAACGGAGTTCGTATGCGAAAGTTATTGCGGTATTTTATCTCGGAGTTTTTATTAGACAGAAAATCATTTAGGAAAAGAAAAAAAAAAAGGTGTCGGGCCGGCTTGGCCGGCCCCAGGCCGTTGCGAGGCTGGCAGGCTCGGGCACTGTCCCGGCCCAGCCGCGTCCTGGCTGCCCGGCCCAGGCCGGGGGCAGGCCGGCCGGCTCTGTGTCCCTCCCAGCCCAGCGCGGTGCCAGGCCGGCAAGGCCGGCTTGCCAGGCCGGGCTGCCTGCTCCCGCTGCTCCGTCGTTTTCTGCTGTTAGTTTCTTTCCCGGCCTGGCCGGGGCACAGGCCGGCCCCAGGCCGGGCAGTCTGCTGCGTTTTTTTGTCCCTCTTTTTCCCCTCCAACGGCTCCTTTTTGGATCCACCTATAAAATGGGTTTCTTCCCCATTTTTTGAGTAGATCTCATCCCTTACTCTCTCTCCTCCATTGCCAACATTTTAAGAGCTCGATTCCCTCTAATCCCTCCGATGATTCTTGTCCAAATTTAGGGAAACAAGAGAGGAGATCTAGATCCATCTTTCCACCAAACAAAATCTTCTCTAAGTAAGGGGAACTCGTGGGATCTAGATTTTGGAGTTCTTGGTGTTTCTCCTCCGTTCTTCCTCCTAAATCCCTCCATAGCATTAGTTGCTTTGGTTGGATTTTGGGGTGAAGGATTTGACCACTTGGTGTGCTCTTCCCCTTTTGCATTTGTTGCATCGGGTTGTGCTCCCCACGGTGATTCGTGGGATTGACGGTTGGGAGCTTGTTACTCTTGGGTCATTGAACCCTAGACGGTGGTGCCATGAAGACTTCGGCTTGTGGATTCGGCACACTTTGGGAGCCCCCAATTGAGTTGTGGGTGTGTGCCCCAAAAGTTGTAAGGGCTCCGGAATCCGCCCCAAAGGATTCTGATAGTGGAAGGTGAATCAAACCTTTGGGTGCGGTTCATCGGAGAATAGGGTGAGGCCTTTGTGGCATCTTGAGTAGGCCTTTTGTGGCGAGCTCACACCTCTCCAACAAGACGTACTCCCTTAACAAGGAGGAACTCGGGAATAAATCTTCGTCTTCGCGTGCCTCGGTTATTTCTATACCCGAGCTTTTACTTATGCACTTTACTTTGTGATAGCCTTCGTGCTTGAAGTTTATATCTAGCGATCATCGTGTTGCTTGCCTTGCTTAGCATAAGTTGTTGGTGCACATAGGTGAACCTAGCAATTTAGGTTGTTGGCTTGTTAATTTAAACACATAGTTTTATTCCGCAATTATCAAGCCCCTAATTAGAAAAAGTTTTAATCGCCTATTCACCCCCCCCCCCCTCTAGGCGACATCCGGGCATAGCTTGTTCTTTTAATTGGTATCAGAGCCTCGTCTCTCTTGTTTGGCTTTACCGCCTAGAGAGTAAAGATGTCGTCTAGGCATTTAGTGCACAATTCCTTGTTTATATTCAATGGCACAAATTTTAATGTTTGGAAAACTCATATGCTTAGTCACTTGCGGGTCTTGGACCCTAATATTGAGCGTATCTTAGATATAGGTTTTTCTTCTCCAAAGGATTACGAAATTACGACTTTAGAGGATGAGAAAAACTTATATCTAGATGCTCTAGCCTCTAATGAGTTTTGCAAATTTGTGAGTGTTGTAGTTTTTGAGTCAATCATGCCTCTCCGAGACGCTCACGAATTATGGACAAAGCTTCAAGATAAATACGGCAAGTCCAACATTATTGAGGATGATTGTTCTCCCTCCACCTCCGGCCGTGACGAGCTCTCGTCTTTGTCTACTTCACCAAAATGTGGTAAGCCACAAACCAATGTAATGGTGAGTAGTGATAGGCTTTGCAATATTGATAGTGAGCTCTTTTATGATGATCTTTTATCACTATCTTGTTGTAATGCCTCATCTTTGGACTTAAACTCTTCTAGCACTATAAATGTCATACATGCTAGTGTTGATAGTCCTCGCATACCATCCAAAAATTTCTTAGACAAATCTAATGATGATATGATTGCTTTATCTTGTTCCAATGATAAAAATGCTTGTGTTCCCTCTAACTCTTGCATGAATATTAATGTAGAGGAAACCCAATTAATTGTGGAACAAGATTTGAACTTGAGTAGTTCAAAAATTAATTATTCTTCTTCATCCACCTCTCATTGTCTTATGGCTAAATCTTCTTCTAGTAATGACCATGATGATAATAATGATAATGATAATAATGATGAAGAAGATGATATGGAAAAAGTTAATGCCCTTCTTCAAAATAAAGGTCTAATGATTCTTAAAGCCCTTCCTAGCAATAAAAGTGCCCAAGCTAACCTCTTTGAAATCATGAGCACTCTTATTGAGCATGGGGAAACTATTGAGGCCTTGGAAGCAAGCCTTGAAGAAAAGGGTAAGATCGAAAGAGATGATGCTATGGAGAAAGCATCATTAGAAGATGCTTTTGAGGAAGAGAAGGAGACTCGTGCTTCTCTAGAGGAGAAACTAGAATCTATCGAGGTGTCTCATAATGATCTAATTGCTAAAATCATTAAAGAACGTGACCATGCTCATGCTAAATATAAAGTCATGAAAAATGAAAATGTTATATTAAATGATGAGATTACCAAGTTTTCTTCTTCTATTCCTAAAGTTAATGATGCTTGTGCTACTAACTCCATTTCTTGTGAAGCATCTAGTTTGAAGGAGAATGTTGAGCTAAGGGCTCAACTTGAGTTGCTAACTAGCAAGTATAGGGAGTTGGAAGAAAGTCATAAAAAGCTATCTAGCTCTAATGATGATCTTCTAGCATCCTATGCTAGTCTAAAGTTAGCTCATGAGGCAATCACTACCAAGGTAACATCTTGTGAGCCTCATGTGGATAATAGCACAAATTCAACTAAAAATGCTAAAATGCCATGTGCTAGTCCTAGTAATTCATCCACTAAAAATATTGGTACATCGTGTGATGAATTACATGCTTTGCCTTGTTGTCATAACAATGAAGCCTCTACTTCCTCTAGTGCATTTGTTGCCACTAACCATGTAGAGGGAATAAAAGACCTCAAGGCCCAAGTCACTTCTTTGAAGAATGACTTGGAAAAGCGTCATGAAGGGAAGCGTGCACTTGACAACATGTTGAGTGCACAACAATCCCCGAATGACAAGAGTGGACTTGGATTGAACTCCAACAACAAGGTCAAGTCCACGGTTAAGAAGAAGAAAAAGGGCCAAGTTCAAATCAAGAATCCGGCCAAGATCACTTGCTTCAAGTGCAAGCTAGAAGGGCACCATGTTCGGGATTGCCCAATGAAGAAGAAGAAGCATCTTAGTGAGAAGCAACTAGGAAAGCGGCCTCTTGTTCAATCTCGTGCTCAACCACGAGTTGAACAAAGGCCACCTCCTAAGAAGACTCAAGCCATTGCTCCTCAAGTTGAGGAGCCTATTAAGAAGAAGAGTCGGTGTTGCTACCTTTGCCGTGGCAAAGGTCATTTTCTTTCTTCATGCACTAATGGTACCTCTTCCTCTCCTATCATAATTGATGATGAATATTCTCTTAGGAAGGATAGAGTTGGCAGTGTGTTTGCCAAGTATGTGGGAGCTCAAAGTGGTGTCAAGAAAAGCACCATTTGGGTTCCGAAACCTATTGTGACTAACATCTTAGGACCCAACTTGGTTGGGACCAACAAGCTTCAACTTGATCAATAGGTGATAGTGGAGGACATTGCTGACTTGGCTACTTTTGAAGAATTGAGGAATCTTCATGGTGTTATTTCTCAAGCCAAGTCAATTGGAATATATTGCACTATCTCATATCCAATGCTTCCTCCTTACGGTAACTTGCATTTAACTCATATATATATATATATATATTGAAAGTTGCTTGCTCCCTTCCATGTGTTAGTTTTGTTCCTAATATGTGCTTGTATGTGATATGCTTCTTTCCTACTAGTCTTGTTATTCAAGGTTGTGTATGATAGTTGTATATCATGTATGTGTATTTTGTGTGTGGAGCTTTATTGAATCTTGTGTGGATTTCATTTGGATCTTTGAGATATTAATGGACTATCCCATTTTGGGGGAGTGATGTGCTTTGTGCACCTCACAAACCTAAAAATGTGTGTACATGAGGCACACCACCTAGTATTGATATTTCAATATTATCTAGCTACTATGTGGTATGTCATATTCATGAGAAATTCAAATTCTATAATGTCCATTAATTTCTCTAGTTGGTTTTATTTGCCTTTTGTTTAAAAATAAAATGAATTATCACATTATGGGGGAGTAATAAGCTATGTGCATATTACAATACCATAAAAATGTGAACATTTGAGGTTTGCCACCTAGATTTGATATTGTAAATTATCTTTTTCTTATGTGGCATGTTTGCTCAAACAAGTTCCAATTTTCCTTTTGGTTATTCTTTGGCTCTTGTTTGTGTGAGTTTGCTTGGTGTGGTTTTCCTCTAATATCCATTTCCATATATTATGTGAGAAACCATTTGTGTCATATTATTCTAACCATGGCTTTGCCGGTTGGTTCGAATAGTTGAAACTACCAACAAACCTTTTAAATATGGTGTGTTTATTTATTATCTCTTGCCATATGTTTTATCTTATGAGGATGACCTTTGATATCTCTACTCACCGGAAAAATATTTCCTTTTGCTCATTGTCCTTGGACAATAGATATACACATTTGTGGTAGAATATTTCTGTTCATCCTCATATTGGCTCTTGCGTTAATTTGCCTATTTATTGCCTTCTTTGCCTCTTGCAAGGATCCTTTTTCATTTGGTAGTGTTTAGTGTTGGAAATAAAATGTGGAGAGTAATGATCCCTTGTGCATGCATTTTGTATTCAAATGCAAAATATCAAAAATAATGCATGGATCTTGGGGGAGCATTCCTTTTTATTTTGAACACTATCCTTTCTATCAATATTTGATCCTTTCAATTGGGATTTGATTCTTTATCTTGTGTTGGCACCTTCAATTGGTATTAATTGGAATTTAATATCTCTTCCATAGATATTTGTTCCAATTGATATTTATTGTGGGAGTCTTGATACCTTTTGCCTTATTTTAACTTTACTTGATTTCGGTCAAGTATCACCCTCTTCTTGGTATCTTTTCTCCTAGTTGATATTTTTTTGTTTTAATTGGTATCTTATTTTCAATTGGTGTCTTATCGATCATTTGTTGTGTTGATTTGATTCCTTTTGATATCACACTTCATGTGTTGATGTGTTTTGGAATCAATCATAGGTTGATTTGATTTCTCCTAATTCATGTGTTGATTTGGATTTTGATATAATTTGGACAACCTTTTTGGTTCACTTTGTGTTTTCGTCCAAATTGTATCTCTTTTGGTTCTAGAAAGCCTTTGCATGCTCGGTTACTAATTTATATTATTTTAGCATGCTTATCTTTCTTGATCCAATATATAGGGGATACTCCACCGAATCCTAATTCGGCTAAGATGTGCATGAAATTCAATTTCATATCTATATGCACATATTTATGTGGAGTGTTTCCTATATATTGTAGTTGATGTAACTACTATGGAACACAATGAGTTTGGGAACCATTTTGTATTCTAATTTTGTTTTAGGTACAATGGAGATGCATTGGATGCTTGCCTCATACATAAGGAAGGTGTTCTCACCGTGTGATTGTCGGAGTCAAGCTTTGATGTCAAACCATCTCTCATCATCTTCATCACCAATGTCATCTCGGTAACAAGTATCTATCTCATGCATGCTTTTCTAGTTTCAACCTTGTGTAGGTTGCCTCTTGGCATAAAAGCTCTTATATGCAATTGTTGTGGTTTTGGTTTTTTCCTTCACTTAATATATCTTTGTGATATGTGTGATGAATTTGCAAAAACCTTTTCTTCAATTGATATTATTTGTTTGTGATACTTGTTGCCTATTTTCAAAGCATCTTCACTATCTCTTGTTCCCTTAGTGATATGTGTGATGCATTTGATATATTTAAAGTTTATTTATATACAATGAGATAATTTTGAGCTATGTGCTATGCTTTCAAGCAACAATCTCGTTTGTATATTTATGACTTCCTTTTGGATACCTTGTTCTCTTTTTCCCGAACCATTTCGTATGTATATGTTTCTTTGCGGATGTATATCTTCATGGTTTGTCTAATTAGAAACATATACATATGAGAGAGGTCACCTTTTAATTGGTATCCTATTTCTTTTTGAGCCACCTTGTGTTTCTTCTATAATTCTTTGGTGGCTCCGAATTTGTCTCATGAGTGCTTGTCTTATTGTTTATTGGTATCTTCTTATGGCTCAACCACATATTTAGTGCAAGTGCTATGATTTTCTTTTGCATTATGCACCCTTGCACTTGTTGCGTGTTCTAGATAATTTTGGGGAGCGAGGATGCCATTTTTGTGCACTTCTCCATTGTGCATGAACATTGGGGAGCTTCTCCGTTTTTATTTAGAACTCTCTCTTTGGATCTTTTTGATTGCTTTTCTCCTTTGTGGAGATGTTTAAAATGATTTCATCCTTTTTGCATTCTTTTGATCCTCAATATAGTTTGATTTCCTCTAATTTATTCGTTAAAAGGGATTGCCATCACCTTTATGGAGGAACTCACATTATATTGGCTCTCTAAATTTTTCTTCCCATTTCGGCAATCGATGCCAATGGGGGGAGAGGTTTAGAGGGTTTAAGGGAATTTGGGTTTTATGTTTTTGTTGCATTTGCCCTTAATGCGCTTTGCATCCTTGCTTGTCTGTCTTGCAAGGATGCTTTATTCATTATATAAACCCTCTTAATAAGGGATTGTCATTAATTACCAAAATGGGGGAGATTGAAAGTGCATGGTTGCCCCCATGCATGGTTTTGGTAATTAATGACAATCTCTATGGACTAATATTTGTGTTGAGCTATATTTGTAGGTTGTCCATTAGCTTGCTTGTTCTCCATTTGTTGGAGTCAAGGTTAAGGGAAGAAGAAAAGTTTGTGATGATCAAGGCTTTGTGCGGGTTGATCATCACTCAAGGCCAAGTGAAGATATGCCGAAGAGAGCGTCTCCCATCTTGGTGTATGGGGGAGCATCAAGTGAATCTTCACCGAATCGCAATCGAGGAAGGCGGTGCGTCTTGAGGAGATGAAGATCGTCTTCATCGACCTCAAGTGGATTTATGCGCAAGGCAAAGGTATGATCTTGATAGGGTTTTTATTTAACCGGTCTCATATTGTTTAGTGAGAGACCGGATTATAGGATAGATAACCGTACTATCAAGAGGGGCTCTCGACCGAATATCGTGATCGTATCACCGTAGAGAGCACAAACCTTTGCATCCATGCAATCATCTTTATTGGTTCTTATTTGTCTCGAATCATGGTGTGGTCTTGGTGCTTGTCGTGCTCGTCATGACAAAGCTAAGTTCACCGAAAACGGTTTTCATATGCGTCTTATATTGCGGTTTCGGTATAGGAGATTTTGCCGGTTTATCCGTGCGGAAGATTTATCTCTTCCATTTCTTTGCAAAATCTCCATTGCTTTTTTGCCATTTTCAAAGGTAGCATTTTTCGTCCTCTTTTCAACAAAATTGGTTTTATTTCATTCGGACTTCAATTGCAAAAGTTATAGAATTTCCGGTTTGCGAAAATGAGTTTTTAACCTTTCCCCATTTGGTTTTACAATATTTTATTGGACTATGATGTTTCTCTGCATAATCTTGTTGTGCTTGTTGTGACGATTCCAACGACTCCAAGATTATCAAAAACGGAGTTCGTGGGCGAAAGTTATTGCATTTCCGATTTGCAAATGGGAGCTTTTACCTTTACCCATTTATCTCTATATTATATTCTTGGACTATGATGTTTCTCTGCATATTCTTTTTGTGCTCGTTGTGATGATTCCAACGAGTCCAAGTTTATCGAAAACGGAGTTCATATGCGAAAGTTATTGCGGTTTTATCTCGGAGTTTTTATTAGACAGAAAATCATTTAGGAAAAGAAAAAAAAAGGCCGCCGGGCCGGCCTGGCCGGCCCCAGGCCGGTGCGAGGCCGACAGGCTCGGGCACTGTCCCGGCCCAGCCGCGTTCTGGCTGCCCGGCCCAGGCCGGGGGCAGGCCGACCAGCTCTGTGTCCCTCCCGGCCCAGCGCGGTGCCAGGCCGGCCCAAGGCCGGCTTGCCAGGCCGGGCTGCCTGCTCCGGTTGCTCTGTCGTTCGCTGCTGTTAGTTTCTTTCCCGGCCTGGCCGGGGCACAGGCCGGCCCCAGGTCGGGCAGTCTGCTGCGTTTTTTTGTCCCTCTTTTTCCCCTCCAACGGCTCCTTTTTGGAGCCACCTATAAAAGGGGTTTCTTCCCCATTTTTTGAGTAGATCTCATCCCTTGCTCTCTCTCCTCCATTGCCAACATTTTGAGAGCTCGATTCCCTCTAATCCCTCTGATGATTCTTGCCCAAATTTAGTGACGGATATACCTTTTGGGTCCCCTATCATTGGTGTACCTGGTGCGATCCAATCTACGACCCACCTGGCAGGCCTAAATAAGCCCATGAAGCACGACTTGGAGTACAATACAAGAAAACATGTAAACCCTACCTGGCTCCCTTTATAAAGCCAGGCAGGGGCACCCCATAGGGGGGACGCACGGGACACACAGATAGGCATAGCCCTAGCGAGACCACGTCTCATACCATCGCCCCTGCGGCCACCATGTAACCACACATCATCATCTATACAGATCAGACAAGCAGGACGTAGGTCTTTACCTCACCATGAGGGGCCGAACCTGGGTAAATCCTTGCTTGTCAGCCGACGGAACTACCAGCGCGCATCTCTCTCCCCCTCAATCTACCCGGGGTACTCGACCCAGGGATTTGCCGAGCCCTAACCTCGACAAGTGGCGCCGTCTGTGGGAAAGAACGTACGCTGGATTCAACGTTCCGGCGGCTCCAATCTTCATCAACAGCGGCGGCCGGATCGCATCTGACCGGAACATCGACGCCGCGCGATCAACTTCATCAACAACAATGACAAGCTCGTCGCTGCATCGCATCGGAATTGAGTCGGTAGATTGAATCTCGCCGGCTTGATCGATGCGTCATTGCCTGCATACGCATCCGTGCGGAGAAAGTCGGATCTGATCAAAGCGAGCCACACGCGCACGCAAGTGGCTTCGGCGTCGACTCCATCAACCATTTGCGTCTCGCCTTCTGAGTAGGCCGCTGCAGCTGCAACCTGCCGCGACTTGTCGATCTCATCCCCGAGTGCTGCTGCTACACGCCTGCTGCTCTCTGCAGATCGCACAGATCAACGAGTACGAGCTAGAGAAAGCAAAAGGAGCCACGATCCTTCGTGGAAGAAGTTTTGGGTTTAATTCCTGCCGTGTACGCGATGCCAGACGGGAGGCGACATGCATGGATCGATCTTCCCGAGAAAACTCCAGCAGAAAAAGAGCGCAACTGCATATGATCGTGGCCATGATTGATGGCTTTTTCTTTATTCATTCCTCTTTCTCATTAATTATTCATCTAATTAATCACTTTCTCTATTCCTAATCCATGCGTACATGTTGTTTTTACCCATGGCTTGGAGGATCAAATCCACATACGCACGCAGATTGGATCTGACTTGCATGGTCAACGTGGCCAGCGATTGCTTATTGGACACGCCGCCATGACTGGCTGCCTCGACGACAACCCTGACTCCAGGAGACGTCCAGCACTCCAGGACTCGCTCGTCGCTGCAATCGATTTTCTCCACGGCAACCATTGCGACACTCGCCGTGGCCGACTCCAACCTGGCACAGGCACAGCTTCGTCTCGCCATCCACAACTCGACAGTCGCGGCGCCCATGACTCGACTGCGACGGCGTCCAGCTCGGGAACAACAGGCGCACATCTCGGCGACTTCAACATGTACCGTCCAGCTCGGCGACACGCGACTCGGGTGCCTTCGTCGACTCCGCCTCCGACACTTGGGGGCTGGCGACTCCACCTTCGTCGGCTCGGCCTCCAACACTCGGGGGCTGGCGACCCCACCTTCGTCGACTCTGCCTCCGACACTCGGGAGCTGGCGACCCCGCCTTCGTCGACTCCGCCTCCAACACTCGGGGGCTGGCGGCCACGCCTTCGTCGACTCCGCCTCCGACACTCGGCGACACGCGACTCGGGTGCCTTCGTCGACTCCGCCTCCGACACTCGGGAGCTGGCGGCCACGCCTTCGTCGACTCCGCCTCCGACACTCGGCGACACGCGACTCGGGTGCCTTCGTCGACTCCGCCTTCGTCGACTCCGCCTCCGACACTCGGCGACACGCGACTCGGGTGCCTTCGTCGACTCCGCCTTCGTCGACTCCGCCTCCGACACTCGGGGGCTGGCGGCCCCGCCTTCGTCGACTTCGCCTTCATCGACTCCGCCTCCGACACTTGGGGGCTGGCGACTCCACCTTCGTCGGCTCTGCCTCCAACACTCGGGGGCTGGCGACCCCACCTTCGTCGACTCTGCCTCCGACACTCGGGAGCTGGCGACCCCGCCTTCGTCGACTCCGCCTCCAACACTCGGGGGCTGGCGGCCACGCCTTCGTCGAATCCGCCTCCGACACTCGGCGACACGCGACTCGGGTGCCTTCGTCGACTCCGCCTTCGTCGACTCCGCCTCCGACACTCGGGAGCTGGCGGCCACGCCTTCGTCGACTCCGCCTCCGACACTCGGCGACACGCGACTCGGGTGCCTTCGTCGACTCCGCCTTCGTCGACTCCGCCTCCGACACTCGGGGGCTGGCGGCCCCGCCTTCGTCGACTCCGCCTTCATTGACTCCGCCTCCAACACTCGGGGGCTGGCGGCCCCGCCTTCGTCGACTCCGCCTTCATCGACTCCGCCTCCAACACTCGGGGGCTGGCGGCCCCGCCTTCGTCGACTTCGCCTTCATCGGCTCTGTCTCTGACACTCGGGGGCTGGCGCTTCACCTTCACCACCTTCGCGCGTTGACTACTTCCGCCGCGTCGATTCCGGTCCGCCGCGTTGACTACCTCCGCCGCGTCGACTCCGGTCCGCTGTGTCGACTACCTTCGCCGCGTCGACTCCGGTCCGCTGCATCGACTACTTCCGCCGCGTCGACTCCGGTCCGCTGCGTCGACTACTTCCGCCGCGTCGACTCCGGTCCGCCGCGTCGACTACTTCCGCCGCGTCGACTCCGGTCCGCCGCGTTGACTACCTCCGCCGCGTCGACTCCGGTCCGCTGCGTCGACTACTTCCGCCGCGTCGACTCCGGTCCGCCGCGTCGACTACCTCCGCCGCGTCGACTCCGGTCCGCCGCGTTGACTACCTCCGCCACGTCGACTCCGGTCCGCTGCGTCGACTACCTCCGCCACGTCGACTCCGGTCCGCTGCGTCGACTACCTCCGCCGCGTCGACTCCGGTCCGCTGCGTCGACTACCTCCGCCGCGTCGACTCCGGTCCGCCGCGTTGACTACCTCCGCCGCGTCGACTCCGGTCCGCTGCGTCGACTACCTCCGCCGCGTCGACTCCGGTCCGCTGCGTCGACTACCTCCACGCGTTGACTCCGGTCCGCCGCGACAACAAAATCGCCTTGGCCGCACCCGATGCTCTCCCGGGTGCTGCGCCACACAGGCCACAGCATACTCGCCTTGGCCGCATCCGATGCTCTCCCGGGTGTTGCGCCGCACAGGCCACAAACAAATTCGCCTAGGCCGTCACCCGACGCACTCGGGGGCTTGCGCCATACAGGTCTAAAGTTAAAACCTAGGCCGTCACCCGACGCACTCGGGGGCTGCGCCATACAGGTTCCGCTCGAAAATCCTAGGCCGTCACCCGACGCACTCGGGGGCTTGCGCCATACAGGTCTAAGTTAAAACCTAGGCCGTCACCCGACGCACTCGGGGGCTGCGCCATACAGGTTCCACTCGAAAATCCTAGGCCGCACTCGAACACTCGGGGGCTGCGCCATACAGGTCCAACAACACAGTAGGCCGTTCGGCTGAGCAAATACTCGATATGTCTGTCGAGTCCACCAAGTAGGCCGTAAGGCTGAATGAGCACTCGAATCTCATTCGAGTTTTACAAGTAGGCCGTCAGGCTGAGCGAACACTCGAAACTCATTCGAGTTCCACAAGTAAGCCATCAGGCTGAAAACTGCAATATATAGTAAGCCCACAGGCTGAAAAAAGGACTCTGTTTTATCAGTGATTCCCTAAGTTCCTTAAGTAAGCCCATGGGCTGAATGAGAACTCGAACAGATCATTCGAGTGCACCAAGATTCAGTAAGCTCCACGAGCTGAAGAAACTCGTACAGTAAGCCAAACCGGCTGAATACACAAAGAACAAGACGGCGCACACATCGGAACAGTGATACCCGACATACCCGCATCTGCTTCGACTACATCGACTGCGTCTCCATCGACTATGTCTCCATTGACTGCGTCTCCAACGACTAAGACGATCGCACCTTCTTCGACTATGCCTATTCGACATGCTGCTCTTAGTCTCTGCCCGATTCTTCGAATCGACCAGACACTCGGGGGCTACTAACGGGGATATACCTTTTGGGTCCCCTATCATTGGTGTACCTGGTGCGATCCAATCTACGGCCCACCTGGCAGGCCTAAAGAAGCCCATGAAGCACGACTTGGAGTACAATACAAGAAAACATGTAAACCCTACCTGGCTCCATTTATAAAGCCAGGCAGGGGCACCCCATAGGGGGGGACGCACGGGACACACAGATAGGCATAGCCCTAGCGAGACCACGTCTCATACCATCGCCCCTGCGGCCACCATGTAACCACACATCATCATCTATACAGATCAGACAAGCAGGACGTAGGTCTTTACCTCACCATGAGGGGCCGAACCTGGGTAAATCCTTGCTTGTCAGCCGACGGAACTACCAGCGCGCATCTCTCTCCCCCTCAATCAACCCGGGGTACTCGACCCAGGGATTTGCCGAGCCCTAACCTCGACATTTAGGGAAACAAGAGAGGAGATCTAGATCCATCTTTCCACCAAACAAAATCTCCTCTGAGTGAGGGGAACTCGTGGGATCTAGATTTTGGAGTTCTTGGTGTTTCTCCTCCGTTCTTCCTCCTAAATATCTCCATAGCATTAGTTGCTTTGGTTGGATTTTGGGGTGAAGGATTTGACCACTTGGTGTGATCTTCCCCTTTTGCATTTGTTGCATCGGGTTGTGCTCCCCACGGTGATTCGTAGGATTGACGGTTGGGAGCTTGTTACTCTAGGGTCATTGGACCCTAGATGGTGGTGCCGTGAAGACTTCGGCTTGTGGAGCTTCGGCACGCTTTGGGAGCCCCCAATTGAGTTGTGGGTGTGTGCCCCAAAAGTTGTAAGGGCTCCGGAATCTGCCCCAAAGGATTCCGATAGTGGAAGGTGAACCAAACCTTTGGGTGCGGTTCATCGGAGAATAGGGTGAGGCCTTTGTGGCATCTTGAGTAGGCCTTTTCTGGCGAGCTCACACCCCTCCAACGAGACGTACTCCCTTAACAAGGAGGAACTCGGGAATAAATCTTCGTCTCCGCGTGCTTCGGTTATTTCTATACCCGAGCTTTTACTTATGCACTTTACTTTGTGATAGCCTTCGTGCTTGAAGTTTATATCTAGCTATCACCGTGTTGCTTGCCTTACTTAGCATAAGTTGTTGGTGCACATAGGTGAACCTAGCAATTTAGGTTGTTGGCTTTTTAATTTAAACACATAGTTTTATTCCGCAATTATCAAGCCCCTAATTAGAAAAAGTTTTAATCGCCTATTCATCCCCCCCCCCTCTAGGCGACATCCGGGCATAGCTTGTTCTTTCGCACCCATCTTCACACTGCTCTACCCCAGCACGCTTAACTTTTGAGTTCCTCACCAACTAGCTTCCATAATTGCATTGAGTACATCTTGATACTACGCTATCAATCTTATCATCCCCTACACTTTGACGAGACATGATATTATTTTTTGAATTCCAAATCTATATTAACATAAACAACAATGATTAAGTAATACTAATCTTTATACAGAAATCAATTATTAATTCTAAAAAATAAAATAATTTAAAATTTCTGACAAAAACTTAAATCTTCCCGCATGATGGCACATGCTATTATTTTTTGAATTCCAAACCTATAAACAACAACGATTAATTCAAAAAAATAAAATAATTTGAATTTCCGACAAAAACTTAAATTTGAATTTCCGGTAAAAAAAAAATATCCCGGTTCGTATCACAAACCGGGACTAAAAAATAATTTAAAATTTGGTATCTCCAACCAGGACTAAAAATATCTTTAGTCCCGGTTCGTACCACAAACCGGGACTAAATGTGCAACCGCTTCGTCGACGTCGACATGAAATCTGAAAATATCTTTAGTCCCGGTTCGTATCTCCAACCAGGACTAAAAAAAAACTCTAGTCCCGGTTTGTATCTCTAACCTGGAGTAAAGTTCCATCTTTAGTACCGGTTTGTAATACGAACCGGGACAAAAGGTTCTCGCGCTGTCCCCACCTCTGCGCAACCCTTTAGTCCCGGTTCGTATCACGAACCGGGACAAAAGGTTCCTTACGAACCGGGACTAAAGCCTGCCGGCGTTCTGGCAGTTTGAACTGGGACTAATGCTTACATTAGTCCCGGTTCGTAAGAAGAAAAGCCCTGTTTTCTACTAGTGGTAGTATTTTTTTGGCAAATCTGACCCTTTTTCCAAACTAATAATATATGTGGCCCATTTACGAAACTATTGCCCAAATCTGGCCTCTGAGGTCGGCTCCATCCTCAATGGCGCCGACCTTATGCATGTCGGCTCCATCTTCAATGGCACCGACCTACCTTCGGCGCCAATTTTGATTTACGCCGACCTGTCGGAGTATCTAAGTGCAGAAATGACTTGGCGCCGACCTGTATAAGTTCGGCTCCATCCTTGTTGGCGCTGACCTTACAGGCCAGATTTACAAATAGTTTCACGCAGAGGGCAGATATGATATTAGTTTGGCTAAAGGGGCATATTTGGCAAAAAAAATACATGTACGTACTGTGAGGGTCGCAGGGGATATGGATTATCAGTGCCTCGTTGAACCCATGGACAAGACAACATGCATGATTGTGAAACGCAAGGAGAAACCTGACGGCGGATGTGCACGGAAACAACTAACGGAAGAAGAAAAGATCAATCGATCAAACGTAGTCACGTACTGCGCTCTGTATCTGTACGTAACTAGCGCACCGGAGCAACTGCCAACTGGAGTAAGCTGAAGTTGGATCGTTTAGGTTACGCGTCTTTCTCCTACAGGCGGCGGCGGCTGCGTTTTTTCCTCCCTCCAATCTCAGCCGGCGGAAGAGCTGGGCCCCTCTCTTTCCGCTTGCCGCTCTGACGGCGGGAGGGAGGGGATCCCGTCTTCTCCGTTTTTGCATGGTAGTTAGGGTTAGGAAGGTTCTGGCATGGTGCGTCGTTGTGGTGGTGGGAGCGGCACGTGGGCAAATAAATGTGCCTCAACTCCACTCCCATACCGGCGTTGTCCTTCATGGCGGCGTCTCGGAGTGGGTGGCATTGTGTGCTTGCTGATCTTTCAGATAGGTTGCTGTAGGGTTCATGGATGGTGTCGGCGAGGCGGCGGCGGCTCCATCAGATGGGTTTTCCTCCTGTTCTGTCCCCGTTGCTGCGGCGTTGTCTCCGGCGTCATGGTGGAGCAGAGAGGACTCATGCAGGAGTACGTGCAGACGGTGGTCTACACTGGTTACAGCTGGAAGATGGTGCACCTTGTGCTGGGTTCGTGGTTGGAGGCTGATGGTTCTGGTTCCCTACTCCAACATCGTCGTGCATGTGGGGGTGCCATTGCTGAAGCTCGTTGGCGTGTCCGGGGTCGTGCTGCCCCGGTATGATTCTTTCAACGGCAATGGTTTGCCCTATGGCAAACTATTTTGGAGGTCCGAAAAGCTAATGATCAGCGATGGAGTCGTGTCGAGCTCGGGTGAAGAGGTGATCTGTCTATTTTTTCTTTGGTGCATGCTATGGTGGGGTCGAACAAGATGGATAGAGGTTGGTTTATCACATAGGTTTATCCTATCTTTTCAGATCTGTAAGATTGGTGTATACGTACTTTGTATTTCGTCTTTTATTTATCAATAATAATCGTATTATACCATTGAAAAAGAAAAAAAAACCGGAGTATTTCCGATGGACGCGAAGCGAGATAAATAGTTTGGCTTTGGGAGGTTTGTCAACACGGTTTCTTGCACAAAGCTGCTAAAAGTTTGCTGCGACGTTCGGGAAGAGAATGGTACCGGCGGCCGGACACCTACCCTATCCTAATCCTACCGTTGCGTGACAGCACCGGCGGGGCGACGGCGTGGGTGCTCGCCGTGCCGTGGAGTGTGGACGGTGGGTGGCCTCAGCACTTGGGAACTAACTACACAGCGTACTACAGATCACGCTCACGCTCTCTCTGGTTCCTCCTACTAGGTGCGCCTTTTCATTCCGCACGATAGATGATATGGGCCGCTTCCGTTCCCACGGCAGCAGTACGCACCGTCAAGGCGTAATCCATGCATCGACACCGAGACTCCGCTCCACTCCTGCATCCAGTGGATCCTGCATACCGCGGTGTCTCCATGACTGACAGACAGAGCTCCATCACCTCACAAAGCTGATACGCACCCAGAAAGAATTCCATGACTGTAAGAGCAAGTCTAACAGACCCCTCAAAAGGCCCAACCCCGTAAAATAACTGCCGATATACGGGGTTGGGCTCTACCCGGCCGTCTAACAGACCCTCTAAATCGGGCACCCCGGACGGATTTTTACAAGTTTCGTTACGGGGCGACGAGTCGCCCCCTACTTGTGCGGGGTGAGGCGCGGAATACAGGCCCAACCCCTCTTCCTCCCCTCCACTGCGCGCGAAGCGATTCAGCGAGCCCAACCGCCGCCGCCGCCGCCCGATCTCCTCCGCCCCGCCCTCCCCGGCCACCACGCGGCCCGATCTCGCCGGAATGGACCTTCCGCAAGCCCCTCCGACCACCGGCGATGCACCACCGTCGTCAGGGGTGGTGAATGTCCCCGTCGGCGTCGTGGAGGATCAGCCGAGCAACGGCGACGTCGCGGCCATTATCTCCGCCACCATCCCATCGAAGAGGAAGCGGATCCCGAAGGTCTTCTTCAAAGGCGCGGCGGCCGGTGCTGCGCCGGCTGCGACCCCTGCGGCAGCCGCGAAAGGAGGCCGGGTGAAGACGAAGGCGGTGGGGCCGAGGGGTGCCCCGCCGAAGGCGAAGAAGCCAACCACCCGCGTCGGCCTCGCCGCCCCACCGTCCAAGGCCGCCACACTACCTGCTGCTGCTGCCGTTCCGCCCGCGCCGACGCCACCCGTCGCCGATGCCCGCCAGGTGCTCGACGATGAGCCCACTACAACCTACATGGATATGCTCAACGCTGGAACGGTGGACCTGGACGCCGGCATTGGTGCGTTCGATGAGGAGCTTCATGGCGAGGAGTATGGCGATTATGGCGACGACGAGGAGGGTGACGAAGAGGTCGACGACGACGTTGTTGAGGTCGACGACGAGGAGGGTGACGAATATTCTGTTTTACGGGGTGGGGATACGGGGTCTGCTAGCTCGGACGAGTTTTCGGCCGGTGGAAAGTGAATACAGGGCCCTCTACTCGCGTTATAAGGGGCAGAAAAATAGGGGGTCTGTTAGACATGCTCTAACTAGGTCAACCGTCGATCTCGCCCGCGTACGTACGTGTCCCCGTCGGTGCACGAAACCTCGTCATGTCGTGTCAGCCTTTGACTCCGCGAGATCTGAAATACCACCTTTCAAATTTCCGGCAGGGAGAGTCGGAGAGAGTAACTTTCTTTTTCGGAGAAACCCAGAGGAAGAAGAAGAACAGCTTTTTTTTTTTTTTGAGAATACCACCTTTTTTTGTTTTGAGAATACCACCTTTCAAATTCTCAAGAAGAAGAACAGCTGTGCCAGCGCGTGGGTGGACGGCACTGGGCGCTATTCAATTCGAGGCCCATGTGGATGGCTCTACTAAGCTGCCACGCAGGCCCATTAACGAGCGACGCATGTGCGACCATCGCAGTTTCTTCTAAGCCGATAGGCTAGTCGGTCTGTCGTCTGCTGGGCCGGCCATCTGCTCGGCTTGGGCCACGCCGACAAGTAGGCGAGGCCGACAGGCCCTGCTCGGTTTGGGCCACGCTGAGGCTGTATTATTTCTGTAATTTATTGAAAACGCATATTATTTCTCAAAATGATTAGAAAAAATGTATTATTAAAAAAAATTTGGGCCGCAGTTTGCCTCTGAAAGAGGAAGTCTGCTGGTTCGCAGCTAGTAGGCCGTTTAAAGAGGAAAATCTTATGACGATACGATGCTATAAACCTCCTCCGGCTGACCACCTGAATATTTCTCAGGTGCTCGCTTTACACTACATTACGCGCCCCTTATTAATTAACGATTTACAAACGCAAATGGACACCAGGATCATTAAACTGTAGCAGGTCATATTAAATAAAAGATCTGCGACTGTTCAACATGACAGCATTAAATAAATTATAGGACTCTCGGTGTCATAAATATGCATCTAAGTGAATAAAAGACCTGCTAGGGCCAGAGGCAACATAAACGATGGACTGAACTGCTGGCATTTTGTAATCCAGGTTAACAGTGTGGCCGGTCATATTATTTCAGTTTTGATAGGTTAATATCGTGCCTTATGACTGGGTAGGGAAAATCTACAGCAGTAAACTAGCACCGTATGCTTTTTAATCATATGAAAAGATGAGAAAACAATAGAGCGAGTGCGATTTTATTCGCTCGACATGATCCGTGAAACCTCACAAACGGTTTTCATGTAAGGACGAAACAACTTGAAAGGGAATGTAATTCTGTAGAAAAAATTGCAGATAACATCAATGTTTGATAACATAGTGATATAGAACACGAAAACAAATCACATTTTGCAGCTGATCAATTTTTCTGTCTAATGAGTTGCAACTAGCTTATATAGATGATTTAAAGTCCTAATAGCAAGATATTGGTTGCCACCATCCTTGGCAGCCATGCATCGGCTTCCCAGCTGACTGCTAGGAAAAAGAGGGTGGGGCAGGGGCGAGAGGTGGCTAGGGTTTGTCACCGTCCGAGTTGCCCCGTAGCAGAATGACACGGGGCCTAGCGAAGCGTTTTCCGAAACATCCCATGACATGTGATTGAGAAGACTACAAACACAAATACAATAGAAACTTCTTTGCAACAAATTTATCCCTCATCTAGTGCGGGCGAATCATCTTCATGAAGCATATATGAAAAAAAACATTTAATATAAAATTATTCTTAGCAATATTTGTGCACATATCAGGGATAAAAAACAACTTCCACAAAATATAGATATTATGTTTGGAAAGCCAAAGATGGGGAAGACAAGTATAGACAATTCTTCAATTGTGAAGTTGTCTCTTTCCCTTCCAGATTTCTTCGAATTCCAAAACGTTATGAAAGGTTGCTCAACAAGGAATGATTCGAAAAGAAACTTAGCAGTTGGAAGGTCATGTTACTCTCATATATAAGCTCATCTACACTGTGCTTAGAAGTTTGCCGATGTTTATGTTATCATTCTTCAAAGTGCCCAAATGGCAATAAAAAAGAATAGCTTACAGCATATCATGAAATTTATGGAAGTGATGAATATAAACGAAAACATCGATTAACCAAGTGGAGACAATTAACTCGCCTCCAAGAAGAATTAAGTAGTGACAATAATTGGCCTTAATGATCTGGACAGTGAGCAAGCGACAATTAACACACCTCCAAGAAGAATTAAGTACTTACTAGGGAAGACAGACATTTATTAACAGCAGATGACCAGGTTCTTAATGCTGAAAGCTAAGTGCACCGCTTGCTTGCCACGATATATCTTTATCTCCTGTGGGTTAGCTGATCGAATCCACCCTATTGCTAAATCCTAACAGTGTAGTGTAGCACATGACAGTGGACAAGTGATTTGGCTGGAGTCAACGAACCGAAGGCACAGAATCTCAACTCCACCACCACCATGTTAGGCCACACGTTCACCACCAGGCCGACCGACCACCTATGTAGCTCAACTCCACTACTGCCATGGAGTTAGTACAGTACACCTATACATAGTACAGTACCATGAAATTAAGAAACCTCACACTTGTCACGTACTGTACACCGGAGCGTCGACAGGTACAGTACAGGGTTCTGCCTAGCTAGCTCTGTATGCGTAGCGTAGGCCGTAGGGTGTGGTGTTACCCAGTAAACACAACTACACAGTGGGCGTACGTATGTCCATGTCGTTAGCCTGCGTACAGCGGTAGGGCCAGGACACAGGACCAGATACCGATACACTGCAACTGCAAGCTAGCTCGACACTGCAGGCCGCCATAAAAGCCCGACCTGGACGGAGTAGTTGGGGTTCGATCGGCCGGCCGGGAACACCGCCGTCCGTCCGTCGCTGTTCTCACCGCACATTGGCACGTAGCAACCGGCCGGCAGTAAACAGCCGTCTTCTTCCTCCTCCGTCTCTTCCTCCTCTATCCATTCCTGTCTCGCTCAACACATGCAAATCTTCTTCCCCAGATGCCCCGGATCATCACCGTCTTCTTCCAGGCCCTTTCTGTCCCCTACGTACCCCTTTGTTACTTGCTCCATCATGGCATGGAAGCTGGCTAGCTAGCTAGTGGTTACAACTAATGTTCTCTCTCGCCATATCTTGACATTCTTTTTCTTGTGTTTTTTTCACTCTCTCTCGTCGGCTTTGCAGGGGTCATTACATACTTCTACCGCAAGCAAAATGACCGGCCATGCATACAACTTTGTCCCTCCGGGTCTCTCTCGCCATTTATGAACAATGATGCTCGTGTATTTATTGGCATCTAAAAGGGACCGGGCATGTGGCAACAATCGGCAGCGCCTTTCGAAAGCTCGGTTTGACCGTGCCTCGCGCTCGACTGGACGCGCCGGACTATACGGCGCGCAGGTACTGACCAAAGGAAAGAGTGTAGTTACGCATACCACATCCGCCGGCTACAACAACATTAAAGTTGACTTGCCATATGGAGTATCATATATACATGCATGGCCAGTGTTTGTTTTTCTCAGCGCGCTCTTATTTTCATGGGCAGATAGCCAGATATAGTTTGTTTTATTAGATTGATGCACTAGTTAATTTAACTAAAAGTTCAAACAGATGGAGAGGGTTAGCCAATATTTTTTTTAACACTCTTGATTCTCAAAAAAAAAAAAAAAAAAAAAATATCAACACTCTCTTTTGCTTATGAAAGAAAGGTAACAAACAATAAGTCTGACTATTCCCACATGTTCCATTAGGAGAATTCCTTTTCTATTTTCAAGGAAAAGGTAAAGGTGTTATTGGGAATAACAAGTGCTTCCCTGAATACCCAAAGTTTCATATCTGAAGCAAGTTTTCAAGAAACTGCTCGAGTTTTAGCAAAAGCTGCCCTACCCTCACGTCTAGGCTATTTTAGTCCTTAACATTGGTTCGGTGTAGGTCGCGAAATGTTTTTTATAAATACCGCGTGAGCAGGGTCTTGATCTTGAAGATCCCTCTTCAAGTGCACTATGAAATCCACCCACCTCCTGGATCTTTCCCTTCTCCGGAAACTTCGCCCAATCTGGTCATGTGAGATCTCTCAGAAGTCCTCCCTTGTCCTCCATACTGACCTTGTGGGTCTTATAGAATGATCCAACCAACAGCCTGTAACGGTCCATCATCCGAGTTGCTAACTTTGGCTTGGTCTTAACCAACGCCAAATGGTCCAAAGCATACTCTGAGGACATACCATCACAAGGAATCGGCTCAAAGCTGGTCCCTATCAGATCCGCGGACTTATGCCCACGAATAGTCGCAATGGACTGCACCAACGCCTCCTGGTACGCGGCTATGTGACTATGACCCTCTCCGTGAGGCCTAGTCAGGTGTGGAGTCAACTCCCATGGTATGATGATAGGCACCCTATACTTCACTACTTCCTCTCCAAACTTGTAGGTATAGGTGTTGACGGGAATGTTGGTGTCACAGCCAAAAGCTCTCAGTAAAGACCTCAACTGCTCAGTCAAGGTACCGTTGTAGTCATCCAGCCACTCATACTCCGGCCAAATGGTACTCTCCCGTGCCATCGTAACTGTACATAAAAGATAAGCACTAATAAGAATTGCATCATAATAAAGAACTTTAACACCGAAAATATGACGGTGATATTCTCAAGTGAATACTCATCATACTTCTAGCGCACTCTTTATCGTTGCTAGCTACCGACAGGTTCTATCCCTTTACTAGGTTTCCAACCTAAGGTCGAAGCAATTGCTCTGATATCAGCTGCGGTGACCCGGCATACCACTGCATGTTGTAGTATGCAAGTCGTTGACATAACACTCACAGAACACCGTTCCGCAAATATTACATCCCTCAGGGTGGTACAGCAGAAACATTGCGGGTCCACAAACAACGTCTGAAATATTACAAACCAAGTCGTGCATAGAGATGACCACCTCAGGGTGTCGCCTCATACATAGTGTTTGCAAACCAAGAAGAAGCAAATAAGTGCGCACACGGGAACTCAACAGCTTATTGATATAAAGTTCTTGCTGCTAGATTCAACCGTGCTAAGTATGGCTATTAACCTAGAGTTGACTAGTCAGACTCTTCCTCCTCGTTGTCGGCGCCGTATCTGATAAAGTAGTCCACGCCTTCAACTCCTCCTGAAAGGTCTGGCTCTTCATAGTAGACGTCTTCCTGGCCTCCCATGGCATGAAGCGAGGCACTGGCCAGGTCCTCATAACTTAAGCAGGAGATTCAAAAGGAAAGGAATGAGTAACCAGCGTTACTCAACAAGTTCATTAGGTACGGTGGGAAGTTTGATGCACTAACTACTGCTTAAGACTCAAAAGAGTCACAAGCTAATGCAAGGGTTTTGTAAAACATTTCTTCAAGAGGTTGCTTTTATTTCTGAAGACTATGCCCGTCATCCTTCACAGGGCTAGAGCTTCATGGAGCTCCTTTCCTGCAGCGTTCGCAGCTCCTTCCCGGAACAGGGAGTAACATGTTACAATTCTTTACACTCTGCAGAGGTGCGTTACTTTACCCATAAGAGATCAAGACTTTGTTACCAACCAGGCGTACTTTCCTGTCCACACTCTCTTTGGTGTGGGGCCCAGTTTTTGATCCAAGTCATTCACTGTGCTTCTCCACACAACGCATGCCCACCCTTTTGTAGGTTTGTCCTCCCCTAAATCTTTAGGCAGACCGTTCCAGACTCGAAAGTCCTCCCCTATGCCTAACAGATTGCCCGTTCTAGACATCCCTACAATCCATCATAGGCACCAGGAACCGTGGGACTTAAGGGATCCCACCCATGTTGCATGTAGTCTCGCAAGACCTACAGCGTACGGCACTGGCTGCCCGTTGACATGCATCCGGGAGAAGTACAAATGGCATTTCCCGTCCCATTCCAGGTCTTATGGTTAACACGTCTTTACGGCGCAATCATTATGACGGCATTTGTTATTAACTCCTAGGTAATTCTTTCCCTTGCAAATGGAACCTCCGGACCTATTCATCTTAACATGGTCCCATCTGCCAACCATAATAGGTTACCACCAAGCAGGTAGATAGCCAAATAGTCATGTTATTAAAGAAATAGGTTTTATGCTTTCTTTTTTATAAAGGGGATAGTACAATAAGGTTTTGCAAATAGTTTTCTAACAAATATTTCAAGAGGTATGAGCAAGTGATGAACTTGCCTTGAAACTGACAAGTAGTGGAGTCTGAAACTGGTCGGGGCTCTCGACCTCCTGGTTCTACAAAATCCATCATTTTCTGATAAGAACAATGTTTAAAGAAGCAACATGCTACTATGTATAAAATGATATGCAACTCTTAGCTTGCTTTTATTTTATTGATCAATTAAGAATTTATGATTTAATTCCGAATTTTTGATATTATTTTTATTTATTTAATTTTCGAAATTAACTTAATTTTACTCCAACAAATTAATTTTTAAAGCATTTTAAAATAATAAAAGATTTTGCATTTTAAACCTTTTTATAAATAAGTTTATAATTTTTATTACTTAAAATAATTTTATCTAAATTTTGTTTAAAGAAAAGGATTTTATAATAATTTTTAAACTAAAATGGCATTTAGGTGATTTTAAATAACTCAAAAGAAAAGTTAGTCAAATAAATAGTTATAAAACATATAGGAATAGATTTTATTTTTCTGATTTATTTGATATTTTATTTGAATTTTTCTGAATTCAGAATCAAAAGTTATGAATTAAACAAGTTTCTATTATTTTCTGAAATTTGAATTAATGATCAAAAATCTGACGAGGGGACCACCCGTCAGGAATTTATGTTTTTCTAAACCGATAAACAAGGAATGACGTCAGCTGACGTCATCGGCCCTGGACAGCGGCCACTCCAGCCAGATTCCGGCCAACTCCGGCCATCTCCGACGAAAGTAGCGGGTGGGAAAGATTGACCTAACAGAGACGGACCAAAAGGTGGTGGCGCCGCCCCGAAAAGGTCACCGGAACCATCCCGGCGACGAGGCACCGCGGCGGTGAACGGCGGTTGAACACGAATCCCTCCAATCCGAACGAAATCCACCGATTAAAAGGGTGCACACGACGGAGGAACTCACGAGGAGTGTCGTGGACAAAGCGGGGACATTGATGAAGCGTCAACGGCGACGAGCTCGAGCTCGACACCCGGTGGCGGCATTCGGGACACCGAGCGCGTTCTTCTTCTCCAGCGGCTCCCAGCACCAACGGCTCGCACCAGCACGAAGAGGACGACAAGATGGAACGAATAGACAAGGTCTGGGCTCCGGGTACTCTTCCGTTCGCCGGCGATTTGAGCTCTCGTCGGCGGCCGTACGGTTTAGGGCTAGGGTTTCGGTCCCAGAGAGAGAGAGGAATGAAGAGAGAGAGTGGGGGGCGAATGAGCGAGAGAGAGAGCAGAGGGCGTCGTCGACGGTCTTATCCTCGCGCCCGAAGCGGCAAGCAGGAGGTGGCACGGCGGCGCGGCCTCGTCCTTCTGGCGCGGAAGAGAGAAGAAAGAAAGAAGAAAGAAAAGAAGATTTGCAAAAACCCCCTAGACTTTTCCCTAAACACTCTTTTCAACAAAACAAAGGCTCTCTTTATTTAATTTAGGCTTTTAAATAACTTTATAAAATCTACAAAAATACAAGTAGACTTATATTTACAAGAGGAAACCTCCTGTATTTTTATTTAAATAAATTTGGAATATTGATCTTCAAATAAAATTGGTAAATGCTTTAAGTCATTTAAATGACTTGGAAAATAATCATTATTGGAATAATCCCACATATTTAAGAGGTGATAGAAAGGAATACAAGTAAAATAGATACTAAAGAAGTATTAGCTCCCCTTCTGACAAACTCTGAGCTTAAAGATGGAGAGTAGAAGCTTAGACCAGAGTTTTAATTTGCGAAAAATTGGTTCAGGTTTTACAGATGCATGCATGCAAATGCACAAACTCCTAAATCTACCCTTCGTTAAAACCTAAACGCTGGGGTACTACAGCCTTCCCCCCTTAACAAGAACTTCGTCCCGAAGTTGCAGCAGGTGTACCTGAAGAGATGGGGATAAGCTTGTCTCAAGTCTTCCTCCTTCTCCCAGGTGGCTTCGCGTTCAGGATGATGTTTCCATTGCACCTTGCAAAACTTGATTGCCCTATTTCTGAGTCTTTTCCAGTTTTCTGCAAGGATTCGAGCTGGTTCTTCCACATATGTCAGATCTGCTTGTAATTCCAGTTCTTCATGAGTAACTGCATCTTCAGGTTCTTTCAAGCATTTCCGGAGCTGAGATACATGGAAGACATTATGGACTTGCTTCAACTGCTCTGGTAGCTCTAGTGTGAACGCCATGTTTCTATTTTGCTTAAGAACCTTGAAAGGTCCAATGTATCGAGGGCTCAATTTCCCCTTCACTCCAAACCTCTTAAGACCTTTCATTGGACTAACCTTGAGATAAACTAAGTCTCCCACTTCAGGACTCCATGTCCGTCTCTTTTGATCCGCATAACTCTTCTGCCGGCTTTGAGCTATCTTCAAACGATCTCGAATGATGTTGATGATATTCTGCTTGTCCTTGACATAGTCTGGTGCAAACTCCGTACTCGCTCCAGGTTCATACCAACATATTGGTGATTTGCACTTTCGTCCGTAAAGTACTTCAAATGGTGCTGCTTTCAAGCTACTCTGGTAACTGTTATTGTAAGAGAACTCTGCTAAAGGAAGATGTTCATCCCACGATCCTCCGAAATCCAGGGCACATGCCCTAAGCATATCCTCTAGTATCTGATTGGTTCTTTCAGTTTGCCCTCCAGTTTGCGGATGGTAAGCCGTACTGAAGTCCAGATGTGATCCCAGTGCTTCATGGAGTTTCTTCCAAAACACGGACGTGAACACATATCCTCGATTTGAAACTATTCTCTTGGGAACTCCATGTTTGCTGACAATCTCCTTTACATACACATCTACTAGCTTCTCGGCGGTATCTCTTTGATTCACAGCTAGAAAATGTGCACTCTTGGTAAGTCGATCTATGATCACCCAAATCATATCCTTGTGTTTCTTGGTCATTGGTAGACCAGTGATGAAATCCATGCCAATCTCCTCCCATTTCCATTCCGGAATTTCTAAAGGTTGTAAAAGTCCTGCTGGGCTTTGGTGTTCTTCCTTCACTCTTCGGCATGTATGACATTCTGATACATACCTCGCAATGTCTCCCTTCATGTTGTTCCACCAGAATAACTCCTTGAGATCCATATACATCTTCGTACCTCCTGGGTGTATGGAGTATGGTGTCCCATGTGCCTCCCGAAGTATAAGCCCTTTGATTTCAGGTATATCAGGTACACAAATCCTGTTCTGAAACCATAGTGATTCATAGTCACCCAGACGGAATTCTGATGGTTTTCCTTGCTCAATTCTTTGAATTTCCTCCTTGATGAAAGGATCTTCTTCTTGTCGTCTTATTATCTCATTCCGAAGGTCACTTTGCCTTTCTTCCATTACCTCCAAATTGTTCAAACTACCTAAGGTTTGAACTTCTAACAACAAGATCTCAGATCTTTCTAGATCCATCTTTAACTCCTTTGGTAACTCACGATGGATCGGTTGAACATCCGTGCTCTTGCGACTCAAAGCATCAGCCACAACATTAGCTTTTCCCGGAGTATAGTTGATTGTAATATCATAATCCTTAATTAACTCCAGCCATCTTCTTTGTCTCATGTTCAACTCCTTCTGAGTAAAGAAATACTTGAGACTTTTGTGATCCGTGTATAACTCACACTTGGCCCCATACAAAAATTGCCTCCATTTCTTCAAAGCAAACACTACTGCTGCCAACTCCAAATCATGAGTTGGGTAGTTTACTTCATGAGGTTTGAGTTGTCTTGAAGCATAAGCTATTACCTTTTTTATCTTGCATAAGTACACATCCCAATCCATTCTTGGATGCGTCACAATAAACTGTGTAATCTTTACCTGATTCAGGTACTGCTAAAATCGGTGCTGAAGTTAACCGAGTTTTCAACTCCTGGAAGCTTGCTTCACATTTATCTGTCCACTCGAATGGAACATTTTTCCTTAATAACTTAGTCATAGGTCCTGCTATCCTGGAGAATCCCTCAATGAATCTCCGATAATAACCTGCCATACCCAAGAAACCTCGAATCTCCCTGACATTCTTCGGTGACTGCCATTCCAATACGGCTTGTACCTTGGCAGGATCCACCGAAATTCCATCCTTGCTGATGACATGTCCAAGGAACTCCACTTTGTCCAACCAAAACTCGCACTTGCTGAACTTGGCGTACAGCTGATGTTCTCTCAGAACTTGTAATGCAATCCTCAGATGCTTGGCATGCTCTTCTTTATTCTTGGAGTATATAAGGATATCGTCAATGAAGACGATTACAAACTTGTCCAGATATGGCATAAAGATCTTATTCATCAGGTTCATAAAGATTGCAGGTGCATTGGTCAATCCAAATGGAACAACCAAATACTCATGATGCCCATACCTAGAGACAAAGGTTGTTTTTGGAACATCTTCAGGCTTAATATTAATTTGATGGTAACCTGACCTGAGATCAATCTTGGAAAACACTCCTGCACCTTGAACTTGATCAAACAGGTCTTGGATTCTGGGTAGAGGGTACTTGTTCTTAATAGTGACGTTGTTCAAATTTCTGAAGTCACCACACATTCTTCTGACACCATCTCGCTTATCAACAAAGATCACAGGGGAACCCCACGGTGACACACTTTCTCTAATGAATCCTTTACTCTCTAATTCATCAAGCTGCTCCTTGAGTTCTTTCAACTCCTTAGGACCCATCTTGTATGGTGCTTGTGCAATGGGTGATGTGCCTGGTATCAAATCGATGGTAAACTCTATTTCTCTGTCAGGTGGCATTCCGGGTAGTTCCTTAGGAAACACATCCGGAAACTCATTGACTACCGGAATATCCTCCAACCTTGCCTCTTTCAAAGAGTTCAGTTGGATACCAATCTCCATATGAGTATGCCTATCAGCCTGATAAGTAATCCTACCTCCTCCTGGTTTTCTAATGGACACTGTTTTCTCTTCACAGTCAATTTGAGCTCCATGCTCAGTCATCCAATCCATACCAAGGACAACTTGCAAATCCTTAAGTGGTAGTACAAAGAGATTTGCATAGAAAGTACAATTACAGATCATAATGACCTGTTCTTGCTTCACCTGGGTTACTAAGAGCGTACCCCCAGCCGTTAACACGGTAATGGGGCGTTCTAACGGCTCGCACTTTAACCCATATTTTTCCACAAACTCACTAGAGAGAAAAGAGTTGGTAGCCCCCGTATCAAAAAGTACTTTACCAGGATGAGAAAGGATATTGAGCGTACCTAGTACTGCTGTCTCCGAGTTATCAGCCTCCTCCACAGAAGTACAGTTCAACTTTCCAAAGGTCCTTCCCCTCTTGCCACTGCTGTTCTTTCCATTGCCTCCACCTCCAGCTGCAGATCCCCCACATTTTCCGTAATTACCTCCACCTTTGTTGAATGCTGGCTGATTCGGACATTGGGTTTTGATGTGTCCCTCCTGTCCACACCCAAAGCAAATAATCTTGGGTTTCCGACACTCACTCTTCACGTGTCCCGGAAGTCCACATCCATGACATATGATCTTGATCTTGGGTTGAATGCTCCACGATCAACCGGAGCTTCTCTCGGCTGCATTCTTGGCTTGAAGCTCAAATTCGGTCGAGGTCGATTGGGCTCGAATCTCTTGGCCTCGGTTCTTGCTTTCTTCTGTCGGCTCAACTGAACCAACTTATAGTCGTTCTCCCAGGTGATGGCAGAGTTCATCAACTCTTGGAAGTTCCTGGGCTTGGTCATTTTCAGCTGCATCGCAGCATATGGATCTAATCCCCTAAGGAATCTTTTGATCCTTTTTGCATCCGTGCTTACCTCGTCAGCTGCATAACGAGAGAGCACATTAAACTCTCGAATGTACTTCATCATTGTTAGAGTACCTTGCTGAAGATCCTCGAATTCCCGTCTCTTCAATTCCATAATACTCTCAGGAACGTGATACTCCCTAAACCTCTCTTTGAACTCCTCCCAAGTGAATATCTTCCCTTGAGGCTGTAATATCACCTCGTTCTCCCACCAAGATGCAGCTGGGCCAGTTAGAAGATACGCGGCATATCGTACTTTTTCTTCATCATTCGCATTGAGGGACTTCAATTTCCTTTCTGTATCCATTAGCCAATCCTCAGCATCCATTGGCTCCGGTGCGGTTGCAAAAGGTAAAGGTTTGGTGTTGAGGAAGTCTGATAAACTGGTATTCTTGTTCTCGGGACCCCTTCCATTCCCGATCTGACCCATTAGCTCCTGCATAAACTTGTTTTGGGTCTCCTGCATAAACTGCATGTACTGCATGAAGTTTTGCTCTCCGAGAGGTCGGAATGGTGGTAGCGGTGGTGCGGCTTCTCCTGCGTCATGGTCAGCCTTCTCTTTAGCCTCACGCTCCACTCGCTGCTCCTCGGATTCTCTATCGTTACCCGTATTCATATTCCCCTAGTCCTGCAACATGAAGCGAAAAAACTCATAATTACATCATGCTCATGCTTTCTGAGCCTCACTTCACGTGCAGCACTAGTCACACAAGAGAAATAAAATCCAAATCCAAATAAGAACCAGCGTTATTTACATAATGAACATATATTATACAAATTATTAAAGTGCTATTACAAGCATCTCACTTAAAGTGAGTTACACACAAGGTACAACGGAGATCACTGGGTCGTACAAACACTTTGACCCTTATTTATATTACAAACCAACCTCACACACTCCAACCACCAACTATACTACACTCGACGCTAGCTACAAGGTCCACCTCAGCAACCTCACTACTCGGCGTACATACCGGGGGTCCAACCGTGCTGACGAGTGGTCCTACGCACAGACTCCGGTATGAAAGGTCTCCCAGACGGGACATACTCCTGGTCAGAAGTGTCGATGTCCGACGTGTCTGTCACGAACAGTCCATCAAAGCCAAGATAACTAGCCATATTGGCGCCATATGCCTCAGCACGTGTATACTGGGATGGCCCAGTCTCACCATAGCCAGTAGTCAGGACGCTCTGATAGTGCTCAGCTGGTGTCTCCTCCGCAAACTGAACCTCTACAGGATCCTCCTCATCAGAAGATATGTCGATGACAACAGTGTTGCCACCAACAACAGGAATAGGAGCAATAGGAACAGCAGGGGCTATTCCCACCGAAGGGCTAGACTGAACTCCTTCATCAGCAGAGTCATAACAAGGAATAGGGTGACTATTGGTACCAGGGTACCAATCATACCTCCAGCCTTCCGAGTTTTCAACAGGAACATAAGAATCAGAAGCATCCAGTGGAACCGACGGCTCGGGATCACTAGGAGGAATGACCGGGTAATGAATCGGCTCTGGAGTAGGTGAATACCTGGAAGGTCCTGAACGAGTCTGACGTCTAGAAGATCCCTCTTCAGGTGCACTATGAAATCCACCCACCTCCTGGATCTTTCCCTTCTCCGGAAACTTCGCCCAATCTGGTCCTGTGAGATCTCTCAGAAGTCCTCCCTTGTCCTCCATACTGACCTTGTGGGTCTTATAGAATGATCCAACCAACAGCCTGTAACGGTCCATCATCCGAGTTGCTAACTTTGGCTTGGTCTTAACCAACGCCAAATGGTCCAAAGCATACTCTGAGGACATACCATCACAAGGAATCGGCTCAAAGCTAGTCCCTATCAGATCCGCGGACTTATGCCCACGAATAGTCGCAATGGACTGCACCAACGCCTCCTGATAAGCTGCAGTGTGACTACGACCCTCGCCATGAGGCCTAGTCAGATGTGGCGTCAACTCCTGAGGAATAAGGATAAGCACCCTATACTTCACTACCTCCTCTCCAAACTTGTAGATGTAGGTGTTGACGGGAATGTTGGTGTCGCAGCCAAAAGCTCTCAATAACGACCTCAACTGGTCAGTCAAGGTACCGTTGTAGTCATCCAGCCACTCATGCTCCGGCCAAATGGTACTCTCCCGTGCCATCGTAACTGTACATAAAAAGATAAGCACTAATAAGAATTGCATCATAATAAAGAACTTTAACACTGAAAATATGACGGTGATATTCTCAAGTGAATACTCATCATACTTCTAGCGCACTCTTTATCGTTGCTAACTACCGACAGGTTCTATCCCTTTACTATGTTTCCAACCTAAGGTCGAAGCAATTGCTCTGATACCAGCTGCGGTGACCCGGCATACCACTGCATGTTGTAGTATGCAAGTCGTTGACATAACACTCACAGAACACCGTTCCGCAAATATTACATCCCTCAGGATGGTACAGCAAAAACATTGCGGGTCCACAAACAACGTCTGAAATATTACAAACCAAGTCATGCATAGAGATGACCACCTCAGGGTGTCGTCTCATACATAGTGTTTACAAACCAGGAAGAAGCAAATAAGTGCGCACACGGGAACTCAACAGCTTATTGATATAAAGTTCTTGCTGCTCGATTCAACCGTGCTAAATAAGGCTATTAATCTAGAGTTGACTAGTCAGACTCTTCCTCCTCGTTGTCGGCACCGTATCTGATAAAGTAGTCGACGCCTTCAACTCCTCCTGAAAGGTCTGGCTCTTCATAGTAGACGTCTTCCTGGCCTCCCATGGCATGAAGCGAGGCACTGGCCAGGTCCTCATAACCTAAGCAGGAGATTCAAAAGGAAAGGAATGAGTAACCAGCGTTACTCAACAAGTTCATTAGGTACGGTGGGAAGTTTGATGCACTAACTACTGCTTAAGACTCAAAAGAGTCACAAGCTAATGCAAGGGTTTTGTAAAACATTTCTTCAAGAGGTTGCTTTTATTTCTGAAGACTATGCCCGTCATCCTTCACAGGGCTAGAGCTTCATGGAGCTCCTTTCTTGCAGCGTTCGCAGCTCCTTCCCGGAACAGGGAATAACATGTTACAATTCTTTACACTCTGCAGAGGTGCGTTACTTTACCCATAAGAGATCAAGACTTTGTTACCAACCAGGCGTACTTTCCTGTCCACACTCTCTTTGGTGTGGGGCCCAGTTTTTGATCCAAGTCATTCACTGTGCTTCTCCACACAACGCATGTTGTAGGTTTTTCCTCCCCTAAATCTTTAGGCAGACCGTTCCAGACTCAAAAGTCCTCCCCTATGCCTAACAGATTGCCCGTTCCAGACATCCCTACAATCCATCATAGGCACCAGGAACCGTGGGACTTAAGGGATCCCACCCATGTTGCATGTAGTCTCGCAAGACCTACAGCGTACGGCACTGGCTGCCCGTTGACATGCATCCGGGAGAAGTACAGATGGCATTTCCCGTCCCATTCCAGGTCTTATGGTTAACGCGTCTTTACGGCGCAATCATTATGACGGCATTTGTTATTAACTCCTAGGTAATACTTTCCCTTGCAAATGGAACCTCCGGACCTATTCATCTTACCATGGTCCCATCTGCCAACCATAATAGGTTACCACCAAGCAGGTAGATAGCCAAATAGTCATGTTATTAAAGAAATAGGTTTTATGCTTTCTTTTTTATAAAGGTGATAGTATAATAAGGTTTTGCAAATAGTTTTCTAACAAATATTTCAAGAGGTATGAGCAAGTGATGAACTTGCCTTGAAACTGACAAGTAGTGGAGTCTGAAACTGGTCGGGGCTCTCGACCTCCTGGTTCTACAAAATCCATCATTGTCTGATAAGAACAATGTTTAAAGAAGCAACATGCTACTATGTATAAAATGATATGCAACTCTTAGCTTGCTTTTATTTTATTGATCAATTAAGAATTTATGATTTAATTCTGATTTTTGGATATTATTTTTATTTATTTAATTTTCAAAATTAACTTAATTTTACTCCAATAAATTAATTTTTAAAGCATTTTTAAAATAATAAAAGATTTTGCATTTTAAACCTTTTTATAAATAAGGTTATAATTTTTATTACTTAAAATAATTTTATCCAAATTTTGTTTAAAGAAAAGGATTTTATAATAATTTTTAAACTAAAATGGCATTTAGGTGATTTTAAATAACTCAAAAGAAAAGTTAGTCAAATAAATAGTTATAAAACATAAAAGAATAGATTTTATTTTTCTGATTTATTTGATATTTTATTTGAATTTTTCTGAATTCAGAATCAAAAGTTATGAATTAAACAAGTTTCTATTATTTCTGAAATTTGAATTAATGATCAAAAATCTGACAAGGGGACCCACCCGTCAGGAATTTATCTTTTTCTAAACCGATAAACAAGGAATGACGTCAGCTGACGTCATCGGCCCTGGACAGCGGCCACTCCGGCCAGATTCCGGCCAACTCCGGCCATCTCCGGCGAAAGTAGCGGGTGGAAAAGATTGACCTAACAGAGACGGACCAAAAGGTGGTGGCGCCGCCCCGAAAAGGTCACCGGAACCATCCCGGCGACGAGGCACCGCGGCGGTGAACGGCGGTTGAACACGAATCCCTCCAATCCGAACGAAATCCATCGATTAACAGGGTGCATCTGACGGAGAAACTCACGAGGAGTGTCGTGGACAAAGCGGGGACGTTGATGAAGTGTCAACGGCGACGAGCTCGAGCTCGACACCCGGCGGCGGCGTTCGGGACGCCGAGCGCGTTCTTCTCCTCCAGCGGCTCCCAGCACCAACGGCTCGCACCAGCACGAAGAGGACGACAAGATGGAACCAATAGACAAGGTCTGGGCTCCGGGTACTCTTCCGTTCGCCGGCGATTTGAGCTCTCGTCGGCGGCCGTACGGTTTAGGGCTAGGGTTTCGGTCCTAGAGAGAGAGAGGAATGAAGAGAGAGAGTGAGGGGGCGAATGAGCGAGAGAGAGAGCAGAGGGCGTCGTCGATGGTCTTATCCTCGCGCCCGAAGCAGCAAGCAGGAGGTGGCACGGCGGCGCGGCCTCGTCCTTCTGGCGCGGCAGAGAGAAGAAAGAAAGAAGAAAGAAAAGAAGATTTGCAAAAAAAACCCCTGGACTTTTCCCTAAACACTCTTTTCAACAAAACAAAGGCTCTCTTTATTTAATTTAGGCTTTTAAATAACTTTATAAAATCTACAAAAATACAAGTAGACTTATATTTACAAGAGGAAACCTCCTGTATTTTTATTTAAATAAATTTGGAATATTTATCTTCAAATAAAATTGGTAAATGCTTTAAGTCAATTAAATGACTTGGAAAATAATCATTATTAAAATAATCCCAAATATTTAAGAGGTGGTAGAAAGGAATACAAGTAAAATAGGCACTAAAGAAGTATTAGCTCCCCTTCTGACAAACTCTGAGTTTAAAAGATGGTGAGTAGAAGCTTAGACCAGAGTTTTAATTTGCGAAAAATTGGTTCAGGTTTTACAGATGCATGCATGCAAATGCACAAACTCCTAAATCTACCCTTCGTTAAAACCTAAATGCTGGGGTACTACAACGCGGTGCGGTACTGGACCCTGGTCCGGAGGTGCACCGGAGTCTCCGGCCCTAGGCCGGAGTCTCCAGTCTGAGTAGACTGGAGTCTCTGGTGTAAGCAGCTTGCAACGGCTCTTTTTCGTGGGGACCTATAAAAGGCCCCCCTTCTTCCCCAAAGGGACCAGAGCTTCTTCCAGCACGTTTTTCCTCTCTCCCCCACCATTGTTGACCTTAGAAAGCTTGCCTCCATCTCAATCCCTCCCACGATTCTTGCATATCTTTGAGGAAAAAGTGAGAGGAGATCTAGATCCATATTTCCACCAATCAATCTCTCCTCTAAGTGAGGGGAACCTAGTGGATCTAGATCTTGGAGTTCTTTTGTGGTTCTCCTATTTGTTCTTTCTCTCTTATTCCCCCCAAAGCATTTATTGCTTAGTTGGAATTTGAGAGTGAAGGATTTGAGCACTTGTGCTCTTGCCATTGCATTTGGTGCATCGGTTTGCTCTCTCCACGAAGATTCGTGGAAGTGAAGATTGTGAGCTTGTTACTCTTGGGTCATTGGACCCTAGACGGCGTTGTGGTGATTCTTGGGAGCCTCCAATTCGGTTGTGGATGCGTGCCCCAAGCTTAGTGGTGTAAAGGCTTCGGATTCCGCCTTGAAGGATTCCGATAGTGGAAGGTGAACCTAACCCTTGGGGTGAGGTTCATCGGAGAATAGGGTGAGGCCTTTTGTGGCATCTTGAGTAGGCCTCTTGTGGCGAGCTCACACCCCTCCAACGAGACGTACTCCCTTAACAAGGAGGAACTCGGGAATACATCCTCGTCTCCGCGTGCCTCGGTTATTTCTAGACCCGAGCTCTTTACTTATGTAATTTACATTGTGATAGCCTTCGTGCTTGAAGTTTTATATCTTGCTATCACCTTGTTGTTTGTCTTGCTTAGCATAAGTTGTTGGTGCACATAGGTGAGCCTAGTTTACTTAGGTTGTTGGCTTGTTAATTTAAACATGTAGTTTTAATCCGCAATTATCAAGCCTTAAACCGGAAAAGTTTTAATCGCCTATTCACCACCCTCTAGGCGACATCATTTGTTCTTTCAATAACCTAAGTCGATAATGTTGTTGTACCGTGAATCCTGCTCAGTTGAAAAGAAGTTCCTAGTATGTAGTTACTGCAATGGTCGGGGAAGCCAATGGGGCACTTGTGTCGCCGCCACAATCCCTCTTGGGGTGTTTTAATCACTTGTGGAACATTGAACCTGCTAGTTGTTTGCGATATACGAAATGCATTGTTGAGTTTTGGTTTTTGGCACTTCCACGTCCATATTTTGCTAGCCTCTTCGATGTTGTGCATTGCCCTCTCTCACATCGAGACTTGGTGCATACTTCGCCAGTACATCCAACTCCATGGGAGGACTTCCCCTTGTTCTCCTACACATAAGCCAATTATCTTCCATAAAACAGTCACCATACCTACCTACCACGGCATTTCCATAGCCGTTCCGAGATACATTGCCATGCAGCATCCATCATTACATTACATGACTTGATGTCATTGTCCATTGTCATATAGTTTTGCTTGATCATTGAGTTAGTGTGATGCGTGGCTTGCCACATGTTCTACATTTTTTCCACACTACGCTCGATCATGCATGCTTTCTTTTATACATCATGTATTAGTCCTAGAAGTTATGAGTACCAAAAGGTGTGTTGATCCATTTGCAATATAGAGTGTTGCTCCTGCCAGCGAGGTTAAAAAAAGTGAAAAATAGAAAAAGAAAAAAAATAAAAGAGCCCAAAGGAGGCCAAATGAGAGAACATCTAAAAGAGCCATGGAGGCTACCAAAATACAAAAAAAAATAGAAAAAGAGAGAGGGAGCAGCACTACTATCCTTTTTACCACACTTGTGCTATGTTAGCATCTACACTTCATTTTAGATAGTTCTCATGTGTTTTTAGTAGTATGTAACATCCCAATTTTCAAAAAATAATTCATTTCATGCATATCATGGCATCTTTGTTGCATTTGTGCATTTGTGATTAATTTTTTTTCCTAAAAACAGAAATATTTTTATTAATATTTTTCTTGTAAGAAAATGCCAATAAAGGCCATTTTAATGCCAGTGGCAATCTTGTAAATAAAAAGTCTTCAAAATATTTTGCAATTAAGTTATTCTGGTAAATATTTTAATTACAAGTTTTTACAAAATTATTTCATAATTTTTGGACTTATATTTTAAAAGATATTAAACTTTTTCAGAAAAGGGATAAATCAAAAAAAAATGATGACGTCATTGCTGACGTCATCTGACCTTCTCCCTCCCGTTCGTGCTCATGGCCGAAACTGCCACCATCATCTCCCCCTCTTGATTCCGGCGTTATGCCTCACCCCTCCCCCTCCCACGACGTCCTACTTAATGCCCACTCCCTCCTCTCTCTCTTTGCCCCCTCCTCTCACCTCCCAATCGCCACCGGGCTGCCCCAAATCGAGCTCAACGTCCCGCCGCTTGCCGCCGCCGTCAAGCTCCGTTTCCGGTGCACTCCGGCGTCCCCGTACCCTCTAGTCACTCCCTTTCCCCCTATTTCTTCGTCGCGCATCTTCTTGACACCTTTTGGCATCGCTTTGTCCCTCAGGTCGACGCGCACGTCCACGACCCCGCTCGGCCGCCGCCATCCTCGACTCCGGCGAGGAATTGGAGGAGAACCGGGGCACCTCGACGTCGGACACCTCGCCATCAACTCCGCTTCGTCCTCCTCTCTTCAAGGGTAACGGATACCCTCTCCCCCTCCCTCTGTTTTCGCCAGAACGGCCGCGGCCATGCCATCGCCGCCGTCGGTCCCCGCACACGCCGGAACCCTAGCCCGCCGCCGGCGCGTTCTGTTTTTAAAACCCGAAGCGGTATTTTCAAATCTCGGCCGTAGATCTAGATCTAAGGGCCCACGGCCCCGATCCGTCCCGAATCGGTACCAGCCAATCGCAGCGCGCCACGTCGCCTGCTCTTTTTTCTTTTTATCTGTTTTTCTGTTTTTAGACAGAAAATCATTCAATCTTAGAAATTCCATATCTTTTGAACCACAAATCCAAATCCAATGATTTTGATGTCTACGGATTGAGAAAAATGAGTAGAATCCAGTAGTATAGTTTTTGTTAATTTTTGTATCGTGCATAAACTGGTTATTTGCAGAATGTTTATTAACTTGTTTAGGCTATAAAATGAGTTTTACAAATCCTTTTTGAGTGAATCAAATTGCTAAAATCTTGTTTAGATGTCCTATGTCCAGTAGCATGTTCATCATATTTTATTAAAATGTTTTTTATGCAGAAACTTTAGAAATTGTGTGTTTACCCTTATTTGAGTGTTTTGGGAATTATTCCCATTAAGTAAATTAATAAATTTTGTTTTGTGGCATCATGCATATAGAATAACCAGAGAACTAAAAGTTATTTTACATTTGTGTTGTGGTAAACTTTTGCATATTCATGCATGGCATAATTTTTGTATTGTCACTTGTGTGAATTTGTATGTTGTGTTTTGTATCTTGTTAGATTACTCGGAGGGTCCCGAAGACTTTTGCAGCTGCTACTCCTGCTCCTCTTGTTGCCAAGGCAAGTGGCACACTGGCATATTTTTTTGTCCTAATATTTTGATATATGCATGTGTAGTAATACTTGGAAAATAGCATGATAGGCTTAATAGTATTGCTATGCTAAAAACTGTTTAGAATAGTTTCTCCCTTTACTAGATGGTCTAGATGCTCCTATGATAACTTGGTAGAATTATAGAAATGCTATGCAAAATGTTGTTTTTGTTAAAAGTAAAATTCTACTAAGTTAAAGAACCTCCTGGGTGGATTTTGGCATTGCTTGGTGGTTTATGGTTGAGTGGCTACTCGGGACCATGTCTATGGTGTTTTTCACCCGAGATTGGCTCACTTGTGGACGGCCACCTAGGGACAAAGAGATCAACGTTACTTCGAGTTTAGTTAGCTTACCATGCAGCCATAAGTCATATGGGCTCTGGCTTGACTAAGTATGTAGTATGGAACCGGCCCGGCCTGACAGGTGGTGGTAGAGGAAAGTAGGTGGAGCGCGTCAGGACGGCAGTGGTCGGGAAAGTACTTCAGAAAAGTAGTCTTCATCTCCTCCTTTCCTTTTCACTTCAAGAAGGGTCAAGGTCCGAATGGGTTGATGAAGTCTTATGGTGAAAGTGCACAACCTCTGCAGAGTGTCAATCTAAGTACTTAGCCGTGTCCCCGGTTACGGACGATTCTGAGCAAGCTGGACGAGGACGTCAACGGAAGATCTCATCACTCTTTTTTTCTCTATGTTAAAATTTTGATGGGACAACAAGGGTAGTTGAGACAATGGTTGTCATACCATACCTGTCTCGTATAGATGAAAAGTGTTTTGAAAAGAGATAGGAAAATTGGCTTTATGCAAAACAGCCTTCAAACTCCACAAGCCAAATATGCATATAGGATATTAGAGTTTTCCTCTATGAGTACTGATAAGGGTCAAGGGGGTTGATCCTATGATTGTTTCCCGATCTTTCACAGCGAGTAACCCGGATAGTAATCCTTCCAATAACGCCGATGAACGTCACCTGAAGGTGGGGAATAAATCCAGCAAGCAACGTGGAGATAAAGATCACCACGCCTCAAACCAAAAGCCCGACAATCCTTGATGAACACAAGAACCTCCGCAGCAATCTTTATTCGATAAACGGCATCGCCGTCCCCGGAGGGATGCTTCACCAAGAGCAACACAAAGCAATCTGTTTTTAGACTAAACTGAACTCCCCTAAACCCTAACTCGGCCAGCTCCTTATATGGATGAGGTGGGGCGTACTGTAGCGCGTACTGTAGCTACAGTACCGACCTAATTGGGGCGCCCCACTAATGGGCCTAGCTAGTTCGGTTGGACAGGCCCAAACCGAACACTTATTAAAAATAGCAAAGACATAAATAAAATTACAATTGACAACTCTAGCTTGGTGGAGTCCTGAAATTAGGCTGCACCTCCTCCGTCGTGCCCATATCATCCTCCCCCCCTTCAAAAAGCGTTGTCCCCAACGCGTGTGGGTCTGCTCGAAAAGGTGGAGGTATATAAACAAGAGCATCACGCTTGTTCGCCGTCTTCAAGTCTTGCTTGCCTTCCACGCCACATCCTCCCTCTCGGCCTACTTGACTTGATACAGCACTTGGCGCCTCTTTTCTTCTCCACATGAGCTTGGACTTTGGCGCCACTACCTTCTTCTCAAATCTGGATGGAGCCCTTTGTGGAACATGAAGCTTCTTTGCATGACCCTGCAAAATAGTAATGCCTGGACCACACAACTGACGAACACGTCCATCCTTTCCTTTATGCATCCGCACTGCTGCTCCAACAAAACGCCTCATAGGTGTGCTGACATAGCTGCGACCGTCTACTCGCGGCACCACACGCACCGAAACACAATCAGCACAATCATCATCGGTTTGAACACCTTTGTCAACACAAACTGGAACACATGCTGCAATATCCCTCCTTTCTTCAACCGGCTTGTCACCAACAAGAACAACTGGCTCGTCATCTACATGCACGGCTGAATCAGTTTCAGTACCAACGCTCCTTGCATCATGCTCCTCTTGCTGCAACTTAGCTAACCTTGGCTTTGGCTTAGCTTTATGCAACTTCTCCTTGTGCACCACCAGCACCACATCGGACTTGATTTGATCATCTTGCATAGGCTTCAAAGTCCGTTGTTTGCCATCATGCACAAATGAATATGTATTTGCTCTTCCAGCATGCATAGCATTGCGATCATATTGCCATGGACGTCCAAGTAACAATCCACACACCTCCAATGGCAACACATCGCACTCAACCTCATCAACATAGTCACCAACTGTAAATGGCGCACGCACCTTGTGAGTAATCTTCATCATACCGCAACTATTGACCCACTCAACATGCCTCGGTTCGGGAATTCGCCATGTGGACAAACCCAATGCCTCGACAACCGCCTTGCTAATGCCATTACAGTAGCTACCACTGTCAATCATCAACTTGCATGCTTTGCCTTTGATCATACACTGCGCCTGAAATAAACTCCATCGCTGGCCTCTATCCGCTCTCATGCAAGTATCATCATGTACTCTCTTGAGTTGCATATTCAGCCCACTCAATGGTACAACATCCTCAGGAGTAACCACCTTATCCATCTCCTTGGATTTCTCCAAAAATCTGGAACGCAGAAATTCTCTGAACATCTCCCAATTACATTCGCTATCCCTCATGTCCTTCGCATATTTTTCGTTACGCCACCAACCAGCCACCGTCACATCCACATGCCGAGATGCAAGAACATATTCAGTATAGCTACCAAAAGCTTGACTGTTTGCACGACATCTTGCAAATCCACGAACCATGTCAGATTCCCAAGACTGAAATCCTGCATACGTTGCAGAACTTTCCAACTTCCAACTCAATTGTTCTCGATCATATGCCTTTCCTGCCTTGATATTAGTGTAATCAAGAAACAGATCATTGGACCTTTCCATCATACAAATAGGACTTGAAGAACCCATCTCTATAGACAAACTGCAACCAAAAACTTCTTTCCAACTTGATTCTGCTGCGGCAGAGAAAATGACGGATTTTTGTGCCACGGCAGAAAATCGCGGACTCGCGGACAGACTGACGCTCTGAATTTGAAACGGACGTAATTTTCTCGTACGAAGTCCGAATCAGGCAAGTAAATACTCTTTGGAAAGGAAATTTTGTGTACTTTTCAATGGGTAGCTTCCCAGGTCCCGATTCACCACGTACAGCTCGAAGTTTCCCGAACAAGTCGACGGTCGTTTCTGGACCAGGCAGAACACGTGATTGAAACTGCTGCTCCTTCCTCGTGGCTGCCACCACCAAAAGCAATCTAGCTGTCCACGTATGGATCTGATCTCTTCACCACGCGGAGCAAAGCCCTGATGCAAAGCAATCTCCTCCAACAGCAGCCGCCCAGCAGATCAATCTTGATGCAAAGCGATCTCCACCAACAGCAGCCGCAATCTCCTCCAAATCAACCGATCTAGATAAGATCGATCAACACACCCTCGCTGTGAACAACCCAGTAATCTGATACCACATGATAAGGGTCAAGGGGGTTGATCCTATGATTGTTTCCCGATCTTTCACAGCGAGTAACCCGGATAGTAATCCTTCCAATAACGCCGATGAACGTCACCTGAAGGTGGGGAATAAATCCAGCAAGCAACGTGGAGATAAAGATCACCACGCCTCAAACCAAAAGCCCGACAATCCTTGATGAACACAAGAACCTCCGCAGCAATCTTTATTCGATAAACGGCATCGCCGTCCCCGGAGGGATGCTTCACCAAGAGCAACACAAAGCAATCTGTTTTTAGACTAAACTGAACTCCCCTAAACCCTAACTCGGCCAGCTCCTTATATGGATGAGGTGGGGCGTACTGTAGCGCGTACTGTAGCTACAGTACCGACCTAATTGGGGCGCCCCACTAATGGGCCTAGCTAGTTCGGTTGGACAGGCCCAAACCGAACACTTATTAAAAATAGCAAAGACATAAATAAAATTACAATTGACAACTCTAGCTTGGTGGAGTCCTGAAATTAGGCTGCACCTCCTCCGTCGTGCCCATATCAAGTACACAAAGTGTCACTTGCCAGATCCATTCCTATAGTTCTGACCAATGTTTTGGCTGTAACCTACATGTTGCAGGTTCTTCTGACGATGAGTAAGGAACGACGTTGGGTTTCGAGTCTTCAACCGACATGCTCGCATGTAGCTGCATGAAGATGATGAGGGCTCCATGAATAAAGTTATTTCCGTTGTTTACTCTTTGAGCTAGCCTTGAGCTATGCAATTTGTAATGGATATTTTCCTAAGTACTTGGATCATCCGTGTAATAATTGATGCACTGTTGTGATATTCATCTTAACTGTGTGTGCAAATGATTCGATCCAGGGATTTGCACTATACATAGGGATCGTGCCTATATTTTAAGTGCATGTCCGCTACATAGTATAACTATGTGGGGATTTTAACTATATAGAACTTGGCTTGTATATTCCAAGGATGAGCCTCCTCAAGTGAGCTCTAGGTCTTCATGAGTAAGCAAGTTGGATGCACCCCTACTAGTTCCATCGGAGAGCTTTCATACACTTATAGCTCTATGTGTATCCGTTGCATGGCAATCACTACTCCTCATATAGTGTCAACTACGAGACTTCCTCTTGTCTTGTGGTTACCCTCTCCACTGTTCGAGCCTTTCTTTTTGGCCTTCCAAACCTCCATCATTATTCTCTTTGCCATAACATTTTGGTGCGAAAGCCACTACTTACTTGTACTAGTTGAGTAGACTTCGAAACAGTTGATGTGGGAAGGAAGTGAATTAGATCACCTGACTAGAGCTTAGCTATTTCATGAAAGACTACTTGATGCTTTGTAGTATGACTGATGCTTTACATTGGAGACTTAATTCGCAATTCTTCTTTCTAAACCTTATGTATGGTTCCATGTCTCCAACACACTTATTCATGAAAAGTTTCTAGTATTGTTAGCTAGTATGTGTTAATCATTGTTTGCTTAATGTCAACTATAGACAATTGTTTTGGATCAATTTATCCGCATCATGTGATGTACATTACTATCTTGATCAAGATTGTGTTGGTGGCATGTCTCATGAAAAAATATTCTTTTTGTTATCACTTACCTGCTCGAGGACAAGCAGGAGTTAAGCTTGGGGATGCTGATACGTGTCAAACGTATCTATAATTTTTTATTGATCCATGCTTGTTTTGTGTCATTGTCACATGTTTTTGCTATCTTATTATATCATTTTTAGGCATTTTATTGGACTAACCTATGGACAAGATGCCCAGTTCCAGTTCCCTGTTTTTTGCTGTTTTCTATTTCATAAAATCTACTTCTGGAAATATTCTCGGAATTGGACGAAAATTTACGAAGATTTTTTATTCAACATAACGAAGATACAGGCCGAAGGACGGCCACGGGAGAGGCCCACAACCCAGGGCGGCCCCCACACATGTCCATAACGGGGGCCTCGGTCAGCGGCAGCCCCTTCCCCTCGGAGGTACACTGGCGACACCCTTTGGACTATGAATTGATCCAGACGAAAAAACCCTAACCCCCGGAGGATTTTCCCAAATTCACGACATTGCTCCGCCGCCATCGAAACCAAGCTTCGGGGGTCAGATTGTTCCTGTTTCGGTACCCTGTCGGGATGGGGATTGACCCTCGGAGCCATCTTCATCCCCATCGCTGCCTCCAGGATGTGTTGTGAGTAGTTCCCCCATGGACTACGGGTCATGGCAGTAGCTACTTGGTAGTCTCTCCCTTGTGCCTCCATGTTTATGATCTTGTGAGCTGCCTAACATGATCAAGGTTGATTATTGTAATGTTATCTGATGTGTTTGCTGGGATCCAATGGATTATGAAGTTATGATCAGATTGTGCATGGTTCTTATATGTTAATTTATGTTCTTGCATGCTCTCCGATCTAATGGTTAATGGAATCCCATCTTAGGGTTTGTTGTATGTTGATAGAACTAATGGTAGGGTTTGCCGGAGTGACAGAAACCTATAATCCCGTGTTAGTTCTTGAGATGTATGGGATGAAGGAGGACCTTTTATGTTTGTTAATGCTGTGGTTGGGTTTTGCCTTAATGAATGTTTAGTATTTGCGGATGCTTGTTAACTTTCCAATCATATAGACGTGTAATCACTAGTTGTGAGAGCGCGTGTGCTCTGGCCTCTCCCACTTATTTAAGTTGCAGTCCTTTTATGCCATTAACTGTTTAGATCTCCAAGAGAGAGTATTTATGCTAGATAGTAGGTTCATGCCCCCTCTTGTGCCTGGGCACGAGTGACAGAAATGTCTAAGGACGAGGGTGTATTGTTGCTACTAGGGGTAAAACAACGGTGTTTATGTCTTCGTGATTATAAATATTGCTTACATCATACACTTTACTTAATGCAATTGTATGTTGCTTGCAACTTAATACCGATGGGTGACAGGCTGGATAGCGATCCATAGGTGGACTTTTTAGACAAAGATGCAGTTGGACTCAACGGTCTTTGTTATTTGTTGTGATGCCTACATGAATATTATCATGAACTCTTTGATTTGGCTAGATTAAGTTTGTGTCATAATCTTGTCAATTGTCTAGCTGTAATTTGTTTACCCATCATATGCATATTTTATCTTATGGAGAGACACCACTAGTGAACCCTTGGGCCCCGGTCCATCTTTCATCATCACTGCTTCCGTGTTACTGTTACTACTGCTTCCAAATCACTGCTGCTTTCACCCCTCTTGTGTTACTTGTGCTTCTCCAGGTGTGGCTAAATTGACGACTCAGTTGTGAAGACCTTTAAGTATTCTTTGGCTCTACTTGTGTCGAATCAATAAATTAGGTTACACTTCCCTCAAAGACTATTGCGATCCCCTATACTTGTGGGTCCTCACCAAGCATCCCAGCAAATCCTCTTGCTTCGTTCGTTGCCAGGATTCGAGCTGTCCCTTCTTCATTTGATCCTCTCAAATATTGCGGGCCAAACACAGCCACCACTGCTCTGCAGAATCGGTACAAGGATTTGAGAGTTGTAGACTCCGACATGCGCTGATAGTCGTCTTGACCATATCCAATCATCCTCATGGACGCCGTACACTTCTGGATTGATGAGAAACCAGGCAATCCCACAACTTCCGTCTTCAACTTGAACCAGGTGTCATGCTCCCGCACACCATGCACCAACCTCAGGAATAGATCTCTGCTCATCCCAAGTCTCCGACGAAAATCCTTTTCATCGAATCTAGGATCTTCGGCAAAATAATTGTCGTATAGAATGCAATGGCCCTCCGCCCTCATCCTATGCTTGGTCTTTCTCCTCCTAGGCTTTAAACCTCCTCGTTTGGGGTTGGCATTGCTGGCCTCTTCGACTTGAAGCTTCACAGTGCACGCAAGAATGGCTATGTTCTCCTCTTCCTCCGTCGATGTCGTCTTCTTCTTGCATGATCAGGTGCATCATCAACTCGTCGTCGCTGTCAATCTGTTGGAATGAAGTAAACAAGGCAATCAACGATTGGTCGCCGGGCGTAGTCGGCTTAGAAAAAGAAAAAACGGCGAAGGCGGACGCCTAACAGTCAATCCGTCGAACACCCTCGGTGCAGGTGGCCGTGCGAGGTCGCCGAAGGAGTTTCCAGGCGCGGCGACGGGCTTTGGCACGACGACGAGCTCGAAATCGGACAGAGGAGACAGGTTTCTGAGTCCGACGAGATTTGCCGCCGGTGGGGATGCGGTGGGTGGGAGCGGCGAACGAGATGGCAGTGGTGGGATGCACACGAACAAACTGGTTGGGCGACGGGGAAATATGGATTAGCCTCTCACTGACGGGGCTAGCCCGCCTGTCTGTAGCCGACGTGGCGACGCGCGCGGTTTCGTCCGACGCTACTGCAGCGCCCCCCATGGCGCGGGGTTGGGCTGGTAGCCCCGGACGAAATAACGGGCCGCCCCGAACGAAATCCACCTATGGGGCGCGCGAGTGGGCTTTGGGGGCGGCGAGTGGATATGCTCTTACCGGCTCAAATTGTTGTACAAATCTAATGCACGTTATGTAAGATACAACTGCGTACCCACCTCTTATATTCATGATTATAATTTTGCACCACCAGAAAAGAGCATTGGAAACTTTCTGTTTTTCTTTTTGCAACTATTGTGGAATTTTGTCACCCACAAAGTACATAGTATGCTTGAATCTCATCGGCTGTCTGTGCTTGCTAGAATATACTTCAAAGTTTCTCTCGGCAACTTGGCCCAAATGAAAATAAAGTTGCCATTCGAAGTGTATGACACACTGAAAACCGAATACCCGAAATTCGATAAATGTTGTTTCTTATCCCCAGAAACGAAGAACCAATATTGTTTACTCAATGCAGCATAGCTGCAAAAAAGACCTCCCCAGAGTCGTAGCTTAATGCTACTCTATCCGTATCAAAATATCCGTATCAAAATATAAGATGTTTTAGCATTTCTCTTTCCATCCGTATGTAACATGTTTTAGTGTAAGATTCATTTAAACTTTACACTAAAACATATCTAGATACGAATGAAAAGAGAAATGCTAAAACATCTTATATTTTGATACGGAGGGGGTGGTACCAGCACAGCAATTGTTCTTTGCCAACTATATGTACCAGCACAGCATGTCTGCACAAAAATATAGATACTGCATCTCCAGTCACATGAACTAGACACCACATCATTAGGTTATTCAATCGAGTATGTCCACAGCAAAACCAAAGTACATGGTCACACCAAATGTTAAGCTAATCATTACAATTGTACTCCCATCAGTAGATTAAAAGGCAATTCGAAGCCGAACCATGGTAACAAGGAAAGGAACTGAACAACCACTGCTAGACGAAAACAACGGGGCAATGTCAACATCCGTCAGGATGGATGCTAAACCAGTGAAATGCTGCTCTCACCTCCAGGAGGCTTGCGGGGTCCACCTAAGAATTCTCGAATTGGGGCCTTCCCATCTGCAAATATGTTGCTGCCTGTCATTTCTTTCAGCTTTGCGGAGCTCAGATGCTTATCTGCAGACATTGGCGCCTCATCTCCTTTGAATATGTTGTTGCCCGTGAGATCAGCGGATTTCTTGCTGGCCATCTTCTTGGGAGTTTTTGACATGCTCTCAGTGTTGGCCTCTCCAAATGAGAAGGTGCTCACCTGTTTCAAGGAGGATAACATTCACTAAGTAGCGTCTCAGGTAGCGGAAATCCCATAAAACACCAGAGAGATAAGACACAGTACGTTTGCGTTTTTCACAGGTGTGTGTGAAGCAGAGCTGCCGTTTTCTGAGTTCTTTGCCCTTGGCCTGGGGTCTTGCGGTTCAGCAAAGATGTCATGGCCACTCAGCTCCTTGGATTTGGCATTAGATGTCTGCTTCTTCATTTTACCGTCTGCGTCACTTTGCAGTGTACCACTAAGCTCACGCTGCTTTGCCACTTCTGCCACCGAAGTTGGCTTCTTGGGAGGAACACTTCCATCCTCAGAGAATGATATGTGGCTTACAGTACTCACCGCCTGTAGTTACACAAAAATCTGATAAGTCTACAACCATATCATGCGTTATGATTCCTTTTATCGATATCTGTAAAGTGATACAATTAAAATGTAGGGTGCACAAGCATCAATCACTTCTTTTGGCGAAGTAACAAGTCCAGAAATCAACTCCCAACATACAAAAATCAGTTTCTTGACAGCTTCCAGCTCTCATAACTGTGCACTTTTCGTCTCTAGCCTGGTTTCTCCAGTTTTTTTTTTTTTTTTGTCACATTAGCAGCAACATCGCTAGCTCTTGGTGTGTACATCAACGCAGAATAATGTCTTAGTCAGCTTATGTGCAGATAGACAAAAAAGTAACACTATGGATATTCACACTTTGAAGAAAAAATTAGAGGCACTGCTGACTATCATACTGCACCGAATAGTGCGTACAATGTCAGCATATCCTGGCCTACTGGGATGAGCGTCATTGAAATCGGCCCAAAACAATGGTATTCTTGGATGAGGATGGAGGGAGTCATAGTGGGCATATTCCTTCGGTGGAGTAAACACTAAACAAACAGTGTTAGCTGCAGTAATCACTACAGAGTCGTTAAAGTATACTGCATACCTAGAAATGCTCGGTTGATCAACCAACAGTCATCCATTCCCAGAAAAAAGGCTAGTCTCAAATTGACAAGATGCAAAATGTTATTGCCGAAGCAAGAACATAAAAACTACTGCATCCATTCAGAAATAAACGTCGCAGAAAGCACATAATCAAACTTCTCCATCTTTTCATATATGATACATATATTTAGGCTGGTTAGATGCAGATAGTCCTCCATGAAAAATATCTGGATCATAGTTGCACTCTGGATACCATGTCTATGTCCAAAAAACCATCTATCTATGAAAGGAGGGCGTAACTGATTTCTGGATCATAGTTGATGTAATTTGAATACCTAGAATATGTTTAGTACTTCAGACATATTATAATTGAAAATCATAGTCAAAGTTTTGAGTTGTTGACCAGAGAAAGTCAACCGTCGCCATACATTTTGAGATGGACAGAGTACATTAGTTTATCGAGCAGCCCCAGATCTAGTTATGCAGTAACACTGTAAAGTGCAACACATTTTTCCCAGCACTCATGCCAACAACATCTGAATGTTGTAAAATTAAGCTCATCCAGATCCGTATCCTTGCAGCTAAGATTTGCAGATGAACATGAAGATATGTCAAACACAACAAAGCTTCGCCCAATCTAAAAAACACGCTACATTATTGCTTCTGCAAAACCTTGTGAAACTAAATAAACATTCTAGAGCAGGCTTCCCCATTTTACAGTACAGCGCATAAATGCCACTCTAAGTATATTTTCAGCAACAAGTTTTAGCACATAATATCACGAGAAGCAAGCAAAGCAACAACAACATCAGTACGGGGATGCCATGGGTTCCCGAGACACAGCACCTGGTAATTGCGCGAGGCAGTTCGGCCAGGCGTTGCTGCGGCAGGCTCCTCCGCGTCGCCGTTGGTCTCCCCAGCGAAGATGCCACTCCCGGACATCTCCTTCCACTTGGGCGCCGAGCATGGCTTCCTGAAATACACGCTCGCGGAGCAATGCGGAAAAGTAAGCTCAACTACGGATCACACGGGTACCAATCGAGGCCAATCAATTGGTTGGTTGCTCCCGAAGGGCCGATCTGGATTAGAGAAAAAGGAAGTAGGAGAAGGGTTGGAATCGATCTCATCCTCGACTCTCACCTCTTGTTTAGGCTGTCGGACTCCTCCTCGGTGACCTGGCCCCCGAACACCACCTTCCGGAACGCCTCCGAGGGCTGCGCGCAACACAAAGCGAGAAGCGCCTATGAACAGCACGCACCAGAGAGGCAGGGTAAGGAAGCGACGGTGGGGGGGTTTGTTTACCTGGTGGGAGCGGCGCGCTGGCGACGGCGTGGCCGTGCCGTCGGCCTGCTGCGGCCAGGAGAGCAGGTTGGTCGTGGAGGTGTGGGACTTCCTCACCGGCGCCGACCTCTCCATCTGCACCTTCCTCCCTTCTCTTTCTTTCCCCTCCTCCTCTTTTCTCTCTCTAAAAAGGAAAGGAAAAGGGCAGGGGGGGTGGTGTGTGAGACTCGTGAGGTGAGGTGGAGTGGAGCAGGAATGCAGGATGGCAGGACGGTGAGGTGTCTCTGTTGTTCCCTCTTTTTACTTGCGAGACCGTACGCGTGGTTACCGCAGCTCACTTAATACTCACTGACAAGTGGGACCCGTATCGGTGGGTCAGGCGCTGAAATGGGGGCCGCGTAAGGGTAAGGATCGGCTGTAGGTAAAGCTGCGGCCACGTTAGTGAATCTTATTTGACGCCTACTGTGTGTCAAATAGCAATGGGCCGGCCCAAGTAACGATGTTTCTACCATTTTAATTGTTTCTTGCATTTTTTTAATTTTTAGTTTTTTTTCTTTCTTACTTTTCTCCTGTTTTTTATTTTCGTTTTTGGTTTTTTATTTTACATTCTTTTTTTGTTATTTTATTATTTTCCTGTTTTGTTTTACTTAAAGATCATTGGATATTATTTATTGTGTAATAAGTGAACATTTCTTGAAACTTATGTGGAGAATTATTTCCGAACATTTTTTCTCCTCATATAAACATTGTTAAGCCCTCATATGAACATTTTCGAAATCGTGAACAATTTTTTAACTGCCAGAACTTTTTTACTAACATTTTTCCAACCTCGCAAACAATTATTATGGAATGTGCCAACATATTTTCCTCACATCTTTATATCTTTGTTGAAAAAGGTAAGAAAAGATTTAACTTCCTTCTCAAAAACGAAATAGGTTTTTCCTCAAAACTCTTTGCATCGACCATAGCCCGTATGGTCCAGCCTTTCCCGACAACCGCATACCGGCCCGTTGGTATGGTTGCACCAAAACATCTCCAATTTCTTTTAAAATCAAAACTTAGCACATAGGTCATAGGATGGCCTTCCAACTGTCCATAACCGAGGACTCGACTATTCGAATAGTTTTACACTCTGCAGAGGTTGTACACTTTACCCACACCATCCGGTAAGCTCACCGTGTATGCCACGTCCCGCCATACAAGGTGTATGCGAAGAGTAACCGGCCATAGCCTTTCGCTTGCTCATCCTAGTATAGGACCCTGCCCTTATGAACATTCCACCGACACCCAGTCCGGTCTCCCGTCGAAGCCCTGGGTGTGAGGACTCATAGTTTTTCCCGGCGGTGCATACGGCAATCCTTCTATCCCCCACTATGTTGGAGGACCAAGGTCAGGGGGGTCACCGAACCAGCCCCTCATGAAACGGAGCGTCTCCGCTGTTGAGGCATCCCATACTAAGACAAACAAACTACTTAGCTAAGCCCCGTCCCATATGGGGGTAATGTTGTCGCACAGGGTATGGTTGGTCGACGTAAGTACTAAGACACAATGTGCTTTTCATAAAAATCTCCATACTCCATCTTCAGCCCCACTTTTCATAACAAGGATATTTTAGCAACATCTTGGGTAAAACACATGTTTACCCAAGGTTTTTCATAATCGAGTTTTGAGTAAAACTTTGCTTTGCCCAACCTAGAGTTTATAAACATCTAATCTAAGCCTATCTACATAGGGTGTCAAAACCTTTTTGTATAATTTGGAAACCATTACTTTTCAAAGGGGTTTTAGTGGCACACACCACTTAAAACATTTCCTGCATTTAACATAGCTAAAACATGCATACTAAAATTAATAGAACAACATGGCATGATCAAAGAGATGGCTTGCCTTGGTCAGCAAAGGTTCCCTGGTCTTGTTCTTCTAGCTCAAAGTATCCCCCTTCCTCGCTAGCTCCGGCAACGTTCTCGTCTAATCGTCGCAAACAAGCGAATACAAACAATCACCACACCATTTGACAAAACACCACAAATTTACAAACTAAACACCTAAAGTAAGATACTTTCATACAGAAGTCAAAACATTGTATTTGGTATAGTTTGGTTTATACTTATTTGATTTTTATTATTAATAGGCAGAAATTAGCTAGAACACAAGTTATGTCGTGATTAATTTTTGGTTAATCAGAAAAATCTTCCCATTTAGGGGTAGCTAGTACTGGTTAATTTTGAACTAGCAAAATTAGATTTGGTCCATTTGAGGTAATAGGTTGACAGAAAGAATTCATTTAGTACAGAAGGGGGTTATCTCAAGTTTTAAGGTTAAGCCATGTTCTGCTTATCAGAAAATTATGAAAAATTACAGGTAACTAGGCATTCAAAATATAGATCTAGAAAAATTGGTTTCAAATTATTTGGATATATAGATCATCAGAAAAAATAAGTTTAGTTATAAAACATTCTGTTGTAATTAATTTTCAATTTGTTTAATATTAATCCAAATAATATGGGGCTAGTATTGTTGGATAGAGAATTTATTTACCTAACAACATATCCAAGTCTCATAATTTACAGGCTTGTATAACTCGAGTTATTAATTATTTAGCAATGGTCTAGATCTGTATTTATTTAAATAACAGGAAAAGAACTAAAAGGAAACGGAACGGAACGTTAACGGGCTGGGTCGTGGAATAATTTCCCGCGCCGGGAAAAGTTTAAAACCCTGACGGGTGGGTCCCGCCTGTCAGTGGCTCACTTAAACCGAACCGGTACGCGACCGCTAGATCTAGATCCTACGGCCGAAATTATAACAGGGTTCAACGAATGGCCGTCGTTGGATCTAAATCCAATGGCCTGTGACGGCCGCATCGCCGGCGACCTAAAACGGACGGCGGCCGATACGTAGACGGCGGAGGCAAGCTCGGGAGCTCACCTAGAGGGTCCTGGAGGTGGCGGCAGTGGTGTAGAACGGGTGCGGAGGCTAGGGGAGGGTGACTGGCGGACTCGCGCATGCTGGGGAGGTCTCGGACGTCGACTGCAGTTCCATGTAGAGCTCGGGACGGACTCCTTGCCGGCGAGCTCCTCAGGTGGATCCTGAGCACGGGAAAAAGAGAGGGAGCGCGTGAGCGGCTGGTTGAGAGAGAAAAGGAAGAACGGGAGAGAAGAAGGGGGTAGCGTGGCCGCGTGGCCGTCGGCGACCTCGGCAGGTACCGAGCATGGCGGCTCGGCCTCCTCGGCTGGAACGGAGCAGCGACGCTCCCGCTCTCGTGGCGGGTGAAGGTGGTGGTGGAGAGTGAGGGAGAGGCAGAGGGAGTGGTGCGAGTTGCTTGTGGGCTCGGGGTGCCTTTTTATAGGCCGGGGGTGGTGCACGGTGGACCGGGAGTGGCGAGGGGAGTAGAGAGGACAAGGCTTCACCATTGGCGGGCTGGGCAGTGCGGCATCGCACTGAGAACACGGCCTAGGGTTTTAGAGGCGAGGCTTGCGTGACAAGGGTCAAACATGAGCTCGGGTGGTGGGGGCCGGCAGTGTAGAGAACGTGTTCAATGGCGGGTGCGTGCACTAGTGGGGTACGGCAAATGGCGATGCGAGGGTGGTGTCGACCACGTTACCAAGCCGCGTGCGCATGACGAGCCGTGCTGGGGTGCCTTGCTTGGTCGGGAACGCGGAAGTGTCCACGGCGAGGGTGAGCAGGGATAGGGCGAGCACGATCTCATCATTAAGAGGGGATCCGGGGCAAAGAGATGTTGTCTTAGGTAGAGAGGAGGGATAGGGTGGTTGGTCGGCGCGGCCTCGGGCACTCACGTGCTTGCTTGCGCCGGTGGCCGAGCTGGGTGACCAAATGTCGTGAAGAGGGGAGCTAGGGCGAAGGAGGGGTGCAGAGCTGGGTCTCTGGCGTGTGGGGGCGCAGTGTGGTGTCAGTAGGGCGGCAGACATCTATTGGGGGTGAGGGAGTGAGAGGGGGAGAGGGAGGCGAGCTGGGGTGCTCGGGTGGCCAAGATCCTCCACGATCTAGTCACCCCTGGCTAGTAAATGAGAGGGAGGTGGTTAGGCAGGGTGAGGGGAGGTGAGAGAGGTAAAAAGAATGAGCTCCTATGTTTTTACCACGGGTTTGAACCAGTTTTGGAAAAAGTTGAAGTGACGCCCACAAGGTGTTCGACCGAATGTTTACTTGGAGTTTAAAATTATTTTTAGGGGAGTTGAGCCCGCATTTAGGTTTATAAAGGTTTGACAAAGCTCCTAGATTTTTCCTAGATTTTTGGTGGAGGAGAAAATATGATTTCCTAAGTTTCCAAGATTAAAGAGAGAATGAATTAATGTTATCAAATAATAATTATAACTTTGGGAAATAATTTTCAGAGAAAAGGTGACAAGGCATGAGATGATATTTCCGCTCATCCTCTTACTGTAGTTTTTATAGAAGAAGTCATTTTGGTAAAAAGAGTTTATAAGTAGTAGGGGGTATAGTGAAAAAGACTATTTTCTTAATTTTATAAAACTAGGTTTTGGGGGAATAAGGATATGGTTTTATTTTAGGTCACATTCCAATATGGATAAAGTTTGCATTAACATGATGTCTTAGTTTGTAGGAGTTGCAATAATTATTCAATCAAGCAAACAAGTAAACAAGAAAACAAATAATCACTTGAAATAACAAAAGTTTTTGCTGGTTCCAAATTTTTGACTCCCCCATAACTAGGGTTTCACTTGATACAAAATATTGGGATGTGACAAACCCTCCCCCCTTAAAATAAATCTCGTCCTCGAGATTCGCTAGGCTTAGGAACTAAAGAGGTTCGGGAATTCGGCTCTAAGATAGTCTTCACGTTCCCAAGTTGCTTCCTCTTCGGAGTGGTTGCTCCACTGAAGCTTGTAGAACTTGATTTTGCGCCTCCGAGTAAGACGAACATCTTCATCGAGAATTTTGATAGGCCTCTCACGATAAGTCAAGTCATGGTTTAGGTCGATGGAGAGGTGATCGATGTTTTGGAAAACATTCGGCTTGTCAGGGACTTCAAGACACTTCCGAAGTTGAGAGATATGGAAAACATCGTGCACTTCTGACAATTTTGGGGGTAACTCTAGTTGATAAGCTACTTCTCCTCGACGGGCAATGATCTTGAAGGGTCCAATATATATATCTTGGTGCCAACTTTCCTTTGACATGGAAACATTGCGTCCCCTTGAGTGGTGTCACTCGGAGATAAACAAAATCTCCGACTTTGAAGGTAACGTCGCGGCGCTTGGGGTCGGCGTAGCTCTTCTGACGGGATTGGGCGGTTTTGAGACGCTCGCGGATAATTTGGACTTGTTCCTCAGCTTCACGAAGGGTATCGGGCCCAAACAATTTGCCTTCTCCAGTTTCTGACCAGTTTAGAGGGGTACGACACTTCCTGCCATAAAGGGCTTCAAAGGGGGCCATTTGCAGACTGGACTGGTGACTATTGTTGTAGGAGAATTCCGCGAATGGATGACAATCTTCCCATTTGGAACCATAGGACAAGACACAAGCGCGAAGCATGTCCTCCAATATCTGGTTCACTCGTTCAGTTGGTCCTCCGGTCTGGGGGTGATAGGCTGTGCTAAAAGATAGATTGGTTCCCATGGCTTCATGAAGCTTCTTCCAAAACCTTGAGGTGAATTGGGGGCCTCGGTCGGACACAATCCGTTTGGGTACTCCGTGTAGGCTTACAATCCTGGAGATGTAAAGATCGGCTAACTGCTTCCCAGTGTACGTGGTTTTGACGGGAATGAAGTGGGCAACCTTAGTCAATCGATCGACAATGACCTAGATGGAGTCGTGGCCTCGGCTAGACCTGGGAAGTCCGGTGATAAAATCCATACCGATTTACTCCCATTTCCACTCGAGAATTTTCAAGGGTTGAAGTAATCCGGCAGGTCGTTGGCGCTCGGCCTTGACTTGTTGGCATACGTCACACTTGGCTACGAATGAACCAATTTCTCGCTTCATCCTGTGCCACCAAAATTTCTCACGGAGGTCTTGATACATCTTTGTTCCTCCAGGGTGAATGGAGTAGAGGGTATCATGGGCTTCCTTCAGAATCAAATCCTTAAGTTCCTTGACATCTGGCACACAGAGGCGGCCATTGTACCAAAGAACTCCTTCGGCATCTTCAGAAAATCCAGGTGCTTTCTCTAGAGAGATCTTCTTTTTGATCCCTTCAATACTCTCATGACCTTTCTGGGCTTCTTTGATTTGGTCGATCAAGGTTGGCTTTAGCTCCAGATTGGCTAGGAAACCATGGCTAACAAGCTCAAGTCCGAACTCATCGAACTCCTTCTATAAGGCTGGTTGCTCGGCTTGGATTATGGCATTCAGGGTGCATGGTTTCGGCTGAGGGCATCGGCCACAACGTTGGCTTTTCCGGGATGGTAATGGATCCCAATATCATAGTCCTTGATTAATTCCATCCAACTTCTCTTTCAACTCCCTCTGAGAAAAGATGTACTTCAAGCTCTTATGATATGTATAGATCTCGTAGCGATTACCCATAAGATAATGACGCCACGTCTTCAGAGCAAGAACAACGACAGCTAGCTCGAGGTCATGGGTTGGGTAGTTCTCTTCATGCGGTCTCAACTGTCGGGACAGGTAAGACACAACTTTCCCTTCTTGCATCAGAACACAACCAAGTCCGAGACGTGATGCATCGCAATACACCTCGAAATTCTTGGTGATGTCAGGCATGATTAGGATTGGGGCTGAGGTTAACCTTTTGTTCAGTTCTTGGAAGCTATCTTCACACTTCTGGGTCTATTCGAACTTCTTGTCCTTTTTCAGCAATTGGGTCATAGGTTTGGTTATGCTTGAAAAAATTTCGACGAACTTGCGGTAATATCCCGCTAATCCGAGTAAACTTGGGATTTCGGTCACAGTAGTGGGGGTCTTCCAGTCGAGGATGGCTTGGATCTTTTCAGGGTCAACAGAAATTCCTCCTGCGGAGAGGACATGTCCGAGGAATCCAACTTACTTTAGCCAAAACTAGCATTTGCCAAGCTTGGCATAAAATTTATGTTCCCTGAGGGTTTCCAGGACTAGGCGTAGGTGTTCGGCATGCTCTTCATTAGACTTGGAGTATACAAGGATGTCGTCGATGAAGACCACCACAAATTTGTCGAGAAATTTCATGAACACCTTATTCATGAGATTCATGAAATAGGCGGGGGAATTGGTCAATCCGAAGGACATTACAGTGTACTCAAACAATCCGTAACGGGTGGTGAAGGCGGTCTTGGGAACATCTTCTTCTCGAACCTTCAACAGATGGTATCCAGTGCGAAGATCGATCTTGGAAAAGACTCGGGCTCTATTCATTTGATCGAACAGATCCTCGATCTTCGGCAGAGGGTACTTGTTCTTGATGGTCACATCGTTTAGTTTGCGATAATCCACACACAAGCGTGTGGTACCGTCTCTTTTGTCCACAAAGATAATGGGTGATCCTCATGGTGATACGCTTGGTCGTATAAGGCCCTTGCTTAGCATATCAGCTAACTATTTCTTTAACTCGGCCAGCTCTTCGGGATTCATCCGGTAAGGTCTTTGGGATATTGGGGCTGTCCCAAGAATAAGCTCAATCACGAACTCAATGTCCCGATCCGGTGGCATTCCGGGCAATTCTTCAGGAAAAACATCCGGGAATCTATGAACAACACGGATTTCATCTAGGCTTGGTCTAGCTATACCTTCGTGACAACAGGCTTCGATAGGGTTTAGAGCTGAGACATACTCCACTTTGGCTCCATCCTCTGTGGTGAGGGCGACGGCCCTTCTAGCACAATCTATGCAGCCCTAGTACTTGGCCAACCAATTCTTTCCAAGAAGCACATCTATGCCTTGGGTTCCTAGAATTATTAGGTCGGCTAGAAACTTTTCCCCCTTGATCTCTATGGGGGTATCGTGGCAGAACAGCTTGGTTTTTGCGGAGGATCCCGGGGTTTGTATTATCATAGGTTTTGGTAATAGACTCCCTACCACTACTAGGAAACAGGCTATAGGTGGAAACCCTTTTAGTGGCGCACCTATTTGCCGTGCGCCACATAAATTATTTCTGTGGCGCACGTTTTTGGGTGCGCCACAGAATTTTGCAATTCTGTGGCGCACCGAAACAACGTGCGCCACAGAAAGTCAGGTTTCTGTGGCGCACGGGGCTGGTGCGCCATAGAAATATGACATTCTGTGGCGCACCATCACCCGTGCGCCACAGAAAGTCATATTTCTGTGGTGCACCATCCCCGTGCGCCACAGAAATGCTGCTTTCTGTGGCGCACCCAGCTCCGTGCGCCACAGAAAGTCAGGTTTCTATGGCGCATGTTGGATGTGCGCCGCAGAAATGTGGTTTTCTGTGGCGCATGTTGCATATGCGCCACAGAAGTTTGGAAAAATCCAAAAAAACTCAAAAAATCCAAAAAAAAAAAACTTCAAAAAACCCAGAAAACTTAAATAAAAATCAACAATTCCAGAAATAATCTTCTTTTTTATTTTTTGTCATTTCAAAAATTCAAAAAATCCAAAAAAGTGAAAAAAAAAATTCCAAAAAATCCAAAAAATTCAAAAAATACAAAAATCGCCAAAATCAAAAAATTCGATTTTTTGGGATTTTTAATTTTTTTTGGATTTTTTTGGATTTTTTATTTTTTTGATTTTTTTGGGATTTTTGTTTTTTTGGCATTTTTTATTTTTTTTGAATTTTTTGGAATTTTCTTATTTTTTAATTTTTTGATTTTTTGGAATTTTTTGATTTTTTTTGGAATTTTTTATTTTTTGAAATTTTTGGGATTTTTTGAATTTTTTAGGATTTTTTGAAACTTTGGATTTGCTTTTGAAACTTTTGAAGTTTTTGATTTTTTCGAAATTTAAAAACACATATATATATACATACCACACATAAACTACATTCACATATATATATATATACACATACAAGGCTTAAGAGGGTTGATATCATACTTATATCAATAAGAACTTGAGCAGCATAAGGGTAGCAGTTCTGAGTAGAACTTAGAAGTTAAGCGTGCTTGGGTTGGAGCAATTTGAGGATGGGTGACCTAGCGGGAAGTCATCATTTGATATGGGTTAAAAAATTCAAAAAAATCTGGAAAAAACAAAAAATGTGGCGCATCTGGGCCATGCGCCACAGAAATATAATTTAGTGGCGACAATTCTGTGGCGCACCCAGCTTTTTCCTGGATGCGCCACAGAAAGTCTAAAAGGTGCGCCACAGAAAGCATGTTTCCTAGTAGTGTACTAAACCCCCCTTAGAAACAAACTCTTCTGTAACGAAGGAGTGGGTTGCACCGGAATCAAATAGAACAGTTGCGGGTACGGAATTGACAAGAAACGTACCCAGCACAACATCAGGCGCATCCTGGGCTTCTTCAGCATTAATATGGTTCAGACGACCCTTTGCGACAGCAGCATTTGCTCGTGGCGTAGCATTCCTTCCGTTACTGCCACGGCCTTGACCATGGTTTGGTGCTGGCGCATTGGGGCGCGGAGCAGCATTCTTTGGATTGGGGCATTCTTTAGAATAGTGTCCTCTGACGCCACACTCAAAGCAGACGACATTGGGACGGTTGGCATTGTTGTTGCTATTGCCTCCGGGGTGGTAGTTGTCATTGGGGTGGTTGGGGTAGTTTGGACGGTTAGGATAGTTGGGGCGCGGTGCGGGAGCAGGTGCTCGCGGTGGCTGAGGTGCAGGCCTGGGGTTTGGCGGATAGTTGCGGGTCCTCTGGCTGCTAGAACTACCTTGTGACATCATCCTGCGCTTGCGCTCCTCCAACATGACCTTGCGCTTACTTTCCATCTGAAAGGCCTTGTCCACCAGGGCTTCTAGATCATCAAAGGTGTGAGTGACAAGCACACACTACATCTCGTCGTGGAGTCCATTCAGGAAGCGCTCCATCTTCTTAGCTTCAGAGTCGGTGTCATCTAGGGCATACCTCGCTAGGTCCATAAACTCCTCCAGATACTTCACCTCATCTTTTCCTCCCTGCTTTAGGTCACGAAACTCATCCCTCTTCCTAAGGATCAGCCCACTAGGGACGTGAACCTTACACTAGTAGGAAAAAGCCTACTGCTGGCGAACCCAATTTTCCTACCGCTGGCGAACGTGTGGTTCGCCAGTGGTACTATCGCCAGTGGTAAGGGGTTACCGCTGGCGAACGCCATGTTCGCCAGTAGTCAGGCAGGTTACCGCTGGCGAACCAAAAGGTTGTTCGCCACTGGTATATTTTTCATATTTTAAAAAAATGCACCCCGGATCGAGCTAGCTAGCAGGCCATCTGCTCTGGCTCCCGCTCGATCCATTCATCCATCCATGTCGGGGGCGAGCCATGGACAACAGCACAACCGCCACCTCTCTGGCGAGTTCCAGTTCCAGGACAAGCTGGCCTCGCTCTTCGCGCAGCGGTAGCCGGGCTCGTCCTCGCCGATGCAGTTGCAGCAGCAACCGTGGTTCTTCACCGATTACCTGCACACCCCGGCGCTGGAGGACTACGACGCTGACGCGTTCGGCGCCAGGGACTTCGACTTGCCGGCAGTTGAGGAGGTGGTGAAGAGGGAGATGATGCAGGCAGTGGATGGTGCCGCCGCGGACATCGCGGGGATGCCTAGTGGCGGGCCAGGCGGGACGCCGCACAGTGTGTCTGTGTCATTGACCTCGAGCGATGCCGCATAGCCTCTGGCACTAGGAGGCCGGCCGTGGCAGCAGGCCGCAGGTGGAGGGAGCTATGGTCGAGCTGCTGGAGAAGAGAGAGCCGCAGGTGGTGGTTGGGGCCGGAGGTGAGGCCGAGGTGGACGTGCGACGACGAGGACGGGTAGCTTCCGGCGGCTGTGCTAGGAGGGGAGGTCGGGCAGCTCTCAGGAGATGCCCTGGCGGAGGGGATCGTAAGGGGAAACAAAGGGTGGGGATGGATCGAGAGGAGGCGGCAGCGTTGGGGAGCTAGGGGCGGCGCATCTGAGCAAAGTGGGGGCGAGGGGAGAGAGAGGCGAAGGGATAAGGTAGAGAGTGTGTGCGTGCGTTGATGTGTGGACCACGCTCAAGGCGAAGGGATAAGGTAGAGGCGGGCGGGAGCACACATAGGGCCGCGCTGGGCCACACTTATCGCTGGCGCACCATAGTCATGTTCGCCAGCGGTAGGTGGAGTACCGCAGGAGAACGAGTAGTGCTGTTCGCCAGCGGTAGTTGGCGTCGTTGGGGCCGTCCGAGCCTGCCATTACTACTGGTGCACCTCATATTTCATGTTCGCCAGTGCTATATACTGCTGGCGAATGGTTTATTGTGTTCGCCAGTGGTAGCCTGGCGGCTATAAGCAGTTTCCTACTAGTGTTACGGAACTTGACCTTGAACTCCTCCCAAGTGAGGGCTTGGCCGGGCTGCAGTATAGCCATGGTTTCTTCCCACCATGCCCTTGTAGGACCAGTGAGATAGTGGGTCGCAAACAAGACCATGTCTCCTTCCGCAACCCTGGCGACCTCTAAGTTGTTCTCAATGGTGCGGATCCAGTCTTCGGCTTCAAGAGGCTGGACAATTTTCTCAAAGGTCGGTGGGGTGGTCTTTTGGAAGTCGCTAAGGGTGGACCGACTATCATCTCCATTGTTGTCGCCCCCATTGTTGTTGTTCCCGTTGTTGTTGTTCTGGGCATTGGCTGCAAGTTGTTGGAGAACAGCGAGATGGGCTTGGTGCTCTTGGCGAGTGGCTTCGCGGTCCTCCATGATGATCCTAACTAGTTGCGCGGGGATAGGCTCAGGTGGTGGTGGTGGTGGGTCGTTACGACCATGGCTTCCTCCTCGGGTGTCCACCATCCCACTAGTAGGAAAACCCTCTTTAGTGGCGCACCTATTTAGAATTCTGTGGCGTACCTGTGGCGCATGGTGGGTGCGCCACAGAATTGTCGCCACAAAAATATAATTCTGTGGCGCACGCACAGGTGCGCCATAGAACAACCACTTTTCCGTGGCGCACTCCCAGCCATGCGCCACAAATAGCCTTTTTTAGGTTTAAAAAAAGGGAGGCCGAAGTCCTGGTGAACCCGACCAGGCAGCTGGTCGCCGTCGTTCTCAGCCAGCAGCTGCGCAGGGAGGCGGAGGAAGACGAGCGCGGGACGGAGAAGGCCGGCCAGGGCGGCGAGCGAGAGAGGTCCCGATGCATTGCTACTCGATCTGCTCTAGGAGATCAGCGGCACATCCCCCGCGCGCCCCTCTGGTACTCTGCTCCGGCGCCCGTCAGCGCGGCGGCAGTGTGGCAGCCGACGAATGCGGACGCAGACGGTAGGTGGCGGCGGCGAATCTGACGTGGTGTTGTGCGATGGCAGTTGGCGCGGATGCGGAGCAGGTGGCGGCCATCGTCAGCACCACAGCCTGCCATGATGGGCAGCAGGGTGGCGGCAGTGCTGCTCCGGCGGGGCAAGGACCAGGCCTCCATGCTGATGACGATAAGTCGCCTCCCGGCTCCGGCCCCCGCTCTTTCTAGGGTTGGACCGTGCTCTTGCGGTGGCGGCGGCCACCACCTCCTCCCGCCACCTCAACCGCGATCGACCGTTGGAGGGCCGCCGGACAGAGAGATTGAGAGAGGATCAGAATGGAAAGGGGACGGGGGCGCTGGGCCGAGCCATGGCAGCTGGTGGTGCTTGTGGCGGCGGCAGGGGCTCGCCGGGCTTCGTGCGCGTGGTGCTGTATGTGTGCTGTGTGGTGGAGATAGATCGAGGTGAGGAGGAAGGAGATAAGGGAGAGAGAGAACGGGCTGTGTGGTGCGAGAGCAGCAGCGGGATGGTGGCGTGGTGCGTGTGAGCGTGGGTTTGACCAGATCGAAGCAGAGGAGAGAGAAACCAGATCTGAGATCTGGTAATTTGCTTTTTTTATTGCTATCTGTGGCGCATGCAACAACCACGGAAATGTGACTTTCTGTGGCGCATCTGACCGCATGCGCCACAGAAATACGCATTTCTGTGCAGCATGCGGGACGTGCGCCATAGAAGTCACATTTATGTGGCGCATTTGGTTTTCGTGCGCCACAGAATTCCAAATTTCTGTGGCGCATGCAAAACAATGCACCACAGAAATTATTTCTGTGGCGCATGGCTATTTGGTGCACCACAAAATTAGTTTCCACCTATAGCTAGTTTCGTAGTAGTGATCCTGAGGTAAACGGGGTATAAGAGGCAAAACAGAGGGGTTCCGACTTAGCGGGGAAATGGTTGTGTCGCAAGGGTTTTGATTAAAAAGTACTTAGGAATTTTTTTGAAAAGGTTTTGGCAAACAAGAACCAAACATATGCATAATAAAGCAAAAGCATCTCATCATTGAGTGCAACACATCATAAATTGTTCACATCAATATGGTTTCAGCTGAACCATTACATGGACTCGAATCGCGACAATAGGGTCGACTTAATCCTACGATAACTTGAGAACGATTAAGAGGTCCGACTACTATGGTGGAACACTCGGCTCCCTAGTATCGGTGTCGGGCTCGAAGATGCGCTCCTCTGGGTCCTACTCCTCGTCCTCGTCAGGAAGAGGGCCTGTCGACTCCTTCTCCTTGTCGACCATCTCCTCCTCCTCGTCGTCCTCCTCGTAGTCCATCTCCTCCAAGTAGTCCTCGTCGTCGCTGATGAAGGCACTGCTCTCCTTGCGGAGATCCTCTCCTTCCTCCTCCATCTCGTCGGCTCGGCGCTCAAGATCCTTGATCAGCTCGTCCTGCTCCGCCACCCTCTTCCGAAGCTTGGCGATAGTCCTCTTCAGGCAGATTCCTCTCTGGTAGAGGTCGGCCTTCTCCTACTGCAGGAGTGCTACTTGGTCACGGCTCGCCTCGAGCGCGATGCGCTCAAAGTGAGACCGATACCTCACGATGCGCAGGTCCTCCTGGGTGCGGTGAAGTAGGACCTCCATGTCCACGATGTGCTCTCCGAAGGTGGGGTGACGAACGGTGGGAGTGGGACGCCCCTCGGTGTCGCGCCTCCCGTAGAACTCGAAAGGGCTGTTCTCCAACTCCTCCTTGTGCTCCTCACAAAGTCAGGCCAGCATCCTCTACATGGCACGGCACAGTCCGTCGTCCCAGTTGGCATCCATCGTGGTGAATTCCATCGTCTTGGAATGGGGAGACTTGATGTTCCCCCAGACAAACAACTCGATGAGCCAGCTCAGGTTACCGTGATCGTGAACGTCAACTTGCGCCCCGCGGAACTCAGTAGCTGGGCGACCTAAAATATCGCTCAACTTGTACAAGTCCTTTTCGAACATGAGATTGCCCTTCTCCTTAACTTGCAAAAACTCGGTGAAGTGGAGTTCATCTACAATTTGGCAAAATTTTAAGTTAGTGAGATGATTAGCGAGGAAAATTTTAAGACATAAACAAAAATGCTTAAGTGAGGTAAATAGTTTTAAAATAAGGGAGGTTGGGGAGGGTAAGTATAATTTTTGCAATTACGCATTCTCTTGTTTTCAGAAAATAATTTTCTTACTTCTTACTAACTAACGCCCATGCTAAACTAAGGTCTCCTAAAGTCGAGATGGCTCTGATACCAGCTCTGTGGGGACCCCGGACTAGCTATCTGAAATACCTAGTTATGTATAACACAACGATCCCATGATCAGTCTGTCGTTGCACATAACTCAAACTGAATACCAAAGTTTACATCTCCATTAAAGTACTGAATTCAAAGTCTTTCAATAATTAGGTCGCATGGACCAAGTCTTACATAGGTGCCTTCATAGGCAAAATAACTTCATTCAGCGGATAGCAACAACGTCGTCGGCCTATCATGCGAGATTATAACCCTACAGGCAGTCGACTTATGAAGATCCCTAGTTCGCGTCACCGGCGTCATAGTCCTCCTCATCATATTGCTCCCCGAAATCTGACCAAGTTGATAGCCAGGGACAAAGCCTTATGAGTACATTTGATGCACTCGCAAGCCACCCCGAGAGGGATGGAAGAAGTATACATGCATAGTTATCTTTGGTGGAGGCTCTAGGTTTTACTTTGTTCAATATAAAACTTTGTTTTTGAAAACGATATCTCTATATCTTTGTTGAAAAAAGGTAAGAAAAGATTTAACTTTCTTCTCAAAAACGAAATAGGTTTTTCCTCAAAACTATTTGCGTCGACCATAGCCCATCATGGTCCAGCCATTCCCGACAACCGCATACCGGCCCGTTGGTATGGTTGCACCAAAACATCTCCAATTTCTTTTAAAATCAAAACTTAGCACATAGGTCATAGGATGGCCTTCCAAAAGTCCATAACCGAGGACTCGGCTATTCGAATAGTTTTATGATTGCTACTGATGAAGAGTTGGGTGGTGCCCCAAGCGAAGGCGGAGATGTAGCAAGCAGCAATTTTCCCTCGATAACGAACCAAGGTTTATCGAACCAGTAGGACCTTGAAATCAACAACAAAGTGAATGTTGAAGATCTCTGGTGCTTAATCTTCAACAGACGTGGACCTGCACACACTCACCAAAATACTGTGCCCCCAACGGCGGAAAGGTTGTCAATCTTTCCGGTCTTGCAGAAAACAAAGCGGTTAATTATACAGTGAAATAGATGAATTATGAAAATGGACTAGAGGAGTAATGATGGTGAAAAGTGATGAATAAAGGTTGCAATCAATGTAAAAAGATGGACCGGGGGCCATGGGTTCACTAGTGGAGTCTCTCGAGTAAATAGAACGTTCATATGAGGGGTAAACAAATTACAGCTGGGCAATTGACAAGATTATAACACAAACTTAATCTAGCTATGACAAAGAGAACATGATAATATTTAAGTAGGCATCACGACAATGAACAAAGACCGTTGAGTCCAACTGCATCTTTGTCTAAAAAGTCCACTGTGGGATCGATATCCAGCCTGTCACTCATCGGTATTAAGTTGCAAGCAACAGACATTTGCATTAAGTAAAGCGCATGAAGTAAGCAATATTAAATATCAAAATAGACTTTAACACCGCCGTTTTACCCTTAGTAGCAACATCACACCCTCACCGCTGAACAAAAGGGGGCATGAGCCCACTATCTAGCATAAATACTCTCTCTTGGAGATACACACAATCACTTGGCCAAAGTAACTACGCACATCGGAGAGCATGCAAGAACATAAATCAACATATAAGAATCATGCACAATCTGATCATAACTTTATAATCCATCGGATCCCAGCAAACACATCACATAGCATTACAATAATTGATCTTGATCATGTTAGGCAGCTCACAAGATCATAAGACATGAAGCACAAGAGAGAGAGACTACCATCTAGCTACTGCCATGGACCCAAGGTCCAAGGTGGGACTACTCACAAATCATCCCGGAGGAAGGCATGGCGATGAAGAGCCCTCCGGGATCGATCTCCCCTCCAGCAGAGTGCCGGGATCTGCTTCAGAATCACCCCTGAACTAGGGTTTGAGTTGACGGCGGCTCGGGATGACTTTTCTGGAAAATAATGGCCGCCCCCATCGTTTTTAGGGTTTTAGGGATTTTATAGGCGTCGGAGGGGGCCGAGGGGACCCACCAGGAGCAGGGGCGGGTCCCACCCGCGGGCCAAGGGGGGCCGTGGTAGGAGGCCGTCCCTGCCCTGTGGGTGGCCCCCAGGGCTGCCCTTTGGTTTTCTGGTGTCTTCCGTCGCATAAAAAATCTCCATAAATTTTGAGCTCATTCCGACAATATTTCCTATGGTGGATTTTCTGAAATACAAAAACAGCAAAAACAGGAAACTGGCACTGGGCATCTTGTCAATAGGTTAGTCCGACAAAATGCATAAAAATGATTAATATGATAATAAAAACATGTGACAACATCACAAAACTAGCATGGATCAATCAAAAATTATAGATACGTTTGACACGTATCAGCATCCCCAAGCTTAACTCCTACTCGTCCTCGAGTAGGTAAATGATAACAAAATAATTTTTGATGAGACATGCAACCAACACAATCGTGATCAAGATAGTAATTCAAAGCATAGGATGTGAATGAAATGATACAAAACAATTGTCTATAGCTGATAGCAAGAAAGCAATGAATAACCAAGTTGAAACATGAAAGCAATGTGATCCACATATTTGATTAATTCACATAGGTAACAATTCCATGACAAAAGTGTTTGAGAATCAAAACAAAGAAGATGTAAGTTTTAGCAAAAAGCCTCAACTTCCAACGGTAAAGTCAATATAAAGATTTATGTTTAATCTGACAATGCAATATGATCAATGATACCCAGGGTCAATGCTAGATGTTTGCTTTGGTGGAGATAGAAGGAAGAGGAAAACTGACTCAACATTAAAAGTAAAAGAAAGGCCCTTCGCAGAGGGAAGCAGGGATTAGTCATGTGGTAGAGCTTTTTATTTTTACGAAACAGAAGTAAACAATTTTGAGACATGCATGCTTTCGTCAACGACTTCACAACAGAGAAGCTATCTAGTCCCCCATAACAAGCAAGGCTTTTAGACTTGTGAGAGAAGCTGGTTTTTAGAGAAGCGAGTAAGCTCCTCTTTCTCCTTGGTTTCACCACTGTCCAATGTTTAGAGCTGATTTCTCAGATTTTCATTGCACGGAGGAGAATGGTGAGTTATATTTATATTTTTGCTTAAGCTGCTCTCGGGTTGATTCAAGTGAAGACGTAATCCATCGACACCGGGTGAAAGGGGGAAATGATCTTGCTCGTTACGAGTTATATCTAGCTCTCTACTGCTCCCTCATGAGCTTAAAAACAGAGGCACAAAAAGGAATATTTTGTATTTTTAAAGATAGCACATGACAAATTTACTTGGAATGGCAAGAAATACCATGCATAGGTAGATATGGTGGACTCAGCTGGCAAGATAGTTTGGCTTTGGGATTTGGATGCACGAGTGAACCATACACTCAGTACGAATTTTTAGGCTTAGCAAATAAGGTATTTGAAGCAAACATCTAATATTAACCGGTAACAGAGTAACATAAGACATTAGTCAAATAACCATAAAAGCTCCACACCATCTCCCTTATTGACCAAACAATTCTTTTGATGGAAAGATTAGCTTAATGAATTAACAACTACGAAACACCACACAGTTTTAAGCTTTTAACAGTATTTCTTTACTAATCAATTCCACTAAAATAACCAGCAAGTTTAAGCATTCATCTTAATATCTCAAAACAAATGAGAAGTATCAAGTATCCACACAATGATCTACAATACTATGCAGGCTTTCGTTTCATTCCACTATCACATGAATAGCATTTTGTCACTTTGACAATTCAATCAATTTATTAATAACAACTCTCCAACAAATGTAAGTGAAGAACAAGGGAGTTTAACAACAACTACTAGCAGCTCTAAATAAGATAAAAGCTAAAAGCGAGAGCTTACTAGCAAACAAACAATAGCTAAGCATACTCAACAAAATATAAGCAAAGCACAGGAGTATTCAAACGAAAAAGCGGAGCGTGCCTCTCTCCCACATAAACAAAGCAAGGATCCAACAAGCATATGACTAGCAAACAAACAAACAAAACTGAAAGTAAAAAGACGCTCCAAGTATAGCTCATAATATGTAAAGTGATAAAAACTTATTTCAACGAAGACGGCCTCATGATAGTCGATGAAGAAGAGGGGATGCCTTGGGCATCCCCAAGCTTTGACGCTTGATAGTTCTTGATATTCAGAGGGGGTTCCATGGGGGGCATCCCCAAGCTTGAGCTCTGATCCATCTTCAATTTCTTCATTATTCTCTCCTTTGGAACTTAAAAACTCCCTTCACACAAAACTTCTCATAAATTGATTAGAGGGTTGGTGCTAATAAAGTAAAATGCACATGTGTTCAACTCAAGACAAATTGCAAAACAACTTTATTAGGCATTAGCTACTGTTTACTAAGCCTCAATGTGGCACTCCACCTCTAGAGTATCAGATTTGACGATAGTAAAGAGACGAATACAAAATAAAAGCAGAATCTGTCAAAATCTTAATAGTCTGTAAAGATCGAATTTTTCGAGGCACATCTGTAGCTCAAATCAGAAAACTCAAAACTAACGAAAGATATATAAAAGTATCAGGCTTGCTTTCTAAAAATTTCAGAAAAAGATAAAATTCAGAGAGTTTTTGGATTTTCGAACAGTAAAGGATAGAAATCTGTTTCTGGACAGCAATACAACACCTCGCACTTTCAATGCATTAGAGGCTAAACTTGGCACAAAAAACCAAAATAAAAAGATACAATGAACTTGCTACAGAGACAACAACTTCAAGACTCAAGAAAAGTAAAAAGAAAACTGAAAGTAAAAGATGGGTTGCCTCCCAACAAGCATTTTTCTTTAACGCCTTTTAGCTAGGCGCAATGCCAAATATCAAGTTTTTTCAAAATCCATTGTAACTTTTCCTTCAATAAGCACTTCTTTCTCTTTGAGAGGAAAGGAAAACCTGCCCTTAATGGGAAAACAAAAGCGTATGCAGCCCTTTTTAAAATTAATAAAAGCTCCCACGGAACGAAGAAAAGATCTTCCAAGAACAATATTAGCTTGAGCTTTTGACTCCAAAACCAAGAAATCGACCAAAGTTGTCCTATTTTTAAAAGTGACAAGGACTTCATTAACTATTTTATAGATTTTTGAAGAGCTACCATCAGAATGAGAATGAGAAAGAGGATAATCAAATAAGTCTCCAAAATTCATAGTATCGAAAACCATTCTAGGCATAGTTGACATCATAGAACTAATATCACAATAAGCAAGGAGCCTTCTATCATTTATTTCAATAGGAATATAAGGTTCCCAATATCCGTCTATTTCAAGAATTTGATAATTTTTAGAACTCTCCTATATTCCATTTAAATTTAGATCACACAAAATATTTTCTATTTTATCTAATCTATCAAGTATTCCATCAATTTTCTCATTCATGGGAAAGACAACCAAACCATTTATAATTCTAAGAGATTCCGATTCATCAATTTCAAGAAAGTCTCCTCCAGTAATAACGTCCAAGCCATGCTTACATGCATCGGATAATCCATAGTAAAAGCATCTCAGTAAAACACACATAGCAAGCATGGGTTGAATCTTTTGATGTAATTCTGAAATTCTATCCCAAGCATTTTTAAAACTTTCTCCACCCTTTTGTTTGAAGGTGAAGAATTCGGCCAAGAGGGTCATATCAAGGGTAGTAAAGCTAGACATTACAATAAATCAAAATAACAAGACAGGAATAGAGATTACTCTAATTTTTTTGGGTTTTAAAATTTTTCAACAGGAAAAACAAGCTAACAAGAAATAAAACAAGCAAGACAAAAACAAAGTAAAGTGATTGAGAGTGTGAGACTCCCCTTGCTGTAGCTCCAAGATCCCCAGCAACGGCGCCAGAAAAGATCTTGATTGCTACTGATGAAGAGTTGGGTGGTGCCCCAAGCGAAGGAGGAGATGTAGCAAGCAGCAGTTTTTCCCTCGATAACGAACCGAGGTTTATCGAACCATTAGGACCTTGAAATCAACAACAAAGTGAATGTTGAGATCTCTAGCACTTAATCTTCAACAGACGTGGACCTGCAGACACTCAACCAAAATACTTTGCCCCCAACGGCGGAAAGGTTGTCAATCTTTCCGGTCTCGCAGAAAACAAAGCAGTTAATTGTATAGTGAAATAGATGAATTATGCAAACACATGACATAGCATTACAATAATCGATCTTGATCATGTTAGGCAGCTCACAAGATCATAAGACATGAAGCACAAGAGAGAGACTACCATCTAGCTACTGCCATGGACCCAAGGTCCAAGGTGGGACTACTCACAAATCATCCCGGAGGAAGGCATGACGATGAAGAGCCCTCCGGGATCGATCTCCCCTCCGGCAGAGTGTCGGGATCTGCTTCAGAATCACCCCCGAACTTGGGTTTGAGTTGACGGCGCCTCGGGATGACTTTTCTGGAAAATAATGGACACCCCCGTCGTTTTTAGGGTTTTAGTCATTTTATAGGCGTCGGAGGGGGCCGAGGGGACCCACCAGGAGCAGGGGCGGGTCCCACCCGCGGGCCAAGGCGGGCCACGGAAGGAGGCCGTCCCTGCCCTGTGGGTAGCCCCCAGGGCTGCCCTTTGGTCTTCTGGTGTCTTCCATCGCATAAAAAATCTCCGTAAATTTTAGCTCAATCCAACGATATTTCATGTGGCGGATTTTCTGAAATACAAAAATAGCAAAAACAGGAAACTGGCACTGGGCATCTTGTCAATAGGTTAGTCTGACAAAATGCATAAAAATGATTAATATGATAATAAAAACATGTGACAACATCACAAAACTAGCATGGATCAATAAAAAATTATAGATACGTTTGACACGTATCATTTTACACACTGCAGAGGTTGTACACTTTACCCACACCATCCGGTAAGGTCACAGTGTCTGCCACGTCCCACCATACAAGGTGTATGCGAAGTTGAGTAACCGGCCATAGCCTTTCGCTTGCTCATCCTAGTATAGGACCCTGCCCTTATGAACATTCCACCGACACCCAATCCGGTCTCCCGTCGAAGCCCTGGGTGTGAGGACTCATAGTTTTTCCTGGTGGTGCATATGTCAATCCTTCTATCCCCCACTATGTTGGAGGTCCTAGGTCAGGGGGGTCACCGAACCAGCCCCTCATGATACGGAGCATCTCCGCTGTTGAGGCATCCCATACTACGACAAACAAACTACTTAGCTAAGCCCCGTCCCATATGGGGGTAATGTGGTCGCACAGGGTATGGTTGGTCGACGTAAGTACTAAGACACAATGTGCTTTTCATAAAAAAATCTCCATACTCCATCTTCAGCCCCACTTTTCATAACAAGGATATTTTAGCAACATCTTGGGTAAAACACATGTTTACCCAAGGTTTTTCATAATCGAGTTTTGAGTAAAACTTTGCTTTGCCCAACCTAGAGTTTATAAACATCTAATCTAAGCCTATCTACATAGGGTGTCAAAACCTTTTTGTATAATTTGGAAACCATTACTTTTCAAAGGGGTTTTAGTGGCACACACACACTACTTAATACACTTCATGCATTTAACATAGCTAAAACATGCATACTAAAAATTGTTGGGAATATGCCCTAGAGGCAATAATTAAATGGTTTATTAGCATATTCATGTTTATGATAATAGTTTATTATCCATGCTATAATTGTATTAAATGGAAACATAATACATGTGTGGAATATAAACACCAGGAGTCCCTACTGAGCCTCTACAGGACTAGTTCGTTGATCAAGAGAGAGTTAGAGTTTCCTAACTATGGACTTGTTATAGTCACTTGATAACGGAGTCACGTCATTGGGAGAATGACTTGATGGACATGACCCAAATAATAAAGAGTTGCAATTGATCGTGTCACAAAAAGGTTTCATTGTCAACACTTTAGTATATGCCAAGAATAGTTTCCTTAGACCATGAGATCATATCACTCCTGTCTACCGAAGGAATACTTTGTGGACATCAAACGTCACTTCGTAACTGGGTGATTATAAAGGTGGCTTTCAGGTATATCCGACGGTAGGTGGGTGATATGAATCAAGAGTGGGATTTATCCCTCCATGTGACGGAGAAGATATCTCCAGGCCTTCTCGATAATATAGCATCATAAAGTCTGCAGACATGTGATTAGGTTGTAATCACGGGGATCCTATGTTATGGACGAGTAAAGAGAACTTGCCGGTAACGAGATTAAACTAGACATGGGGATGTCAACGATTAAATCTCGGGAAAGTAAAATATCGTGAGACAAAGGGAATCGTATATGAGATTAATTGAATCTCCGACATCGTGGTTCAATCAAGAAAGATTTTCGTTGAGTGTATAGGAATTAATATGGGCATTCCAGTCCCGCTATTAATTATTGATGTGATCATGTCTATGCATTCCCGAACCCGTAGGGTCACACACTTAACGCTCCGATGTAATTAGGGTTTGCGATGAGATAAATGATGAAATGAATGAATGGTGATTCGGAGTCTCTGATGGGATCACAGACATCATGAGGAGTTCTGGAGGAGTCCGGAAAGTAAGATTCATATAAGGAAAGTGGTTTCCGGAGGTATCAGAAAAGTTCTGGAATATTTGCATAGGGTACCGGAAGGTCCTAGAAAGTTATAGAGGAGTCTAGAAGTGGGACCCACCTAATGTGTGGGGTCCACATGGACCAAAGGGGTGTAGCTAGCCACTTGGGCCAGCCGCACCACACAATGGCCCATATGGGCCAAACCGGCTAAAGGAAGGAAAGGAGAAGGAGGAGTCCTAGGAGGACTCCACTTGCTTGGGAGCCAAGCATGCCCTAGGCTGGCCGGCCTAGGGATCCTCCCCCTTGCCCTCCACCTATTTAAAGGGAAGACAGGAGGGGTGCAGCACACCTAAGGAGGCCACCCCAAGCTCCCTAGCCGCACCCCCCACCTAAACCCTAACCCTAGCCGCACCCCTCTCTCTAGAGGGCTGTGCCACCACCACCTCCACCTTGAGCCGCCGCACCCTCTACCCCTAGGGGCTGCGCCGCCTCTCTCCTCTTCTCCCTCTCCTCTTGCTTGGCTTGGCAAAGTCCTGCACGTGGAGATTGTCATCATCACCAACACAACCGTCGTGCTGCTGAGATCCATCTACCTCGTCTACCTCGCTTGCGGGATCAAGGAGCGGACGTCTATATCGAGCTGTACGTGTGGATACCGTGGAGGTGCTGCTTGTTGCGGCGCTTCGACGGATTGGATCTCAAGGATAATACATCTCCTCATGACTAGACAAGTCTAGTTGCGGGGATTGACTAGCCAACCCCTGCACCGACAAAACGCGTTTGTTCGATCTTCAAGGGTAAGAGATTGGATCTCACCTTCGCTACCTTTGTCTAATAGATCTAGATCGTGGGGTTTCTTCCGCTTGTTTCGTAGGAATTTTTTTGTTTTCTATGCAACGACCCCTTCAGTGGTATCAGAGCCTAGATCTATTCGTAGATGTTGGTGCGATTAGAACACAAGGAGTTGTGGGTGTTGATATTTTATGTTGCTACCTTCTCACGTGCACTTTGTATCTTGACGGCATGGTGAGATTGAAGCGGCCCGGACCAACCTTACTCGTCCGCGTACGAGAGACCGGTTCCACGACTGACATGCAACTTGTATTGCATAAGTGGCTGGCGGGTGTCTGTTTCTCTTGCTATAGTGAGATGCAATTTTCAACGGAAGGCCTTTAACAAGGATGAGTAAATAAGCAACTATTATATCACCGTTGTGGTTTTGCGTAGATTAGAATGGTTCTATCTCGTTGACCCAAGCCACGTAAAAATTGCATAAACAAAGTAGAGGACGTCTAACTTGTTTTTGTAGGGTTTGTGATGTGGTATGGCCAAATGTGTGATTTGTGATAATGTATGCAATGATCATGTTTGTAATTTTTTCACGACTTGCATGTCGATGAGTACGCCAACCGGCAGGAGCCATATGGTTGTCTATTATTTTATGTGACCTGCGTGTCATTGATTCAGCATGTAATTGCTTTACTTTATCGCTAAGAGTAGCAATAGTCATAGTTGCAATAGATGGTGGACATAACCATGATGGTGGCGCCACAATGATGGAGATCATGCCGGTGTTTTGATGATGGAGATCATGTCGGTGCTTTGGAGATGGAGATCAAAGGCACAAGAAGAAAGGCCATATCATATCACAATTTTGAATTGCATGTGATGTTAATCCTTTATGCACCTTATTGCTTGCTTAGATATGATCGCGACAGTAGCATGATAAGGTGATCTCTCATGTTAATATCAAGATAATTAAGTGTTCTCCCCTAGTATGTGTCGTTGCAAAAGTTCGTCGTTTTGAAGCACCATGTGATGATCGGGTGTGATAGATTCTACGTCCACATACAACGGGTGTAAGCCAGTTTTAGCGCACGCAGAAATACTACGGTTATCTTGACGAGCCTAGCATGTACAGACATGGCCTCGGGAACACGGAACCGAAAGGTTAAACACGAGTCATATAAATGATATGATCAACACTGAGTTGTTCACCATTGAAGCTACATCACCTCACGTGATGATCGGTTGTGATTTAGTGGATTTGGATCGTGTGTCACTAAACAACCAGAGAGATGTTAAGTTTAGTGAGAGTTCATGTAGTAATTTGATTAATATGAACTACAATTATCATAAACAAATTTCCTAAGAAAATGTCTTTGCAAAAATCCTTGTAGATCATGGGTGACTACGGAAAGATGTTCCTCTCTGAGGAGCTGCGTATGGATGGGTTGAACTTTGCTACTTGGTACATGCGTCTGAGAGAAACCCTTTATGAAAATCATGAGCTCTACGTGATAGATGAACCTTTAGAAGAATGCTCAGATGTTACTGCAGACTATGAAGGGTACATTGAATGGTACGAGCAACAGACCATCTACTTGAAAGTCCAGTGGTTGGTGCGCACCTTCATGAACATTGACCTTGGCAACCCATTTGAGAATTTGAGCGCAATGGAGATTGTCAATGAGCTTAAGAGTAGGTTCATAGCGCAAGTTAGAGTTCCAAGGTTCGAGGTTCTGGATGAATTTCTTTCAACTAAGATGGAAGAAAACACTTGCTTGGAACAACACCTGAGGAAGATGCATAGGCTGTATTATACTCTGGTGGATGTTTGGAACTACAAGATGACTGAAAAATTGATGATAGATGGGGTGTTGCACTCGCTTCCTCCCAGCTTCAAGAATTATGTCAGAGACTATGTCATGAAAGGAGATTTGATCACCTTCTGTGAGTTTGTGTCTCGACTGCGTCATGTCAAAGTAGAACCCATAGCAGGAGAAGTAGTCAATGCAGAAGGTATATTTTGATATACAAGTTATAAATGTCTAATGTCCCATTTACACTTGTGGTGAGCTAAGTATTTGATACTTGTGCTGTTTTGTGAAAACAAGGCCTGCCGTTTGAGAAGTGCATGGAGGGACTGAGTGGATTTTCACGGAAAGATGGCAATCAAGGAGTTGATGCTAGTGACGTTCTACTTCTGCATTTATCGTATTAATTAGAGGATTTGAATAAGTTTTGTAATTGAATTAAGTGTGATCTTAAATTAGCGTGTCTCGGTTTATGAGACGGTCATTCATGTTAAAGACAAATGGTTGTTCTATTTTCATGAGTAATCCTATTTGATGATCACGTTTCGATTATGAGATTATTGTCCTTTGTTTGATTTAAACGATGATTAGTTAAACATTTGTAAAAATGTGATACATACTAAAATATCCAAAACTTAATGATGAGATTTGTTTTAGTTGTGCTATAGTGTTGAAGAGCATTTTGATGCGCATCACTAAGTGGTGTGATTAAAATGTCATTTTCTGAAAATGCCATGAGCAGCTGAAAATAAACACAAGTGTTGGTTGTATTTTTTCAGTAAATAAGAGACATCATTATTTTATGTGCTTCATCATGAATGAGTAAATAGATGTATTTATTCGAGTTATGATGAGACCATATAAATTTTAGAAGTTAAGGATATTGAGTTAACAAGATAGTTGAGTCCTTTCGGTTTGATCAAAAGAGACGAAATATTTGAGTTATTGTTTAGTATGCAGACTTGTGACAAAGTGTTTTCGCAAATTGCAATATTTGGAATTCATCCAAAAGTGTTTTTGATGCGCCCTAAGTATTGTAGTCACATTATATTTGATATTATGTGGTCATGGAGAAGGCATTTAAAATTAAGGGTTTATTTAAATCATTTAGATTTATTTGATAACACTCTATATAGAAATAAGGATCTATTTAATGATTCGCATATATTTTCATATGAGTTTTGAGAAAAGGTGGCTTCATTAATTATGAGATAATTAGAGACTATTGCGAATAATGTTGTAGTATATTCATATGTATGACTATGAATGTGATTCCACAATATGAGACTAAAAGGGGCAAATCAATTTGTTGGTTGTGCTAAGAGTTTTAGTGGTTTATCGTGAAAAGGTTTCATTGATAAAAGAAATGATGGAATAAATTGAAAAGCTAAAACCTTGTTTACGTATCAAGTGGCACATATGTAAAGTGCTATGTTGGTTAAAACTTGAGACATGAAGGAATTAATGATGGTGATCATTGATTTACGGTTTAGCTTGTCTAAAGAAAAGTAGGATTCAGGAATATAAAATTTTGTCAGGTTACAAAATAATATTCATGATTTACTTGTCATGGTTGAGAAACAAGACACACCTACGAAACTACAAAGAAGAAATAGAAGCCTTAAATACGAAAGTGACTAAGAGTCATCCTATATTAAGTTTAAATCACAAAGTAATTGTTGCTTGATTTTGTGAAAGTGATGTTTCACATATTTATTCCTCAAAAGGGGTTTTGTAGAGAATAAATAAAACTTAAAGCTAGCAAAGTACTAGCGTTTCCTATATGAGTTCTCGAATTTTTAAAGGTTAATTAAGAATTTTGGATGTGTCCAAAATATCGAGAAAGTGCATAAAGGACTGAGTGGGATCTAATTAAAATATGTAGTGACATATGTTAAGTTAGAGCAGAAACTATTTTCCATGATCAAAATATGTGGTGACATATGTTTGAGTGGGAGCTAGTTAATCATGATCAAATATAGAGATAACATAATTTTGAGTGGGAGCCAAAGTGGTTTCACAATTCAATATGTGTATGGAATATATTTGAGTGGGAGTTTACAACATCTTGTTTGTGTGAAATGGTGATTTCATAAATGTTGTAAATGAGTCATGAACCAGCATATAACTTATGAAGTTAGTTTTTTGAACGTCAAATATCTATGGAGATAGATATAAGCATTGTATCAAGATGTTTAACTTAAGTAAGAATTTTGAAGGAGTTCAAAATAGAACAAGAAAAGAAATGTTCATTTGCTTGTAAGAATTAAGTAAACATTGAGTGGATGACTCAGCACAAAATAGTGGTTGAAGATATGTTAGCTATGAATTGTTCATAGGTCTAAACATATAAGAGCCATAAATTTTGTATTTGATAAAATATGACCCAAGTTCTTGGTTAGAAGAACATGTTGTGAATGAGGAGTCATTTCAACATGAAGATGAGATAAATTGAATCTAAAGTGTGGTAGACTTGGTTGAAGTCGTAAAACCAAACTAGATTGCGATCTCATAATATCAGAGTAGCGCAGCGAAAGCATGATCGAAAATATCGAAGTGACTTGGATTGCACTGTCGATTTGTTGAGTCTACAACATATATGAGTATATGATTAATTCAAGGATTAAAAGATATAATATTTTGGTTTGAGAAATTTTGTTTCAAGATTGAGTGAGTTCCGGATGCACATGCTATGTGAAAGTTCTTTTGACTGATCATACGTCATGTAGGCATAAAGGGAACAAATGTTTCACTCTGTAACTAAAAATATTATATTCATCATATGATGATGAGTTTTATCATGGGATGATAGGAAGTTTATCATGTGATGATAAAGTAATGTCAAATTAGGTGATAGTTACAATTTTGCAAAGGACATAAAAGACTGTATAGTACAGAACACGGACATAACCTCTTCCATGAGCAAACATGATCAGCACAGAGACTTCATGAGTGTTAGACACCATGAGTGTTGGATCGAGAGAAATGTAAACTAGATTATTGACTCTAGTGCAAGTGGGAGACTGTTGGGAATATGCCCTAGAGGCAATAATAAAATGGTTTATTAGCATATTCATGTTTATGATAATAGTTTATTATCCATGCTATAATTGTATTAAATGGAAACATAATACATGTGTGGAATATAAACACCAGGAGTCCCTAGTGAGCCTCTACAGGACTAGTTCGTTGATCAAGAGATAGTTAGAGTTTCCTAACTATGAACTTGTTATAGTCACTTGATAACGGAGTCACGTCATTGAGAGAATGACTTGATGGACATGACCCAAATAATAAAGAGTTGCAATTGATCGTGTCACAAAAAGGTTTCATTGTCAACACTTTAGTATATGCCAAGTATAGTTTCCTTAGACCATGAGATTATATCACTCCCGTCTACCGGAGGAATACTTTGTGGACATCAAACGTCACTTCATAACTGGGTGATTATAAAGGTGGCTTTCAGGTATCTTTGACGGTAGGTTGTTGGGTGTTATGAATCAAGAGTGGGATTTGTCCCTCCATGTTACGGAGAAGATATCTCTAGGCCTTCTCGATAATATAGCATCATAAAGTCTATAGACATGTGATTAGGTTGTAATCACGGGGATCCTATGTTATGGACGAGTAAAGAGAACTTGCCGGTAACGAGATTAAACTAGATATGGGGATGTCAACGATTAAATCTCGGACAAGTAAAATATCGTGAGACAAAGGGAATCGTATATGAGATTACTTGAATCTCCGGCATCATGGTTCAATCAAGAAAGAGTTTCGTTGAGTGTATAGGAATTAATATGCGCATCTCGGTCCCTCTATTAATTATTGATGTGATCATGTCTATGCATTCCCGAACCCGTAGGGTCACACACTTAACGCTCTGATGTAATTAGGGTTTGCGATGAGATAAATGATGAAATGAACGAATGGTGATTCGGAGTCTCTGATGGGATCACAGACATCACGAGGAGTTCCAGAGGAGTCCGGAGAATAAGATTCATATAAGGAAAGTGGTTTCCGGAGGTATCGGAAAAGTTCCAGAATATTTGCATAGGGTACCGGAAGGTCCTAGAAAGTTCTAGAGGAGTCTAGAAGTGGGACCCACCTAATGTGTGGGGCCCACATGGACCAAAAGGGTGCAGCTAGCCACTTGGGCCAGCCGCAACACACAATGGCCCATATGGGCCAAACCGGCTAAAGGAAGGAAAGGAGAAGGAGGAGTCCTAGGAGGACTCCACTTGCTTGGGAGCCAAGCAAGCCCTAGGCCGGCCGGCCTAGGGATCCTCCCCCTTGCCCTCCACCTATTTAAAGGGAAGAGGGGAGGGGTGCGGCACACCTAAGGAGGCCACCCCGAGCTCCCTAGCCGCACCCCCACCTAAACCCTAACCCTAGCTGCACCCCTCTCTCAAGGGGGCTGCGCCACCACCACCTCCACCTTGAGCCGCCGCACCCTCTAGCCCTAGGAGCTGCACCGCCTCTCTCCTCTTCCTCCTCTCCTCTTGCTTGGCTTGGCGAAGTCCTGCTCGTGGAGATCGTCATCATCACCAACACAACCATCGTGCTGCTGGGATCCATCTACCTCGTCTACCTCGCTTGCGGAATCAAGGAGTGGACGTCTACATCGAGCTGTAAGTGTGGATACCGTGGAGGTGCTGCCCGTTGCGGCGCTTCGACGGATTGGATCTCGAGGATAATACATCTCCTCGTGACTAGACGAGTCTAGCTGCGGGGATCGACTAGCCAATCTCTGCACTGACAAAACACATTTGTTCGATCTTCAAGGGTAAGAGATTGGATCTCACCTTCGCTACCTTCGTCTAATAGATCTAGATCGTGGGGTTTCTTCCGCTTGTTTCGTAGGAAATTTTTTGTTTTCTATGCAACGACCCCTTCAAAAATAATAGGACAACATGGCATGATCAAAGAGATGGCTTGCCTTGGTCAGCAAAGGTTCCCTGGTCTTGTTCTTCTAGCTCAAAGTATCCCCCTTCCTCGCTAGCTCCGGCAACGTTCTCGTCTAATCGTCGCAAACAAGTGAATACAAACAATCACCACACCATTTGACAAAACATCACAAATTTACAAACTAAACACCTATAGTAAGATACTTTCATACAGAAGTCAAAACATTTGTATTTGGTATAGTTTGGTTTATACTTATTTGAATTTTATTATTAGTTAGCAGAAATTAGCTAGAACACAAGTTATGTCGTGATTAATTTTCGGTTAATCAGAAAAATCTGCACATTTAGGGATAGCTAGTACTGGTTAATTGTGAACTAGGAAAATTGGATTTGGTCCTTTTGAGGTAATAGGTTGATAGAAACCATTCATTTAGTACAGAAGGGGATTATCTCAAGTTTTAAGGTTAAGCCATGTTCTGCTTATCAGAAAATTCTGAAAAATTA
>QRDG01001800.1:141685-298259 GCA_012064385.1 Puccinellia tenuiflora | reverse complement strand
GTTGATTCCGACCATTCATTGTTATTCAGGTCAACCATGTGGTTCAAATAGCCCCTAATCTTTCGCCATGATCCCACAATAACCATGATCGATATACTACTTATTATTAGATTCCTTACGTACTAGCCAACTATCTATTTAAGGGAAAGCCTAACCACATATAAAAAAAAAGCCTACCCATAACATTAACGTTCCAGGCCCCTCATTTGCTCCCTACCTAGTGAATCTAAGATTTGGGAAATGACTTCTTGTCACTTAAGTCTTCCCTCCTCAATTCGTTACGTCACAAATAGTCTCCTCTATGCACATAAATAGTGGCCTAATATGCATCAACATTCACACAATACCATTAGAAAATCACAATAACGTAGTAAGCAAACCAACATCTATTGTAATTTCGTACGGAAACCATAAACTAGGGTTCTCACATGTCATCAAGAACGTGGCGAACTACTCACGACACAAAAAATAGGCATGTGGTAGGCATAATTATATGTACTACAATCTAAACATACAAACTCCACTAAATAAACACACGATATCGATCAAATATAAAGAGACAACATCGGGAAGTGATTACAACCGTTGATTTATATCGACTGCATATGGATGTCTTTAGAAATGGAGATCGACATAGTATTGTGGATGAAGATGGAGCTCCCCACATTTCCTTGGCATTTATGATGATGATGGCGGCGATATCCCTAGGAGGGTATGTATGAAAATGTGTAATCCAGTCCTGTGCGTAGGAATCTTATGTTCCGCCTCCGCCCCTAAAAACATGACCCAAAATTCATCGTATTTTTGTCTGTCGAGACAAACCACAAATAAAAAGGGCATCAGGGATCTACCTAGGCCTGGCACGCGTGGCTTGCGCTTCTGGCCCATTCCTCTGACAACATGGGATACACCAGGGCCAGTCTTAGGTTTATTTTTGTTGTGTTTTCTTGTATAATACAAAAATTTCCTAATGTTGGCTCATTTTCTAGCCAGCAACAATACATTGATATGGAATTCTACAAGAGAATGTAATTTTTTGATAAAGTCTCTATAAGGGTGAAAAAAAACCATTGAAAACGACATGTCTACTTGCTAAATTCGTGATGCAAAATGCATGTTATCACGCCGTATGCATGTCACCGGCACGTACTTACAACTGAATTGCAACATGCTCGTGTAATTTATTGAAGACATCCATAAGAAAAACACTATTGTGGGGGTGGTCAACCATGAAATCCTCGCTGACGTGGGAGTGGTCATAGAACCAACATAACATATATGTAATTTTTTGAGAGGAATGATCTGATATAATTTATGAAATAAGAAAACACAGTAGATCGAAACAAGTGAAACTAACACATAGTCGAAAAGATCCATGATGAAACAAAACACTATTAGATAGTTCTTCAAACATGACATATTTTTTTCATTTTTTCGCCAACTTAACTAGGCTATTTATAGCTAACCATCACTGACAGCATCACTCTTCCGCGCGCTCATGGAACCTAAAGCTTCTGCTGCAGTCATGACATGACCCACTTGGTTTACCTATTGCATACTTGCACTAAACTCTTGGAGGCGCTGCTCTCATATTTGTGCCTTGACTGGCCCTGAGTTGTAAATGATGATCTTTAACTTCGACTCATTGGAAATGAGGCTAGAACAAAAATATCATTGCGGTGACTGTTTCGAAGTGTATTGGTATAATTGCATATTTGAGAGTGTATTTTGTTACTCCCTCCATCCTAGTTTATAGGACTCATTAGCCAAATATCTTGACCCAAGATGATTTCTTACTCGCACTCAAATTTTACATGCATTGGTGGAGAGAGTAAACCATCCACTAATTGGAAGGGAATTAATGCAAATGGGTCTTAAAGGTGAGGGGATTTTAGGACTGTATGGTTTTCGAGATGGATCTTATAATCTAGGACGGGGGAGTAGATTAAAAAGAGATTAGTGGATTCCATTGGTGTCACTTGACACCAATGCTTACAGCAAGCTCCGTCCTGATTGGACTGCATGGACGAGATCCTGCAAAATTCAAACCATGCCGAATGTACTACCCGAGATTACTCCTACTCTGAAAACATCTGTATAATCCTATTTGACAGGGTACAATAAACCTGAAAACAAGTTTGGAATGGATGTAAATTTGTGTGCCACCCGGTATTTATTTCTCAATTTTTACGCTCTATCTAAACAAAGCCTAAAAAGCATCCAATTTTCAACGTCTCGCTTCACAAGTAGTGTGGTGCTTGCGCGCGAACATACCTAAAACCGGACAGTTTGACAGGAAACAAACTAGTCAAACACTGAAATCCAAGGTACCTCTGAATCTGAAACTATAGAATCGGGCTGCATTGATCCCTAATAAGGGCTTGTTTGGCACTAGAAGTTTAGTGAGAATTAGTGGGGATAATCCTCTAAAATATTGGGTGAAACCCCTAGCTTCGTCCAATCCTCACAAAACCCCAATTCCAATCCACTAGGTAGGGTAGAGTATCGGGGATTGAGAAAAATACATTAAAATTTGGAGAAAAGTGGAAATTAAATTCGTCTAATACATTAGTACCAAATATGGTTTTAAGTATAAGTGGGGATTTGGGATTTGGTGGGGATTATCCCCACGAATCTTCACAAAAACTCTAGTGCCAAGCTCTAAGTAAGTAATACAAATTTTCTGGAGCGACATTTGCTTCACATTCAGCCCACTAACTGAAACAGAATGACGTCTCCTCATCTAAACTCTTGGGCTCAGCGGCTCACTGACAGCCGCTGGCACGCTAGAATTCGACGACTGCGTCGCCGTCGACGAGTACTGCATGGTACCGGTAGCTCCCGACCCGACGGTGGTCGTGCTGTCGCTGTACTCCATGGTGGATGGTCCGAAAGGCTGCAGGTACACGGCGACCGGCATCTTGGGCGGGAGCACTGGCATCCTGAACTTCCTCGACTGCAGCGCCTCGGCTGCCTGCCTGATCGCCGGCCTCATCTTCGGGTCGGGATGCGCTGACCACAGCCCGACGGCCAGCACCCGCTCCATCTCCCACCGGTCGAACTCGCCGTCTGGACGCGCATCGGCGGCGTCGAGGGAGGCGCCCCTGCCGTAGAGGTCCCACGCCCACTCCAGCAGCCGGAACACCTGGTTGTCCTTGGATCCGGTGGTGGGCGGTGCCATCGGCCGCCGGCCGCACGCGATCTCCAGCAGCGTGACGCCGAAGCTGTACACGTCGGACTCGGTGGACGTCTTGCCGGTGATGATGCAGTCCGGGTCGAGGTAGCCCGGGGTGCCCGCCATGGCCGTCATTGTCTGAAGGCTCACCCCGTGGTCGATGAGCCGCGCGAGGCCGAAGTCGCCGAGCTTGGCGTTGAAGGACTCGTCCAGCATGATGTTGCTTGGCTTAATGTCGCCGTGGACGACGCACTGATCCCATTCTTGGTGGAGGTACACGACGGCTGATGCTAACCCAAGAATTATCTGGTATCTGATAAAAAAGGTCACAGTTAAGTACTACTGTATTATCACATCCGATGATCTAAACTCCAACTTACTTCTGAAGGACTATGCTGATGCTTCCAGTGGCGGAGCTAGGATTAGATCCGTGGGGGTGCCAACCTTAAAAAACAACCCTTAGGCTTCACAAGTTTGGAGTTTTTTTTTACTAAGATCGGGTCAAATATTAGTAGGTAAAACATTTTCTGAATTTTTTCAGGCCACTGGATCCGCCCCTGGATGCTTCCCGTAGATGCAAAACTATTCAAATGCAGCTGTGTACGAATGTGTGGAACCTTGGATTATATGCTCCCGGGCGGATATATTGCAAGCGTATTTTCAAAGTTTAAATTTCCACTTCCACTCAGAACTCTAAAGTTCTGAGGATAATCATGTGTGTATGTTTTTTTAATATATTTATATTAATAAGATATCAATTACATCCAGTCTCTTCACGAACATATTCTTCATAACTAGTCGAGAAATCAAGAATGTACACATAAAAAAAAACAAACCTCGCCACAATGATCAATCACAGCAGCCGACCCAAACCACCAAAAAAAATCAAGGGAGGAGCAAACAACAATGTTATGCTATTTTTCTCATATTCACCAATTATCTGATAATACATAGATCTAACGAAAAACAATTTCACAACATTTTAACTTTTCAAAAGTATGTTTGAATTAAAACATTTTAAACATAAATATGTTTAAGCATCTCCTTAATTGTCATGTTTGAATTAAAAAAGCAAGAAACGAAGAGATCAACTGTTCAAAAGATTTTTCTATCTAGTTTATAATAAGTGTAAGGCAGAAATCTGGGTAATTTAGTCAGTGTAAAAATTAAGTTCAGAATACGACTGGTATGGATAGAGATAGTCTAAGCAGGCATACCTAACTTGCCAAGTCAGAGCTGTCTCCTGTTTGCTGTAGAGGTACCCATCGAGGCTGCCGTTGAGCACGAGCTCGTAGACCAGCAGCAGACGCCTGCGGCCATGGCACCAACCGATTAGCTGCACGAGATTCCGGTGCCGCAGTCTGCTGATAATAGTAACCTCGGACCTGTACTCCTTCCTCCCCTCCATGGAAGCCCCCCTCAAGAATACCTTGATGGCGACGTCACGGCCGCCGAGCTGTTTCATGTGGCCCCGGTACACCGATCCGGACCCGCCCTGTCCCAGCTTCCCGTCCTCCGAGAAGTTACCCGTTGCGGCCGCTAGGTCGGCGTACGGGATGGGACGGGGTCCCGTGCTGGAACCGAACTCGTCGTTGTCGACGTTGTCGAGGGAGTCCGGAGTCATATCTCCAGCAAATTTATCGGTCTCCTCCGATTGCTTGTTTCTCCTGCTCGCGCGGTGGAGCAGCAGCGCGACGGTGACGGCGAGCAGGACCACTAGCACGGCGGCGGCGGCAATACCGGCACTGAGTTGTACGGTGGCTTTCTTGGTTGATGAGGTCGATGGGACGTTCGTGTTGTTCCTTGTCGGGAGCGTGGACTGGAAGGAGCACGAGAGTACCGTGTGGTTGCTGCCGAACGTGTCGCCGGTGGCTGCCGAGAAGCCTACCGAGACCTGCTCTGGCAGAATCCTTCGCAAGTCGACGAAGGCGGCAAGGGTGTAATTGGTGCCACTGACGCTGAGGAGTACGCCCAGCCTCGTCGTGGCGCTATCATAGTTCACCGTGGCAGACATCACGCCGGCGTCGACGAGGCTGGCGTCTGGCAAGATCGTGTAGTTGCCGCCTGAGTTGACGTTATTCACGTCGACGCCGATGTGCCGGCTGCTGGGATCCCACGCGTCACGGTGGGTGTCGAACTCCACGGCCACGAACCTGGCGCTACCGGACGCATTGGTGAACGTCGTCGCGCCGTGTTTGGGCGTCAGGCTCTCGTCGAAGATCCCGAGGCAGCCTTCGTAGGAGTCCTGCGGCAGGATAGGCATGTACGGAGCGAGGAAGAACGTCATGCCGTGTCCGGGGGTGGTGCTCCGGCCGGGTAGAGACTGGATGCTGAAGTTGAAGGTGGCAGTGAAGCCGGCCGCCTCGCCCGTGACGCCGTCCCAGAGCTGCACAGGCTCACTGTACAGCGCGCGGCATCTTGCCCGGCCGCCTGCCTCTTCGCCGATGAGCTCGATCCAGCCGGCGGTGATCATCGCGTCGTCCTCCGCCCTGAAACCGTCGGAGCTGAAGGAGTCGTATGTGAAGGAGAGAGCGGTGGCATGATGAACATGTACATAGAGGACCAAGAAGCACAAGATGAGTAGATCAGAGCACAAGCATAGCTTCAGCACAGCCATTGCTGTTGCTCCGAGAGTCTGGACGATCGAGCTGATAAAATAACAGCAGACTGCATACGTGCTAACATGTACTACTACCCTTTTGTAACTGTGCGAGGAAAATACACGGACGGGCAGCTTCCAAACTACAGTAGATGACACAGAAGTCAGCACACTTGCGAGTTGCGAGCGACATCTTAGGACCTGTACATCACATCTTCTGCTATGAGAGCACGTGTGCAGACGAACATTCAAGGACTCTGACAGTCGAGTAGTGGACTGGCATGCGCAATTCAACCATATATATCCTGCCACTAGTCAGGCCAATCGGCATCTTAAGGCCCCCATTGGCAGCAAGACATAATTATCCAGTGCCATCAGTTGTGTCAATGTGCTCAGTTTTGTCCTCAGTTGCGAATCGTTCTCAGTTTTGCTCCTAGTCTGTGCGTAAGGACTGATTCCGTGAATCTTGCCGTCTCCGGTCAAGGTAGTTGACTCGAGCTTGTGGGATCCAGTACATGACCGTTGTAGCCACTGCTTGTAGGACCCCCTATCGACCGTTGCTGAGGGCAAAACTGAGCAAATGGGCACACACTGATGGCAGCCCGTCGACCGTTGCCGGCGCCGCGTCTGTGATAAAAGCGGCGTACCGTGCCCCCAGAGCTCGCAGCGGGGAGCAAGAATCAGCGAAGCGGGGTTGGAGGCGGCCACGCGTAGAGGTGGGCGGCGAGCTAGGAGCCGGGCGCAGAGGTTGGCAGCTAGGAGCCGGGCGCAGGCGACCGAGAGGGCGGCGTCTACGAGGAGCGCCGCCGACGGTGGGAGGGCGCGGCCGTGTGCTACAGCTACAGGTGACGTGCGCAGACGCGGTGAGTTCCCCTTCGGCTCCGGGCGTTCGCGAATCGAGCTCCATGTCTTCTTCTAGCTCCCGCGCCACCTCGCGGATGGAGATCCCGGCGCGCATGGAGATGCCGATCTTCGTCTGTCCGCGGTGCCGGATGGACGTTGCTCGGAGGATTTCGCAGACACCGAGAAACACGAATTGTCCGTTCTACGTGTGCACCAGCGCGATTGGGGTAAGAATCGGGGCAATTTCACAATTTTCATGGATCAGCATCCTTGAGCAATCCATTTGATCTGTTTGGCGATTTTGCAGTTAAAATGTTTCTTCCTTTGGGAAGATGTTCTGGTCCAGATGCTGATGAATCAGCTGCTAGTTGAGCACCAAGAATGGCTGCCACAGACGGCAGCGGCCGCAACGCGAGCTCCGGAAGAAGAGACGGAGGGCGGAGCACGCATTGATACAGAGGTTGCTGACGAGCTAAGGAGATTGAACCAGAAAATTAGGAAGCTCGAATATCAAGCACAAATTCCCATTTGCATTTGGGTATTTGTAGTGGGTATGTTAGTCGAAGTGGGTGTAATGTTGAAATTGTATGGAATGGCATGAATTTGGGAGGAATTTGGGAGAAATTGTATGGTAATCGCACTGGCTGGGGCCTGGGTGTAGTAGGAGTTTGTAAGCTTGAAATTGTATGAATAAAGGTTGAAAGAAGGGAAAAGAAATGGAAAATTTAGAAGATTCAGAAACTTTGACGGATGAAATGGAGCTGTGTGCTCTGCCTTTCCGTAAAAAAAACGTTTTCGCTGTGTGCTATATCAATGCCGAGAGCCCAGTGTCGGCATGACTAATGGGCCAACTCCATCTAATTAGGCCCATTCGGGGTGGGCGAATAAGGAGGATTCTCTAAAAAAACAAAAGGGTGGGAAAATGAACAAAAATGATGCGGCTGGGACTCGAACCCAAGACCGCGTGGGTTTGCGGCTCATCGTAACGATGGTAACCAGTGGGGCGGATGCGAAGATATTGACATGGTAAGGGTAGAAAGTCTTCTATACTTACTACATGACTTGGTTTAGTGTTTAGTGCATGTTTTATTACTTGAATTTTTGGGCAATTTCCTTAGCAACTTGTGTAGTGCTTTACGTGCTTATTTGTTCTACTCTTTCAGACTTGGGTAGCGTTGCGTGCTTTTTAATTTTCGTTGGGTTGCGTTACATGCTTGTTATGTAAAGCTAAAGGGTACCCAAAGCTAAAAGGGCAAGTAGTGGCATGTTTACCTTCATATCATTTTATGATTAATATTTGGCAAAAGATGTTCAAATACACAAAATGTTTGGGCAATTTGCGTAGCCACGTGTAGTTTGTCCAACACACAAAATTTGCTTTACCGGTGTAGACCTTTGTTCTTTGGGCACGGACATTTTCAAGACACATAACGACTTGGATAAATAAGATGCAAACGAGTACAACTTCATCTGTTACATAGATAAGTCATAAAATATAAAAAGACGATACACTATAGGAACATAAAAAACGAAACACGACACAATACAACTAAAACACGACATCAAATAAAGGCGATACTACTTCACTCCGGGCTCGCTTCACGTTCAACTTTGGCCGCGCCCCTTCACCACCGTCTTCAACTTCACTCCTCCTCCTCGTCATAGGGGAGGCAGTGCATATGGTTTGGTGTGGGGAAGAGGCTGTCGCAGTCGGTGTAGATGTTGTAGAGCGTGAAGAAGATGGACTCGGCGCCGCACCAAAAGACTTGGCCGAGGAGCGCGTACGCGTCGAACGGGTTGGTGAAGACGACCGTGAGCAACCTGAGACGGACGCCGTCACGAGTCTTGTTGAGGCGAAACATCCTCGGCGAGCCCGGTGGTAGGTGGCGAAAGCCGGCGGTGAGGAAGTCGTGGGCGAGCTGGACGGACCCCCTCCAGTCGGAATGCGCCCACACACGGAGCGTGTTCTCCACGAGAACGTCCGACGGGTAGCGCCGCTCCGGCATGGTAGGCGGCCGACGAAAGGTAGGTCCGTTGAACTGCATCTCGGAGAGGTTGGAGGGCTCGCCGGAGAGGTGGTGCGTTGTGTTTGAAGTGGAGAGGGTAGATCTGGCTTGGGTGGTGTGTGGGAGAGGAAGAGAGGCGTATAAATAGGAAGAGAGACGAGGCAGCAGCGTGTGTATCCCGCGTGTATTCATTGCAGCGCGTGCATCTGAATCGGCGGCGTGCATCTGAAACGAGGCTGAAACGAGGCTTGCATGCGTGTATCTAAAACGAGGCTGAAACGACGTGGCCAGGCGCGCATGCATACGTACGTCTGAATCGACGTGGCCAGGCGCGCATGCATGCGTACGTGGTCGCTTCCCGCGCACAGGACTGGAAAGGCTGAGACAGCCAGTCAGATCGCAGCATTGAGCGTCTCGCGGATCGCCCATGGTCAAATTGAATTTTGACCAAACTAGAAGTGAGCATAAAAAATTCAAAAAAAAATCAAAAAAATGAAAAACCACCGCACATAACCTTGTAATGTCATATACTAATGATTCAAGTTGATAAACAAGGTATACATACATTCAAACAAAAAATTCATGTATGTAAAGTGATATCTGAAAATATGTTCTATGAAGTGAAGAGAAGTGATTTTGTATTTGGAACATGAAATTTTCTAAAACCTCATCAAAACTTCATTTTAGACTGACTAAGAAGGATCTAGGCTTAGTTTTTCATTTTCATGTTTCAAACTTGTTTAAATATTGGTCAAACTTAGGTTTGACCAAAATTGAAATGAGCATAAAAAATTCAACAAAAAAAAATGAAAAACCAACGCACATAGTCTTATAATGTCATAGACTAACGATTCAACTTGATAAACAAGGTCTGCATACATTCAGACGAAAATTCATGTATCTTGGCTCATATCGCCCTATCTCAAACTGTGTTTTTTGAAGTGAGGAGAAGTGGTTTTGGATTTGGAATATGAAATTTTCTAAAACTCACCAAAGCTTCATTTTGGAGTGACTAAGAAGGATCCAGGCTTAGTTTTTCATTTTCATGTTTCAAACTTGTTTAAATGTTGGTCAAACTTAGGTTTGACCAAAATTCAAATGAGCATAAATAAAAAAGAAAAAACCAACGCACATAGTCTTCTAATGTCATATACTAACGATTCAAGTTGATAAACAAGGTCTACATACATTCTGACGAAAATTCATGTATCTAATGCGATATCGCCCTATCTCAAACTCCGTCGCATTCAAATGAGCATAAAAAATTCAAAAAAAAAACCACCTCACATAGTCTATATATATGGAATAGATGTGTAGAAAAGTTATTTGGCTGATTTAGACAAGGTCGAAAAAAACCTTGCTTAGAAATGAGGCCATTTACCCTACTTTTGGAGCTCTTTTTTAGAACATTTTTCATGAATGTGAGTTTACTTCGTAAAAGGGCTCGGATTGATGACCAAGTTAGAACAAGCAAGTTCACCATAGTTTGGAAAGCATTGCAACATCCAAATAGCATGTCAATTTTTAAGTTTGCATCAAATTTGAAGTTTGGTTCACATATTTCAATCACTCTACCCATTTGGCCCTCATTTTGACACGACTTGCTCAAAACATGTACCATCATCATCCAAACACCATTCAAACATAGTTGTAGCATAGTTCCAACATAATACAACATCATTCATAATGTTTTAGAAATTCTACTTGGTCCCACCTCAATCTACAAAGCGTCGGGGCTTCTTTTTTATCCTTGTTCTTCTTGCCACCATTGTGCTCCTTGTGTTTCATGTGCTTCTTGCCACCATTGTGCTCCTTGTGATCCTTGTGCTCATTGCTTCTTCTCTTCTCCGTTTGGCAGTCTTCTTAGAACCTACCACAGAGCTGTACAAAACATAAAGGGCAGTGAGATAATGTCAAGTGATAAATGTACTAGTATTGGCAAGATTGACATACCTAACAGAACTCACAACCACAGAATGTTGTGAACCATCATTTGGAGCCTCATTTTGATCATCATGGTCAACATCAGTTGGAGCCTCATCTAGATCATCATTTAGAGCCTTATGATCAAAATCATTTGGAGCATCATTTGGAGCCTCATGATCAAAATCATTTGGAGCCACATGGTCATAATCATTTGGATCATCATTTTCATCATCTGTTCCAACCATTTTCTGACAATCATGCTCATCATCTGTTCCAACCGGCTGTTGATCATCATCATTTTCATCGAAACACTCTCCGAACGTTGGATCTACTGCGTTATCACAATACCTACCGAAATGACCAGACCCACCACACCTTGTGCACTTGCGCTTCCTCGCTCCAAGTCCAGCTCCTTCGCTGCGAGTTCTGTATCGACTCTTCCTCGGTCTACCTGCTGCTCTCTTCAAAACTGGAGCACTAAGCTTGAATCCAGGGTCCACTACATCCCATTGATGTTTTCCCTCCAAAGCAGGTAAAGCAAGTGCATATGTGTCTTTGAACCTTGCAACAGAGTGGTACTCATGCACATATTGTTGTATGTTCCCTGCTGGACCTGACAGAGTGGTGATGAAAAACAGATGCATGGCAACCCAGTTATCTGCCATTGCCTACAACTGCAAGTTCTAGATTCTAAATCCACTGGATATTTCCATTCCCTCTTCTCTTTATCCAAAAATGATACCTCTGCTTTGGTAGCCGAGCAAAGTTTCATGTCCATGTCCAAGCCTTGAGTTTTTTGCTTCAATTCATTCAACACGGCAGGGATCACAATGTGGCCCATGAATTTTGCCGCGGCTATTCCTGCACGAAAATGAAACTTCTGTATGTATTCTATTCTTATCTTGTCAAGCAAATCCACCATATAAAGACCCTTTAGTTTTCGGATCGTTGAGTTGAAAGACTCTGCAAGATTATTGTGCACATAGTCAACTTTGCTCAGTTCACTGAATTGGCTTCTGGCCCATAACTTGGAGTGGTGTGTTTCCAAGTATTCCTTCACTTTGTCATTCTTGTATAACTGCCTCATGTGATAGTTGTGCTTCTTAACACTACAAGTCAAAGATGCTGGCCATAAATTGTCGCTATACAACTTTCTTTGGATTTCTTCGCAAAATTTGCAGCAAGGTGATGCATGCATTCCCTATGCTCTACTCCAGGGAAGACATTGTCCACAGCCACTTCTAAACCCTTGCAGGCATCAGTATGAATTACCAACCCATTGGGATGTCCAATAGCCCGATGCAGATTCTGGAAAAACCAAGTCCAGCTCTCCTCAGACTCTGTCTCCAGCACACCATATGAAACTGGAAATACGAAATTATGTGCATCAACTGCACAAGCTGCCACTAACTGTCCTTTAAACCTCCGTGTCAGAAAAGTAGCATCAACAGCCAAATACGGCCTGCAGCCTACCAAAAACCCCGGCGACAAGCCTCAAAGCAGACAAAAACCCTCCTAAAGCATTCCTTGGTCCTTGTCACTCCCTTCAATGTGTACTCCACCGTGTGGTGGTCAATTTCTACAATACTACCTGGGCTGGTCCTCTCCACTTCAGCTTTGAATGAATACAACAATTCAAAACTTTCCTGCCAGTTACCATAAATAGAATCCATAGCATGATTTTTACCATTGAACACCCTCATGTATGGTAAATCTATCTTGAACATTTCTTTGATGTTCTTCATCAATTGATTTGTACCTATTTGATTGTCTTCTGACACCCACTTCTTTACTTTTTCAGGCACCCACCTTGACTTGGCTCTAGTGATTGTTTCCTTCCTAAGTGTTGATTCCTGGCATGTGTGCCTAAATGTGTTCACTTTGATCAGAATATTCGTGCTATTTCGCATTTTAGATACGTGCATCCTTCATGGACAATTCTCAGTCGGACAGTGCACTCTGTAACGAATTTTGTCGCTCTTGTCAACTTCGAACGTATGTTCTGCCTTGATGCAGTACGTGATGCCCACAAGTATAGGGGATCGCTGAAGTCTTCGTTGGGAAGTATTACCCCAAATTTATAGTTCAACATGATGGGAACACAAGAATATCAATAAGACTTTAGCAATTGAGGCGTCACTCTCAACCACACCTGTATATCAATAACTTGCAGCAGTAGTAGTGATGGCAGTAAAGGATTCAAGCGAGCAGAAATAAAACAGCAGTAGTAACAAGTATTTCCCAGTTTTCACCGGAAAAGTGAAAGTGTAACTCAGAGATTAAAAACGTAGGCATGAGGTGACAGCGGGGCGTTGCATGAATGAGATTGATCATATAATAAAGTAAAGCTAGCAATGGGGCTTTTTCTCTAACTCCGATATATGTAGGTATGTGTTCCTTAAATAGTTATGCGCACTAACAAAGAGAATTTGCGCAACATCTATTGCCCTACCTGCCCATTTCACCGGGGCCAACTTGGAACTACAGGTAATTAAGGTCTACCATTTCGTGAAGACCAGGACAATGCATTAACACTCCATGAACACATAGGATCCTCAAACTAGAACATCTCCCCCTTGTTTTCCCCAAACGTCACTTTTAGGGTTCGCAGGTTCGACATAACAGCAGGTGATACACTTTGCAGGTAAATACTAAACTCAATTATATGATGAAGCAAAAAGGTTCAGTACTGAAATCATGCCACTCGGGCCCTAGTAGCAAGCATTAAACATAGCATAAGTGCATCAACACAATACAAAAGCATCCTCAAGATAAACCCTAAGATTATCGAGCAACGGGTAGCATTACATGATCAATCTCATCCAACCCCCATCCACCTCACATGCCTACAGCAAACTAATCACACATGGTGATGGTGAGGGAGCTCATGGGTGATGGATATGAAGGCGGTGAAGATGGCGGTGAAGACGGCCTCCGGATCCTCCACCGGAGAAGAAATCCTGGATCGATCTGTCCCCCGAAACGAAGATCGTGATGGTGGCGGCGGTGTGTTTCGCGAAAACTCCTCTCCCCCTAGGGCAAGTGTTTTTTCTCATATATGAAGGCATACGTCGAAGACCGGAGGCAAGACGGTGCCCGAGGCCCATTTGGGAGGGGCCCACATGGCCAGGTAGATGGGCCGCGTGGGGCCACCCCTTTTGGCCCTCCGGCACCCCCTCGTGTCCATCTTTTGTCCATCTTGCTTCTTTTCCATAAAAAGTGACGTGGTATTTTTCCCTGATTTTATTTCCTGCAAAAATAGCCAGGGGAGAGACTTTGCTAAAAACAGCGTCAGAAACAACAGTTTTATTCGAATATGGAAGGATCTCGGAGCAAATTATGAGGCAAAGTGCTTGGAAAAGTGGATGCATTTTGGATGCATCAGTACGTCACAAGTGCATTTCTACATTCACTCATTGATGAAAAAAATGGAACCTTCTTCCATCTGAGGGTTCTCACGGTCCCATTCAACAGCTGCAACGTCTTCGTCCTCGTCCTCACCCACAGCTGCATTGTCTTCGTGTACACCCACCACGTCAGCCTCATCTTGGTTTTCAGCCCGAGATGCACGTCGTAAATTCTGAACAATATCAGAATGTAGCCTCTCTTTTTCATCCCCACAATTGGAGTCATCAGGCTCCACTTCAACGGGGACCCTTCTGCTGCTGCCCACGCTTGTCGAGCCAGCATGTCCTCGTGCACTACCTAAACTTTTCTGGCTGGAGCTGTGATCACGACGACATGGTGCTGCCCGGAATGGTCCAAGTGCCGGCACAACCACATCATTTTGCAGCCTCACATGAAATTGCTCTTTCTCCTTATGCTTAGCAAACATGGTAGCGAGCTCTTCATCATTTGTAACTTTCACCCATTTAGGCACACTTCTTTTCGGCTTCTACGAAGGCTTCTTTGAGAAGCTCTCCTCACCCAGCTTCTCGCATAAGCCCGACTCACAAATTCGTTTAGATTTCTAAATTAGTTTTGGAAAGAGTAGTTTGAAAGTCTAAACAAATTTGTGAGTCGGGCTTCTGGGAGAAGCTGGGAGAGGGGAGCTTCTCGGAGAAGCCCTCCTAGAAACCGAAAAGAAGTGTGCCTTATTTCCCCCATCGTAGTATTTGAATTCCACTTCATCATGCAAACCTCAAGGATATGGGCTGCAAATTACCTCCCCAAATTGTCTAAAACTCCAATTGCAATCCATTGGCAAAGGATAATCGAAACCTCCCGCGAATTTCTTCTTATTCTGTGCATTCACGAGGTACCGGTCCCTTCTAATATTCACCAAGAAAGCAAACTGCAATTCCATCCTAACCCACGAAAAGCAGAGACGAATTCAGCACACCAATAGTAAAATCAACTAAAACCAATGTCGTCTCATGTCTAATGGAATGTTCAAATACACAAGCGAGTTCAAACTTACCCCTCGGGAACCCAGTCGTGGACGCGGCGGGTCTCCGGCCCGACGTTTGCCTCGCCAGCTACTCCGGGGTCGCTGCCCGCTCGCCATTTCTCCCTAGGGTTCACCCTCTTACTTCCTCTGCCTCGCCAGCCCCAGCGCTCCCGCCGGGCGCACGGAACGAGCCCCCACCGCGGGTCGAGCAGGTGGCGGGCGCAGTGGCAGAACGAGCGGGACAAGCTGGTGGCGGTGGAGCTGGTGGCGGTGGAGCAGATGACAGCGGAGCACGTAACGGTGGAGCACGTTGCGGTGGAGCACGTTGCGGTGCAGTAGTTGGCTATATACGTGGGACGGACTCGGCGGCGCAGGTGGTGGCGGCGGAGGTGGTGGCCGTTCGGGAGCAGGGGTGGTGCACGGACAGATTGGGGGGTAGGGTTCAGGTCGTTATCTTTGGCGCCGATGCGCGGTCCCACCTGTAAGACGTTGCCCGGTCCCACCTGTAAGATGCGGACCCACTTCACTAACGCCTCCAGACGGAATCCGCTTCAGACTGGCCGTTTGGCCTCGCCATAGCAGCTGCGACTGAAATAGTGGCAAAACTGAGCACCATTTGGAACTAGTGGCAAAACTGAGTATTACCAAACTTCTAAGGGCAATCTATTAAATAACCCATTATCCAGAGGTATGAGTTTTTCCCCAGAATCGACTTATCCCACGAAAAAGGGTAAAATGTCACTATTTCAGGAAGGGAAATTTTACAGTACATCATACTATACATTTTAGTGTGTAGTATAAAACGCATCCAACGGCTAATATAATTTGGGCCAGATTCAGGCCCAAGGACAACTTAGTAATTTTTTGTTAATCCTAATTATTTTGTCAATTAATTCTATCCATCGGGGAATTAAGAAGGCCAGGAGCCGCCGCCGCCGGCGGCGCCATGGAATCCGGTCGTCGCCCCATCGGAGCGAACGCGAACCTAGCTAGAGAAGTTTTTTGAGAGGACATCCGTGGACTCCAAAGCATGGACCGTCGTCTGCAGTTTTCATTAACATGCAGCAGAATCAACGCATGCCACCAACGCGGCAACGCTAGCAAGCCAGGCACATCATGTAGCAGCTAGCTTGCCAAGTTTCCGTGCACACGAGTATGTATTGGCCAGATACTTGAGTCGTCGGTGAGTACATCCACCATGAGTCCCTCATCAGGAGGTCCAGGACCAGGAAGTTCTACTCTTCCGGCCGCCGCCGCCCCTCGTGCTTGCCGCCGACATTGCCAACGAATCTGCCCAGCGTCATGTTAACATTTTTCCATTATCCGGGTGTACATCTTAAGTCCAGCCAGTCCAGTTACAGGATGAAGATGCCGACGCTGAGGAAGAAGACGGGCGCCATGGCCACCTGATTTGAAGCAGTGTAATGACCAAAATATCCTTTGCGCTTAAATATACTACACAAAATCTTGTGTAGTGTTTCCGCTCTGGATCGTTGGATCGGTGGAAATAAATGGTCCAGAATCATGCTTATATGGGCAGGCCTTCCTCCACTTAACGCCCGGGTTTTGAGTGGATAAGGGGAGTAGCCTTGCTACTGGGCTGGCTGTTGCGCGTGGCCTTGGGCCAGAAAACGCCTAAAACGCTAGTCGAGTGTGGGCTGGCCGGGCCGGTCGCTGACAATTGGTATCAGAGCCAGCACCGCCGTCGCCTACCTAGGGTCCAGGGGGGATGGGGTGTAAGGAGCCTGGTGACCAGACAGGGCAGCTTGGGTTTAGTCCCACCTCGCTAGTTGGAGGGGGCCAACACCAGCTTATAAGGGCAGGCCTTCCTCCACTTAACACCCGGGTTTTGAGTGGATAAGGGGAGTAGCCTTGCTACTGGGCTGGCTGTTGCGCGTGGCCTTGGGCCGGAAAATGCCTGAAACGCTAGTCGAGTGAAAAAGAATCATTTGATGTACCGTAAAATAACACTTTCAGGAAAGGTTATAAACGTTAAGAATTTACAACTTTTCGACTAATCCCGTACGGCATATAAGCGGTATATACAGAGGTGGTGACCTAGGTTGCTACTGACCCGTACCAAGCCTATCGGTGACGGGCCTCTCTCCGCTCTGGCAGAAGTTAGGCTCTTATCTTCATTGCATTCAACTTAATTTCAATCACAACTCAACAATACTCCACAATGATATAAGTTCCATCTTATAGCATGATGGAGAACCTTCTCCCTGAACAACAAAAAAACACTTTCAGCCCCAAACAACCACTAGGGCTTAAACAATTATATTCAAAAAACCACTAGGGCTTAAACATGTCACTATCTTCGCAATGGGGATGTAGCCCTACTACATCTCTATCTCTTCTCTATCTATCTATATCTATATATCTATATATCTATATCTATATCTCTCTCCTATCTAAAAAGAACATTTGGTTCCTGGCGTACGTCGTGCGTTTCGTCCAACCTCTCGCCCTCTCACGCGTCATCCAGCGCCGACGGGTGGGCCGACTCATCGCTTCGTCCGTCCGCCGATTTCGTCGCTCCCTTGCGAATTCATCGCTACCATCCCCATCCATTGCGCAGTCGGCGCAATCGTGCACCGCCACCGCCGCTCACAACCCCGTCCTCTCCAGCGCCACCATCCTCTCTCCTCCTCCAGCACCACTCTACCGACGAGCAGCTCCACCCCGAGCCATCCGCCACCGTCCCCGTTGCTTTCCAAAATCCTATTGTCAGGATCCCGATGGATCCCGGTGGAATTGGATCACGAAGAAGAGGGGATTTCGGGAGGAATCATCGCTAAACTGGATAAATTGCTGAACTAAAATAAAGTAAATTGCAGGAAATAAAGAAGATAAAAACTAGGATTTATTTCATTGTTGTTGAGACAGGATACAAAGCTAGCCTTATATAGAGCAAGGCACTACAAGTTGCCCTCATATAGGAAATACCTACTATGCCCTCACAACTACCACATACTACATTGCATACCACTACTGATACCTGACATTACTCCCCCCCTGAAGCCATTGGTCACCAATGGAACAAGTTTCTACAGAAACTTTTATCCTTGAAAATTTATCCTTCTGCAATCATTCAGTGTATCAAGGAGGACGAAATGTACTGAAGATAATATCCATTTCCTTGATCTGAAGATAGTTTGGAGAAGACAACAGATTCTTTGCCTTGTAATTTTTCTTGACACCTTCCTCATGGAGAAACTCCCATCGATCAATAATGAAGTCCAATTCAGATGATGTGATACTATTGGGTGATGTGCTATTCCATTTGGCACTCTGGGTAGCCGTACTAGTACAGTTCACTAGCTGGGTCTTGTGTATGTGCAGCCAAATGTACACCAACAGGAGCGAGGCAATACCTGGATTCCACACGTGAGTAGTATTTCTCATTGACGACTGAATTATTGAGATTTGGTACAGAGCTGCTTCATCTTTTCCTGCTGTTACTTCCTCTAAATGCAAGACCATTATCATGTGCATAGGAGTAGCATCCTTTTCTTCTTTCACTGATATGGTTTCACATAATGATTGCATGGACAATTTTGAAGGAGTTCTTATTTGAAGCTTGCAGTAAGGCCAAAGTATCATCTTCTTTAAGTTCACCCAGGAATTCAACAACTTTGGAGTCACACCGCTGCAAATAAACTCAGGTTTAAAGACATCTGTAACCTGCGATTCTGTAGCACCAGCAGACGTAATAAACAGAAAAGGGAATTCTGTAGCTCCTGGATCCCATTCTTTTCTTCTCTCAATAATTACCAACACTTGCGATTGTGGATCTCTTAGCTGTTCACTGAATGCATTGTCGGATGCCTTGTGGAAACGCCTGGCAAGTTGTTTCTCCATGCAATTCAGACAAGAAGTGTCTTCTTCATACAGACCATATACAGGCATTTGCTTGAGCACATGGGAAGCCTCTTGCACATTCATTGGCAGTTTCATTGAGCACATGGGAATCAGCCGTGACCCGGATCCAGCAGTGTTGTTGGCTTTGAAACCGAGAACTGGAGTTACATCTGCTGCATGTGCTGCTACAGAAGTAATATGGGTGCGAGGGAATTGTGTATCAGTAGCACTCCATTCTTGCAAGATAATCAACCAGCTACACAAGAATATTTTAACTCCAGGATCCCAAACATGAGAGTTTGCGCTCATTGGTAGCTGAAGTATCAAGACTTTGTACACAGCTGTCGCATCTCTTCTTCCTTGAGCTGTTGCATCCGATGCAGGCTGTAAAGCTGGACTGTAATGCTGGGTCGTGCTTGACATGAGAGGCAGTAAAGCTCCTGGGTCCCATAGCAGCCTCAATTCTCTCAAACTGTGCTCAATACTGACTGGGTTGGGGCAGTTGACAAATGAATCAGAGGACTGGAAGACTGGGCACTTGAGTGTCCTCTCATCATCTTGTGGCTGTAGCTCAAGACTGAAATCACACACAGTTGAGCTAATATTCAGACAAGCATTTGGTTGTTCATTTTCTGGTGCCGTGCTGAAGCACTTGAGGATGTGTTCACTTTCATGTTTCACCTCTTCAGATGCCTGCCGGTCCATGAGTCCAGTGTCGTAATCTTGCACTGTTATTGGCACTCGCAGATTGTGAACAAACATCGTCTCAGAACCGACGGTGTTGTGGGTCTTGGAACAGCAAACTGGAGCCAGACCTGATGCTTGTGTCGCTGCAGATTGCTTACTCTCCCGACTTTCCATGCGCTTGAGGTCCCGGCTTAAATTCTCACTTATGGTCTTTAGTTTTTCCTGTATCTGAGCCATCATTTCACCAATGCCTATGCCAGGATGCATTTGCTTTTCTGAAATTCGGTCATTCAGTGGAGGAATAAAAGACTGATAAGTGTCGCTGACTTCAACTGTAGGTATTGCAGGAGACGTTGATGAAGTAGCTCGCTGTAGGGAATAATTTTCTGGCAACGCATAGTAGCTACGCTTAGTACCATCAGCTAGCAACACACTGTGGTGATTGAGATTGTGGAAACCATAAGGTTGTGGCTTTCCATCCAGATTCTGCTCACTGAGGTTGCTCGCACATGAGCTCGGAATCACATTGTGATGCCCCAAACAGTAGTCAGGAGCTGTACCATGTGTTCCCTGCCAAGAGATTGGTGTAGGCATTTCACCAAACAGCTGTGGGGCAACATAAGCCATAGTTGAGGGCACAGCGGACGGACGCGTCACTGAAACAGAATCACATGGTGGTGTTGGAGCAGCACAAGATTCACCAAAATAGGAGTTAAGAGAGCTTGCTGACGAGCTTGCTGTTGCACCAGTTTTAGAGCTTGCTGAGGATGATGCGAAGCTGAAGATTGGTGTCGGGGCAGTGGTAGCTTGGAGCGTGACGAAGCTGTGGTCGGGGAAGGCGTTGGGCAATGGAGAGACTCCCGGGGCCCGTGTGCTTGCGAACGAACGTCTCACCGAAGATGGACTCGCAACCGGCACCGTTGCCGTTGGATAGGTGACGTTGCCGCTCTTTCCGGCGGCCATCTCGCCCGTGCACAGCACGCGGGATTTCTCCGGCGTGTGAGGGCCCTCGTTCGCGTACTGCTCCATCGCGAGGTTGTTCTGGAGCGGGATGCGCTCTCGATTCGGAAGGGTTCGGACGGTGTCCAACAGCCACGGCGGCGTGGTAGAGCGGCCGTAGGGGATAGGAGTACTGGGGACTCGGTCAGGACGGCGTACGGGTGCGGTGGTCGCCGTCTCTGCGGCCAGCGGCTGGAAGACTCGCACATGATCAAGCCCTGGACTTGGTGAGGACGCGACCCACGGCTGGGCGCTGGGTGGTGTCGATCCCGGAGCTCTTGTGGTTGGCGGCGCTGGAGTGGGTGGCAGTGTTGATTCGGGCGGCAGCGCATGAACTGGACAGTAGGGGAGGTGGATGGTGGAGGGAAGGGTGGAGGGGCCGTATGCCGGGACGGCGGAAAAGCCTGTAGCGGCCGTGTACGCGGAGGCGGAAGGCGGGTAGGGGTAGGCTGGTGGCGGCGCTGGAGGAAGAGGGACGAAGGTGGAGGGGCCGTGCCCTGGAGCGGGGAAGAAGCCAGGCGCGGGCGGCGATGGGTCGGAGGACGAGGCGTAGGGGAAAGGGGATGGGTAGTAGTAGCCGCCGGGAAAAGGAGGAGGTGGGTAGGTGGCGGCCGAGGGGTAGGGGAAAGAGTAGGGTGCGCTCGCCATGGATGCGAACAAGAATGGGTGGTGGCCGTCGATTTGGGGAAGGGAGGGTGGGGAAGTGCTGCGAATCGCACTGGAGAAGAAGATATAGACGAATCGCCGGGGAAATCGAAGGAATCGACGAAACGGGAGGGAAGGGAGGGAGCAGGCCGATCGATCAACCTGGCTTTGATACCAATTGTCAGGATCCCGATGGATCCTGGCGGAATTGGATCACGAAGAAGAGGGGATTTCGGGAGGAATCATCGCTAAACTGGATAAATTGCTGAACTAAAATAAAGTAAATTGCAGGAAATAAAGAAGATAAAAATTAGGATTTATTTCATTGTTGTTGAGACAGGATACAAAGCTAGCCTTATATAGAGGAGAGAATTCCTTATTTGACACTACTTAAAAATGCAATTCCTTATTTGACACTGAAAAAGTTTATCTTCCCTCTTTGACACTCAGTCTAAATTTTGTTCCCTTATATGACATCGCCGTGCATTCCGTTAGGCACTTCCGCTAGATTGTTTTTTCTGTGTCCAAACTACCCCTCCGTGAGTAAAGCTAGAGCTGGACCCAATCCTCTTGCTCCCATCGTCCCCCGTTCTGACCTCCCTCTCCCCACCACCGGCGGCCACCTTCCATCGTCCCTCGCTCCGACCTCCGTATCCCCATCGCCGGCGGACACAGTGGCCGGCGGTGAGTGGGAAGGAGGGCCGGCTGTCTATAGTTAGACTGTTTTTTAGGGTTAGTTTCTCCAATAAACCGGATCTGATGCTGTGGTTCTTGCTCTAGTACGTCCCTTCTTGTCATGTCCATGTTGGTCGGGGGCTCGGGGCGGAGGTGATGAGAAAAACAGTGGTGCTCAGATCTGAGATGTGGTGGAGGGATTCCGTCTTCCCCTGCTGGTTGCTCTTTGGCATGCTTGTATTGGGAAGGATCTAGTCGGCCATGGCGTCCCGAGTCCCCGTCTCCGTGCTGTGGTCGCGCGCCATGGATTCCGATTTGCGAGGGATTAGTTCCATGTCTACATAAGCACCTCCACGCCGGGCTCTGTCTAGGTATTGGCCGGATTACGGCAGTTGTTGTGGACTGCCCCACCTGCTACATGTGCATCAATGCTTGAAGATCTTCGTCAGCTGGCCTGTGTCTGTAACTCTGAATGCAACCGAAGCACGTGTTGTATCTGTGATTTAATCTGGTTGTATTCAGCTTGTTAGGGATTGTTTGCACGTGAGCGAGGCTCAGCTAGTTGCATGTAAATAGAGTTGGAGGGCAATTAATTGAGATGGTCAGAATATATACTTGTGTCATTTGCGTAACTCGATTTTAATAAGCGCGTACAAAATCCGGTCGAACGCAACGTACGGTCTCATTTGGTCACTGAACCATGACCAATTATACACAATACTTCTGCTTTTGTCTTGTAGAAAATTTTGGCCACATAACATGCTAGGGGTAAAAATGTCCTTTCACGTGCCTATTTAACACCGTTAGTCATCAAACTGAACTAGAGTGTCATATAAGAGAACAAAATTTAGACTGGGTGTCAAATAGGGAAGATAAACTTTTCGAGTGTCAAATAAGGAATCGAATTTTTAAGTAGTGTCAAATAAAGAATTCTCTCTATATAGAGCAAGGCACTACAGGTTGCCCTCATATAGGAAATACCTACTATGCCCTCACAACTACCACATACTACATTGCATACTACTACTGATACGGTGATACCTGACACCTATCCCCTCCTTCTCGCCTTCCCCAACATGGCGCCCGTGTCCTAGCCCGCTTCCTCATCGCCCGCCGCCCAGCATCCCCTCTCCTGGCGCGTCCCTTCGCCGAGTAGGCCCGCGCGTCGCCTGAGCCGGAGCCCTGTCAGAGTCAACGGCGGGGAGGTCGCCCCCACCAAGGCATCAGCAAGCCGCTCGTTTGTACGCCGCGTAGACCCGCACGGCGCCGCGGGCACCGGAGCCGGAGCCCCTTCCGGAGTCAGGGGAACAACGTCGCCAACGGCAGGGGAGGTCGCCCCCACTGAGGGCATCTGCAAGCCGCTCGCCGATGTCCTCATGGAGTTCCGGAGGCGGGTTCTCGACTCCCTCGTGAAGACGCCCGTTGACCGCAGTGGATGCTCCCTCAAGTACATCCCATGGTGAGCCCCCCTCGATCTGTACTAATCATTCACATAGACTCTAGCTTTTAGTGCAAAGGGCGGTGTAGTTAATTTAGGGATTTCTGCCTGTTTCTTGAATGATTTGGTCTATATCCAGATTTATGTGCAAGTGTTAGGTTATGTTGGAGAAGTGCCCTTCAGGGCAAATACATACTCTGCTATTCATTTCACTGTGCCCTGATGGGTGCATTCGTGGAGTAGGTTTGCACAGGTTGACTACTCTAATCTCATGTTCTATTGTTCCTTGAAATGGAATTGCGTCAAAAGTGTCGGTCTGCACCTGTAATTCTGTCATCAGTGTTGGAGTTGATGATTTGTGTTATAAAGGTAAAATTAACCTGGATGCTGGTGCATGTCTAATTAGGATGAAATCTATCGTGTTTCTATAGGAAAACTGTGATCATGCCATCAATGGGCACTGCTATTGTTATCACTTGAATATGTATTCATGGGGCAGAAATTCAAGATAACTGTAATGAATAGCATATGCCTTTAAGTTTATGGACTGACCATTGTATTAAAATAACGAGATAAATTTTCAGCAGTAAAATAAACTGTGGACAGGCATTTTATCATGTTTGTTCTCCTGAAATCCTGAGAAGCCTGCTTGGCAGGCTCATTGTTAATTTAACCCTTCTTTTTCCGTCCATTGTTAAAATTTTCTTCAATTTGTATTTTTCTCTTGCGTCCTTGGGATCGCACTATTGATGCCGCACATCGTCAACAAAATTCTCAATGTGCATGTTCTAGATAAATTTCTGGTGGTAGTATAATTCATGTGTCCTCTTGAGGAGGGCTTAATTTTTTTCACATAAACTCTAGCTTTTAGTGAACAGGGCGGTGTAGTTAATTTGGGGATTTTCTGCCTGTTTATAGAATGATTTAGTGAACAGGGTGATGACAGAATCTAAACTGCTGTAAATATACTTAGGTTTTCTTAACAAGGGCCAGAGCTTATGTAACAAATTATTGGATATGCTTCTTTTCAGATCTAAATAGAGGTGTGCATACACAGGAGAGTATTACTTTCTCACCAGCACCGTCAGTGGAAAAGAACCTAGCTGCTGAAGGTCACAAGGTGAATTCCGGAATCGCATTCTTTGTAATTTAGATTGGGTTTAGCACGGGGAAGTGATCATTATTCTGTAACTTTATTGTGATCTGTCATCATCGATTTTCCCTACTAAAAATTTATCATTATCATCATCATTATCTATTGCTGTTGTTTGATCTCATTCAGTTCAGGTGTTGAGAATAAATTTATGTGGGGTAAAAGAATGAAGGGTCATACGGATGTCTATGCTGGTTGTGAGACTAGATGATATTTCTATGCTGTTTCATACGGATGTCGAGTACAGTTGCGTAGATAATAACATAGCGCATGTGCATAAACTAAAAGTAGTAACTTATTCACAGTGATCTTTGTGTAGTACAATGTTGAGTGTCACCACTATTCCGGGACAGGGTAAGAATAGATTGAGTTTGTCGAATGTTGTTGGGGCTTTGGAGTTTGCAACAACAGTAATTGAATTTTCGTAGTATCAAAGGTTAATTTTTATGATGAAATACATACCACTAGAATGAGTGTGTAGAATTGCAACATGAGTGTTATAATTCATATTTGTGTTTTACATCACATGTCTGAATTTTCAAAGTCTACTTCTTTGGTCATTACCTTTTATGTGGGGGTAAGAAAAACTAATTTTATGTCAAAAATTCCGAAAAAAGTGGACACATCTAAAATCTCAAGGTGTTTCAATGCGTGCAAATTTGATAGTTAACTGACATTCCTGCCTTCTCCTATCAGCATATGCACACTTTGTCCTTGCCACTGTCCCAGCTATTACAGATTGTAGTTGTGAGAATAAAATCCACCAGCGCACTTGAATAAATTCCTTGCCATTGTCCTAGCTATTACAGATAGGAGCAGCTACCAGTTGAGCTGCATATTTGCGTGTCCTATTCTCGATGGTGGTTCGCTTCCTTTTCCCCTATGGCTTACGGAGGCTGCTTGGGAGTTAGGCCCAATACCACTTATGTTTTGTTTAAATATATATGTCAATCATTTCTCATGATTTTTTTTGTCGGAGCTTAAATGATTTTTGGTTGCTTAGACGGCTTGTCCTCAAAACTGGTTTTTTTTGCAGGTGAGAAGCAGTTGACCCAACAGTACAAGGTGGACCTGAGTATGTGAAGCTACGCTCATAATCAGTAGCTAGCAGACATAATATGTCATCTGTTGCCAAAAATGCAGTTACAATGATAATTCAATAACTTTCCATTGTATTTATGAACGTAACTACTGAGAATGAATCATAACAATTGCTCATGGAAAGTGGATTTAATCGTTAGTTAAGTAGTACATTATGAATGTCTGCAGGCTAGAGTTGCTATTTGATTACACGAGAAGTTGCTATACTGCGTCTACTAGGTGTTTTCCGTTCACTTGTGCATTTTATGCGCGCCTGCCTCGATGTCCTCCTCTTAGTTAGGTTCAATTATCATCATCATTATCTATTGCTGTTGTTTGATCTCATTCAGCTCTGAGACCCGCCCTTGCCACCGCCGCCATCCTCTCTCCTCACTCGACCTATGAGCAGCTCCATCTCGAGCTCTCCGCCGCCGATAGTCTGTCCGCCGCCACGGAAGTCCAAATCCGTTGCCCAGACGGAAGTACACATCCCCCTCCATCGTCTACATATCCTGCCGCCGCCTGGAGACCCCCACCAAGGACCCTCTCCAAGACCACACGGAGTGCCCCGTGTGCTTCAGCACCAGCGGCCGGGTTATGGTAGAGTGTGACGCGTGTTTCAGTGGGTTCCATCGGCGGTCTGTGCGGCTGTCGCTGTGGGTGTGCCGGAGGGATATTGGGCGTGCCCACACGGCCACATTGCGAAGCCGAGCATGCGGGGATGGCGATTGACAGACCCAAGACTCCCGTTGGGAAGAGGATCAGGAGGACAGTAAAAGATAAGCTTCTCTCCAGCGATTTATGAGCTACTCGGAGAGGTCAGTGGGACTCGAATTTGTTTTCTTATTCATGTGAGAATTAGCTACAGTTGGTCACATTGCAATATACTCAGTAAATTGGAAAAAATTGCAGAACTGAAGTGTGCTGGCAGCCAGACAGTTCGCAGTAGTGGTGGACTGGTGTCTAATTATGGGATTTCTAAGAGAAGGATGTGGAATAGCGTTTCTGGGTGGTGTATTTGCTGAGAATAGGATCTGCAGAATATCACGTCCAAGTATTAGGTGATGGTGCATAAACTTAACTTTAGTTGTGGAGTTTTTATTCGAGTTTGGTGCAAGACCTCATTTTGCTACCGGTCAGATCCCCTGAAATGGCTGGCATTAACTCCACAATCAGGTAATCAATCATCCATGTATTCTGCTCCCCAGTTGCTCTCTGAAATGAGCAACCGCCTCCGCCTGCAGCATTCTGTTGCCGTTCTGCTAAAAGCTCCTAGCTTCTTTCTATTGTATGTTTTGAAGTACGTAGTATTAGAGAATGTTTGATGGGGAGAAATTTGGGTCAGACTCGGACATATGAGTTTGTGTTACACAAGAACGTACATGCAAAGTGAGATCCCTAGGACAGAAATTTGGGCCATCGCCCATGTGTGCTGCAGTTGTGCTCATTTTGTTGTTTCCACAGTACGACACAGTTGCATTCAGATACAAGATTTCATACTTTATGTGAGGCATGATACCTGCAGCAAGTTTTTTTAAGCCTGCACTGCAAACCTTAGTGTGTCATTTATCTCCATAGTGGTGTTCCAAATAATACGAAAATTAGAGCATATAATATTCAAATCACATTTTCTGATACACCAGCCATAGAATTGCACATGCAAACCATATAATTACTATTAAATCTGATGAACCTGTTACCCAGTTTTTCTCCTAATTGTGTGCAATCTCTTATACTGAAGACATAAATTGGTGCATATAAATAGAACTTCTGCTCAGTATGAAAGGGTACGAGGAGGATTCCTGCTATATACATTAGATGGTTAATGATAACAACATATCAAGTGTACGTGTGCGTTACTATTTCCTGATATGTTCTTCTTCTTCAGCAAACATATATATTTCCCAACTTTGGAACTCACTCTCTGCCGATAACTATAGAGCACTTTATTACTTTCTCTGTCATGAGAAATGGTAACTTGATTTTTCATGTATGATTGCAAAGTATTTTTTTATTGACATGTTTGAAGAAATTACGTGTTTCTCAGGATTTTTCTCTATACTAATTAGGATTTTTATTCGGGTGAAGGGTGCTGTACTGCTTGTCCCAGATACAATCAGTTTCTTTGGGTTCATCAGTTGCATGTCATATCTTATTATGTTTTCTTGTAAAGGTATAAATTGCCAACCTATATGGTTTGCTTTCCAAATGATGTACTAGCCTCCTTGCACATTTACATTGTCGTAATGCTACATCTTATTGACTTTGTGGAATGCATGGCTGTTAACTTGTNACACCTTCCAGTGATTTGGCAAATTGTCCTTCTCCAGCTACGCGTCCTCATTTCTTCACTTTCTCTTCTTCGCCTCGCCGTAACCACGGGTTCCGAGGCTGTGCTGGCCAATATATTTCTCACGCTGGTCCTTCCCCCATTTAGACAATTCCATCTTCCGAGGGTTGTTGACACTCTCAACCAAAATGTCCCAGTCCTCTTCACTAACCTTTGCCTTTCTCAAGGAAGTTAGTTCTCGTTATATACTTCCAAGAACTCTAGGCCTTCTTGCACTTGCATAGTGCGTGTTCGTTTACCAGATTCTTCTTCTAGTTAGTGTTGTTGTAGGGAGAGGGGAAGCCGAACCTTTGGTGAATCCTTTTGAGGAGGTGCTCACGCACCTCCACCTTATGATTTCCCTTGATGATTTCATCATTTAAGTTGCAGACTTCTCGGACGATGCATCCAATGGTGTTGCCGTACTCAGAGTGGGCGTTGATCGGACTTATAGGCTCACCCGAGGGGTCCACTCGTGTGACCCATATTGTTCTGGTCTTGATCCAGTTTCTTCTCCTCCCCTTCCATTGCGAGTCGGTGGTGATGACTTGCTCATCGCCATCCTCCGCCGCGTCGTCGGACCTGTGCTCTTCGTGCTCATCTTCCAATTGCTGTTCATTTTCTCGCGACGGATCGTCGTCGATTCCGGACATCTACAAGCAATGCAATTGTACATAAATCTCTAAATTTGTTAATTAGGTCATGCCAGAAATTCGACGGAAAAACGTTCGTCAAAACATTGGCACTCATATACCTGCAATAAGAAACAACAGGAGACGCGAAATTATTGCTCGCAAACAACATGTAAAATTGATGCTGCCATTTCTACAAACACCTCGTGAGCGGCACCGAGAGGTGAAGAAGATGGGTGATCATACCTCGCGCCGACAGCGGCGGCAGCGGTGACCCGCATCGGTGTTGAGACGTAGAAGGGGTCGGGGGCGGCCGTCTGTGCAGCAGCTCCGTCGGCAGATCTGGCGGGGCCCGCCTCGGTGTTGAGGCTTGGGGGCGAGGCGCGGTCGAGGCAGACGGTTGACGGCGGTTGCGCGGCGTCGGGCGAAGGCGCAGCCTGCGTCGAGCGCGTGTTCGGGGGGAGGAGGCGTTCCGGCGGCGGCGAACATGGTGGCGATGGCAAACACAGCGGTGGCGAACAGAGGCGGGAGAGAGAGAGAGGCGCGCAAAATGAAAAAGTTTCGGCCAAACAGTGGGTACACACATTCAATAACTAATAATTTATCGGTGTGAGTAACGTGCATAGGCCAGTAAAAAACCACCACTTTACCGGTGTGTGTAATAAAGACACGACAGTAACCACAAAGGGATCCGCATGTCCTCCTGGCGTATTTTAGTACCGGCGTGTCAATATAAGGACACACCAGTAATTACACATCGTATTACTGGCGTTTCGCTGCACGGGCACGCCAGTACTAGTTTCCGCCGAGGTAGGTTTTTTGGGCTCACATATCACCGACGTATACATAAGGCTAGCACGCCAGTGATTCGCCAGCACCACTGGCGGGTGCGTTTTGCCTACGCCCGTGATTAGTTCGGGAATTCGGTCCCAACTTATCACCGACGTGTGTTCTGGATGACCCGTCGGTGATTACCTGCCAGCTATAAGCAGTTTCCTTGTAGTGTGGCTATTAGTCACATAAAAATATTTTGTAGCAGAGCTCCTGATATTTCTTCAAAACATTAATAAATATTCGATTTGCATCTTCCGTCAGATTAAGAGGTACTACCTCTATTCCAAAATGTAAGCCTTTTTAGCAAGCTAAACTCTAGTTTGCTAAAAAGACTTACATTTTGGAATAGATGGTGGCTTGATAAAAAGGCTTATATTTTAGAACATAGGGAGTAAATAACATCGGAACGAATGTCTCCTTTTGGGTCCTTGTGGCCATTGCTAGATTCATGAGCCTTTACCTGTTGCTTTTCAACAAAATCAACTTGTTTCTTTTCAACAAGGGTGTTGTTTTTGAAAGAACAAAACTACAAATGATACAGGCAGTATGGATTATTTCTTTTACTGGGCACACTTTCTGGCTTCAGAAGCAGGATCGGCTACAAATGAGTTGGGCTACAAAACTACAAATGAAAGAACAAAACAACAAAGCCTTTCAGTCCCAAACAAGTTGGGCTAGGCTAGAGTTGAAACACATAAGATCTCGAAACCAAGTCATGGTTCTGGCACGTGGATAGCTAACTTCCACGCACCCCAGTCCATGGCTAGTTCTTTAGTGATGTTCCAATCCTTCAGGTCTCTCTTAACGGAGTCATCCCATGTCAAGTTTGGTCTACCACGATCCCTCTTAACATTCTCAGCCCGCTTTATCCTTCCAATATGCACCGCCGCTTCTGAAGGCCTACGTTGTATATGTCCAAACCATCTTAGACGGTGTTGGACAGGCTTCTCTTCAATTGGTGCTACGCCAACTCTTTCATGTATATCATCATTCTGGACCCGGTCCTTTCTTATGTGGCCACATATCCATCTCAACATGCGCATCTCTGCTACACCTAGTTTTTGGATATGTCGCCTCTTGGTTGGCCAACATTCTGCGCCATAAAATATCGTAGGACGGATCGCCGTCCTATAGAACCTGCCTTTTAGCTTTTCTGGCACTCTCCTGTCACAGAGGACGCCAGAAGCTTGGCGCCACTTCATCCAACCCGCCTTGATCCGATGGCTCACATCTTCATCGATATCACCATCCTTCTGCAACATAGACCCCAAATATCGAAAGGTGTCTTTCTCAGGTACCACCTGCCCATCAAGACTAACCTCTTCTTCCTCCTCCTCCTGCCTAGTAGTACTAAAACTGCACCTCATGTACTCAGTTTTAGTTCTACTAAGCCTAAAGCCTTTTGATTCCAGAGTCCGCCTCCACAACTCTAACTTCCTATTAACCCCCGCCCGACTATCATCAACTAGCACCACATCATCCACAAAGAGTATACACCATGGGATATCTCCTTGTATATCCCCTGTGATCTCATCCATCACCAAAGTAAAAAGATAAGGGCTCAAAGCTGAACCTTGGTGCAGTCCTATTTTAATTGGAAAGTAATCGGTGTCGCCATCACTTGTTCGAACACTTGTCACAACATTATCGTACATATCCTTAATGAGGGTGATGTACTTTGTTGGGACTTTGTGTTTCTCCAAGGCCCACCACATGACATTCCGTGGTATACTATCATAGGCCTTCTCTAAGTCAATGAACACCATATGGAGGTCCTTCTTTTGCTCCCTGTAACTCTCCATAAGTTGTCGCACCAAGAAGATGGCTTCCATGGTAGACCTTCCAGGCATGAAACCAAATTGATTTTTGGTCACGCTTCTCAAACTTCTTAAGCGATGCTCAATGCCTCTCTCCCATAGCTTCATTGTATGTCTCATCAGCTTGATTCCACGGTAATTAGTGCAACTTTGAACATCTCCCTTGTTCTTGAAGATTGGCACTAATGTACTCCGCCTCCATTCTTCGGGCATCTTGTTTACCCGAAAAATGAGGTTGAAAAGATTAGTTAGTCATACTATCGCTATGTCTCTGAGGCCTCTCCGTACTTTCATGGGAATACCATCAGGGCCCATCGCCTTGCCTCCTTTCATCCTCTTCAATGCCTCCCTGACCTCAGACTCCTGGATATGTCGGACAAAGCGTCTACTAGTATCATCAAAGGAGTCGTCTAGCTGGAAGGTAGAGCTCTCATTCTCTCCATTGAAGAGGTTGTCGAAGTACTCTCGCCATCTACGCTTGATCTCTTCATTCTTCACAAGAAGTTGATCCGCTCCATCCTTGATGCATTTGACTTGGTTGACATCCCTCGTCTTCCTCTCCCGGATCTTGGCCATCTTATAGATGTCCCTTTCGCCTTTCTTTCATGCTTAAACGCTGGTAGAGGTCCTCATACGCCCGACCCCTTGCCTCGCTCACCGCTCGCTTCGCGGCCTTCTTTGCCCCCTTGTACTTCTCCATGTTGGCTGCACTCCTGTCTAGATATAGGCATCTGAAACAGTCCTTCTTCTCCTTAATAGCCTTCTGGACCTCAACATTCCACCACCAGGTATCCTTAGCATCGCTTATCCTTCCCCTGGTCACCCCAAACTCCTCTGAAGCCACCTTCCGAATGCAACTCGCCATCCTCGTCCACATATTTTTTGCATCGCCTCCTTCCTCCCAAGGGCCCTCCCTAATAAGCCTCTCCTTGAAAGTCTGAGCTGCCTCCCCCTTTAGCTTCCACCACTTCGTTCTAGCGATTTTGGCGTGCTTGTCCCGTTGGATACGAATCCGAAAGCGGAAGTCAGCCACCACCAGCTTATGTTGAGGGACCACACTCTCTCCAGGTATCACCTTACAATCATGGCAAACTCGTCTGTCTTCCCTTCTAGAGAGGACAAAATCAATCTGGCTAGAGTGTTGCCCACTACTGAAAGTCACTAGGTGGGATTCTCTCTTCCGAAAGAGGGTGTTAGCTACGACCATGTCGTAGGCTAAAGCGAAGCTTAAGATGTCTTCTCCTTCTTGGTTTCGGATACCATAGCCAAAGCCACCATGCACCCCTTCAAAACCTGTGTTAGATGTACCCACGTGGCCATTGAGGTCTCCTCCTATGAAGAGCTTCTCACCAGTAGGTACACTCCTAACCAAGTCCTCGAGGCCTTCCCAGAACTCTCTCTTGGTGCTCTCATTGTGGCCTATCTGCGGGGCATATGCACTGATAACATTGAGGACTAAGTCTGTAATGTCCCGGGGTTTTCCCCAAAATTAGAGTTGTTTGTTTTTCTTTTGCATCATCATGACATCATCATGCGAAAAATTGTTGCATTGGTGTTTTTGCAAATTGTCAAAAATAAATAAAATTGCTTAATTTTATGTCACCATTAATTGATTTGAATTAAACAAATAAAACCAATTTTAAATTCTTGTCAAGTAAATAAACAAGCTTACAAAATATATCTTGATAATATATTATCTTTGATAAAGAAATAATATGGCCTCTATTTTATTTTCTTATACTCTCCTTTTCTGAAAAATCCTTTGGAAAAAAAGGGCAAAAGGAAGAAAAAAAATAAGAAAAAGGCCGCAGGCCTTCTCTCCTCTCTCCCTTTCTTTTCCTTCCCTCTCACTTGGGCCCGAAGCCAGCCCAGCCCACCTCCTTCTTCCCTTGTCGTCTTCCTCCTCCCTCACGCGAGATGCGTGACCACCACCACCACACTCGCGCCACCACGCTCCTCTCCTTTTCCCTTTTGCTATAAAGCCAGGGGAAGGATCCCCCAAAACCCAAGCCTCCCTCCTCTCCCTCCTGCCGCCGCCACCCTCTCCCTCTCCCTTCTTTCTTTCCTTCCCGCGAGAGAACCGAGCGAGAAGGCCTAGCTCGCCGTCCCCCGTCGATCATCGGTCGCCGCCATCCGGGACCTCCTGGTTGCCGGGAATGGAACCGCCTCGCCGTTGCCGTCCTCTATGCAGAAGATCGGAGCCGGAGTCGCCAAGGTCATCTGGCCCCGTCGTCGACCACGTCCGCCTCAAGCACGCCAAGGTCGCCGTCCCGTCATCTTCTTCCTCGACGTCGACTCCGCCCTACTCCGACCTCTCGAGCTTGCCGTCGACATCCCCGCTGTGAGCAGCCGCCCCTTCCCCTTCTCTTCCCAGCACCGTTTGCCCCTGTACTCGTTCCTCCGCCATCGTTCACTGCTCAAAGTCTGAATTTTGTCTCTGTACGTGGTCTGCACCTTGTAGCTGTTGCCTACACCCCTGCACCACCCGTCCTGCAAGCACACAAGCACCCCGATGCCCACACTGCACCTGTTGCTGCCCTGCCCCTCGAACTCGCGCACGTCCGCGAAGGAACCGGCCTGCCGCAGATCGTCTCGTCGCTGTGTCCCTGAACCGAAGTCTGCACTTCCTTGTCCGAAAATTCAGTTAACTCCAATGCTCTGTTTCTTGTAGTCTCAGATTCGGTTCCTACCACCAACATCGGCTCAGCCCAGTGGCTATAACGCTTTGCCTCCATCTGTGAGATCCCGAGATCAAATCCCAGCCTCGGCTGCAATGCCCCCCCCCCCCCCCCCCCCCACCCCCCAACTTTTTCTGTTTTATTTTTATTTTTCAAATTATGTTTTAAATCATATCTTCTAATCTATAAGTCCAAATTAAAAATGTCATATATGAAATTTTATCAGAAAAATGTGTAGAATTTGAATATGTCATCTATGCTCATGTTTGCATCATGTAGGTTGCACTTTAGTTGTATTTTTGTATAACACCTAAATAATTAAATATGGAATGTGAGGGGAATAAATTTAAATAATGTCCCCGTTCCATTTAATTTTGTGTAGCTCACCAATGCATTGTTAGACCTGTTAATCAACATTTAATTTTGACGGTTAGAAAAACAATTTGAACCATGTAATTATTTGTCGGAATCCTGTTCCGTTTAATTTGGTTTAAATACATCTTTTCTCATGTTTTGCCATGTCATGCATGCATTGCACCAACATGCCGGATCTTTTGCCGTAGTAGTAAGATGCATGTTTTTGCGCTTTCAGTGTTCGTTGCTTCTTCGGGAATAGGACGTTGAGTTGATGTGAGCAACGACAGGTTCTGCTACCTCTACTGGATTGCAGGCAAGTGATACTCCCTTGCTATCTTTGCTTGTTTCCTACCTTGTGCTCCTATTTTTTGTTCCTTGCTAGCCTTATGTTACGATGTTTCTGTCTCGATCCTATTCGCATGTTTACCTGGCAGCCAAGATATAGCCACACCCCCACATCCTTTTAACCTGTTGTTTTGTTAGCCTTGCGAGTCGTAGTGCATGCTTAGGAGTTGCTTGTGGAGTTCTTATACACTGCTGATTATTAGTTGGTATAGTTTAATTAATGAAGACCTGTTATGTGGAAGAACTTATATAATAAAGATAAGGCACCGGTGGAAGGCCAGTTATGGTGATTTGTTCCGCTAGTGTCCCCTAGGACCCGAGTTCTTTTCCGCTTATCCAAGACTGAGCGCACTACCCACACGTGAGAAGACTTATGGAACCCCCCTCAACTTAGTACCGGATCTACTACATTGTTTAGGGAGCCACAAGTAGTTCGGGTGTTTACCATTTGGAGCATACGCATAAGCATGTTACTGAAAGATGAGAGGTTACAACTTGGGGGCGCATATAGGTCTGCTGCTTGGTCGTTTATCGAATGTGGACGGAGGGCAATCGTATGAGTGTTCCTCCCGAAGCCGCGCACGCAACCTTTGGGCCCGCAAAGGAGTTTCGGCCGGGCTCCCGACATGGATCAGTCTCAGATGGGTGGCTCCCTATTCAATGCTGTAGTGAAGGGAAGGGTCGTGTTGTGAGATCCTTTGCCTTTGTGGCTTGTGGGTTGATCGAACGTGTATGGTTACTATGGTGCACCCCTGCAGGGTTAAATCTTTTCGAAAAGCCGTGTCCGCGGTTATGGACGACTTGGGTAATGTGCTGGCTAAAAAGATCATAGACATCACCGTATTACTAAATAACTAATTTGCTTAGTAAATAGCTTTACTCGAATAATAATCTGATTAAAACTTGATCAACGTGTGAGTGCTCGGACTTCTTCCTCGTGGGTTGATGATACGAGGGAGTCGTTTTAGGGCGGGTTTGTTTGGTGAGTAGAGTAGTTTAGTCGTAAGGCGCTCTCTTTCCTTATTTTAATTAGACGGAAGTTGTAGCGTGTCTCTATAAGTTGTTATTGCTGTTTGCCGCCGCTTCAATCGCTAACCCTCTTCCCCGGAATTCAAGTTTTGATATCTTGTGAGTATTCCTTGCCAGTACTGTTTATAGTACTGACCCCTTCGGGGCTTCTATTCCAATACAGCCGACAGGTTTGAAGTCTGACGACGTTAGCTTGGGAAACCCTCCGGCTTGGCCTGGGCAGGGATATGGTGCCTTCGTTTATCTTCAGGACTCTTAGTCCCATTTGTATTCTTATCCGTACTCGGATACTATTCGCTTCCGTTGTTATTGGATCTTTGTAATGTATCCTTTGTATTCTTGACTCGATGAGTCGTTGTTATATATATGTTGTTTTGTGGGTTCCATCGTGAACTATTGTAATGATCATCACAATTCCACCCGCATAACGTGTGAGTTGCGACGTGCACATTATGCTTGGTGGGCGTCCTAAGATCGTTATTATGCGGATTTGGCGGAAATCGCTCAAGTCTACATAGTACCGATCCCGGGGCGTTACAAAGTCCCCAACAACCAGCTTAACTAGGATAATCCGGTCCCCTTGTCTCTTGACTTCCACCACTCCATCCTTGAGTCTCTTGTGGAAGCGCTCGATTTTTCTTATGATATGATTGATACCAAACTAGAAAGATAAGCTAATTCTAACAGTATGAAATATGGAGTACTGACTATGTACACGTGTTACTGTGTTAATCGGGTGGTTTCCAAGGGAGACAGGACAAACCAAACGACTATTTTTCTTTATCTCAACTTTTACAAATTTGCAGGCTCACAGTGATCCACGGGCAAAAGGAAAAAAGAGGAGCCAAAGGGGGTGTAGTATATCATACAAAATGAGTAATGGAGAAGAAACTAACAGATAAAAACTAGTCTACTTAACCTACCGTTTTGATGCGGATCCACATTTCAAGTGGATTCCGTGGACATAATCTCAAGCTCAGCCCACCACAGCGGATTATCCCTCGGGGTCGTCTGCTCCGGAGACAATCTGATGACACCTTTCATCAGACTTGCAACCTCGTTCATGGATGGCCTCTTCTCCGTCTCGCGATTTATGCACAGTCTCACAACATTACACAGTGCTGCTAAGTCTTCATCAGGCACAGACGACGATGCTCTGAGAATCGGATCAGGCATTGCACTGAGCGGTCTCTTGCCGTCCAGATAGCTCGAAGCCCAGAGGACAAGAAGGCCATGGTCTTCAGAGAACGGCAACCGGCCGGAGATTACCTCAAGCAAAAGTATCCCAAACTTGTAGACAATGCTGTCTTGGTCTGTGGTTTGCATCGATGCTGCATCTTTGTCGTTCTTCCAGAATTCGGTGTCGGAGATCTTGGCTGCGTAGTCTTCCGTCAGGTAGATGGATGAGGAGTTCAGTGTTCTTGGGGTAAAAGGAGGGTTTAGTTGGTTCATGTGCTCTAAGCAGTATATTACTCCCATGATGATGCGGAGCCGGGTAGGCCAGTCCAAGTGTTCAGCTTCTCTAACTGCATAGTAAAGTTGATTAGCAATCAGTATTGTCAACCTGCTCTTCAGAGTCAAGCAAATAAGACAAGAATGATATTAGCATCATTGTTCCTAGGCGAGAATTGATAGAAGTAAGAACAGGATCATGAAGATATTCAGATACTGATCTACAGCTAGGACACTCACTGTGCAAATGCTCAAAGAGGGAACCACATGGAGCATACTCAAACACCATCATCCTGGTGAATGGCTCGTCATCACATGCGCAGTAACCCAGTAGGTTCATGAAGTTCTTATGGTTCACTTTGGATAGCACGGAGATCTGAAAGAAGAAGAGTTAGTCATACACTACAGAACACTACTATGCTCGTTGAAAAAATCAAGCATTTTGTAGTTTTGCCAAAATGAGTTATTACCTTGTTCCTAAATTGCTCCTCGGACTGGGCAGACCATTCTTCGGCAGACTTAACTGGACTGGAGATAACAGCTATTTCAACTCCACTTGACAGAGTTCCCTTGTAAAATGCACAGTCAGAATCAGTACCGATCACATTGCTGAAGTTCTCACACGCTGCCTCAAGTTCGGTCCTTACTAAAGAAGGAACACCTGTCCACGAGGTAAAACAAACTCAACATCCCCAAGTTCAATCTTGGCACACGTTTCAGATGATGTAATAGGAGTCTGACCTGTCACGAAGGCTTTGCTTAGCTGTCCACTCAGCCCGGTAGCCCATGGAATAACGGTGTTATCCTTCTTTCTATGGAAGAGTAGATACGCTGTAGAGGCTATAGCCACCAGGCCAAGTGCTCCAGCGATGCACAACATGTAGATAGCCAAACGAGGTACAGAAGAAGACTTGTCAGTTTCAGGCTGCGACGGCGATGGCGAAGGAGGCCTGGGATGATGGTTCTGATGTAGCTGATCAGTAGACTTGGGCAAAGCTGCTGAGTCTGTTTGCCCCCTTGCCTGTAGGAGTTGTCTTAAGGTGGTACTCCGCATGGTTCTGCATAAAACAACAACATAAATTGAAGAATTTGATTGGTAAGCTTGTAATGCACAGTTAGCATATGCAGATATTCTCCATGCTTCAAGCCTTAACATATCACCCTTAAAGATTATGTAACAGAAAGGTTACACAACCCTAGTAAAACAGCTGTCATGTTCTTATGTTTGGTGTTTGCCTGTAACATAGTTTTAGTTATAATGAGAATGTATTTCCCTTATGAAGGAAATGCAAAGGGGGGTAGCCCGGTTGGAAAAAAAATGTATTTTGAAGGGACTATGATCAGTAACGGGAGAAGGCACTCTGTTTTTGTTTACTGCACAAACGATCTCCAAAGTTAAACCTTCGTAATTGGTTTTGTACTAGTAATACTTTTTTTTACGCTCGTACTAGTAATACATTTCTTAAACGTTATGGAAGTGTATTTGATGGAACCTTATGTTATGAGAAATCTAACAGTAACATTTCACCGAAATGATTTTTCTATAACCTAACTAAGAGAAGTATTACTAATCAAATGATGTGAGTTTTTTTTTTTTTTTGCGTGGGAAAGATTATGAGGTTGAACTAGCCAAACTCTACCCATCTTATTGAAAAAGTCAGCAAACTCTGTATAATAAAGAAGACTGACTTGGTTAGACATTTTCTGCATGACTGTTGCCCTCCATCAGCTAGAACCTCTGAAATCATGATATGCTCTTGCAACTCGGTAGGAATTTCAGCTGATAGCTTGTTTCCCTTGACTAAGCTGCAAAGATCCTCAAATGGCTTTAGATTATGAATCAAACACTGCAGAAATAAAACCCTTTAATGCTCCGGGTGCAATTTACTCACAGAAATACTATTTTCCCTAGACCTGATGGAAGTGACCCATTAAGGTAATATTTGTGGTATTGTCAAAGAAGCATCAACAAATGCATAAAAGTCAAAACCTTCTTTCAAAAATAACCTAAGTATTCCATAGGCTAAATCATAGCTTCATCTAGAAAGAAATGCAGCTGTCCTGCATATTCCTCTAGTAGTCATGACTTCTTCTAGACACTTTTGACTTAAAAATTCCTGATGCTAGAAACCAAAAGGACAACGGCGGGCAATAGCATGTATCCCCTGAAATCAAATTAGGACCTGCTTCATGTGTACTAAAATCATGACTAACGTTACACATGAGACACCAATTGCAAATGATTGACAATCAAAATATAATAAAATCTCTGATGCTACAGTAAAGAAGACAACTAGCATGTATTCCCTGCTAAAACTGGGACCTGTTCGATTTGATGAGTAACTTGAATCATTTTCTTTAAGATGAGTAACTTAGATCATGACTAACAATTTACACTAGGTACTACTTATAAGCGATTGCGATCTAGATACACCTTTTAAAAATATTTATATAAGGGCATAGTAGGCAACAATCTGTTCACCATGAATTTGCTCCTACATGAATAACGGATTCCCCCGCAAAAACAAAAACGGATAAGGTTGACTTACAAGGACAGCACTCTGCCATGATCCGAACAATCCACTGCAAACCAAGAGCAGTGACCAGAAGCCTTCTGTTTTCCCAAATTCGATAAGGATCCACTTGGGTCCTCTTCTATTCCCTGTCTGGATCTCGTAGCTCGCCCTAAAGCACCAAGATAGATACAGATGGTTAACCACTATTCAACTTGAGCGAACACAGTCATACTAATCAGAACCCATGGGAAATTCATCTCACCTTCTTCATTCAGGGAGGCACAAGACCCATGCCTCATAGACAAAACGAAGGACAACAGCAAGAACTGAGCCACTCTGCTGCTCCAGACCTCCATATTGCCCATAGTGTCAGAGTAATTCTGCAAGATGGTAGTAAAAGACAGTAAGAGCAGAACGGCACAAACACGATAAAAAGGAAGGCAGAGATTCCAGCGCTTTTACTAAAACTAACCTAAAGCTGAATTCTTTGGCGCCGTGGAAGAAGCACGCGCTGTTCCATGCCGCCTGAAGAAAGGAATCGAGTAAAGTAGTGTCTGCCCTGCAAGGGGGAGTGGAACATAAGAGCAAAGTGAGATTTTTTTTGAAAGAGCAGCCGCCTGCTCAAGTAAAGAATCCGCCGTCTCAGATCTGTACTCTATCTCGCGAACCAGAAATTCAAGAGCGTAAACGTACTCAGAGAAGGAATAAGACGAAAGCCGTAGCAAGAAAAGGCTGGGATGATTTGTACCTGTATAAAGACAAAAGGGAGGGATCGACAGAAGAAGATGGGAGGGAAGATGGGAGAAGACGAGGAAGAGCTAGGATCACGAACAAAGTCAGTCCTCCAGAACGCGGAATATTGAAATTGGAGTGTGCTTTTGGGGTGGAGGATTGGATTGGAGCCGGATGTCTGTCTGCCAGCCAGCCAGGTAGCATGCATACATGGCAGGTGGCATTTCCCCTCCCTTATATTTCCTTTCTCAGCTCTTTTTCCTTTTGCGGGAGTATTGTTTCGCCAGAAATTTCGCAGTGATTTTTGGGGGAGTTTCACGGGAATCTAATCATTTCCAGGGAGACATGAATGTCGTATTTACTCCCTCGCGGTCTCACAAGTTAGACAGCTGTTTTAGACTTTTAGTGTTTTTCGGTATAATTTTTTTTTCGGTATAAATATATGGGGCAATAAAAAAATTATGCGCGTGTGGGGCTGTTTCGGGTGTGTACACAATGGATGGGGGAGAAGAGTACGCCATCACTAACGCGGTTTAGTTTATGTGGTGATGTTTATATCAAAATCGTGCCGTGTGCCGACTATGAGCCCGGTAATTTGGTGCATTCTCGCTAGGTGGGGGTGTTAGACATAAGATGACTTTATTTTGTGTCTTGCTATTTGGATATCTTGTTTCGATCTTCAGGATGAGAGTGTTAGTCTGATCTTCATTGGTTATATTTAGCGATGTCAAGAATTCTATTTGTTCTCTCGTTGCAATCATTGGCTATAGATTGATTGGACTTTCTTTAGATGAAATATATTCTCTAATTTATGTGGTTAGAATTGCCGCGAACTGCCCTTGTGCATTTTATTTTTCTGATGGCCTCGTTTGTTAGACAACCTCTTTCGAAGTCTGGATGTTGTTCCGGCGGTGATTGTCTGTTGTTGCTGTGAGTCCTTGATCGCGTCGGTGTGGCATTTTTTTCCTGAGTGCATACCTTACATCTCATGTCTTGGCTAACACTTGATGTTATGTTGTTTCGAAGACCTAGTGTGATTGATGTCTTGTTAATATTATTATATCATCTTTATCAAAGAAAAACTGTTCGTAGTGATGTATTTGTTGAAAAAGCAAAGACTATATGGATGATGTTTTTATTTGTCAAAGGCGTAATTTTTTGTCCATTTACACGAATTGAGGCATTATACTTGAGAGCTTGAGTATAATTTAAAGCGAGATAATTATTATGGAAGGATTTTTGTATGCCACGGAGTTATATACACTTTTGGTCCCACAACTTGCATGGCGGGAGCAGATTAGTCCCACATCTTGTAAATAGTGCAAAACTAGTCCCACAACTTGCATAGCTGGGACCAATTGGTCCAATTTCACCGGATTTCACTTTTTTGATCAAATTTGGATTGGACGCACGCTTTTGCAGAAAACCCCTCAGGCTCTCGCTAATCCCGTCTGCTAGACCATGGCAGGCAAGGCAGCTCGCAATGTTTCAATGTGGATTGGTATAAAATTTTAACGTCCTACCGTGCATCACAGTGCGGGCTGAAACTTTAGACGTGAGTTCGAATCCCGTCTCAGTGCATTTAGTTTTAAATATTTCTACAGCTACTGACAGGTGGGACCCGATGTAAGACAACACCCAGGTCACATATGCCGGAGAAAAATATATAAGGGTATTTTTGCAAAAGCGTACATCTAATCCAAATTTGGTAAAAAATGGTAAAATTCAGTGAAATTGAACTAATTAGTCACGGCTATGCAAGTTGTTGGACTAGTTTTACCTTCTTTGTAAGATGTGGGACTAATCTGCTCCTACCGTGCAGTTGTAGCCTTGTAGGTCTATATTTCGGGGATTTTCAGTGGACCAGGACACCCGAGATACACTTGCTAGCTAAACGTATCGTGCTTGGTCGTGTGTATGGATTTACAGTTGGTGTGATTCGGTAGCGGAAGAATTTCTTAACTATCGCCATCAACGGTCACTCCGTCCCGTCACACGAGGACGCACTGGACAGGACAGAGCCACAGAGGTCTCGTGTCAGTTTGAATGAATCTGCGTGCCATCGCCACCTAATCGCCTGCGTGTTGGTCTCTCCTTGTTTAATCAACTACTACCCCCGAACTGATCTTAGTTTACTCCGTTTTGGCAGCTTGCCGTTGTCCTGTACCATTCCCAGCGACGTCGTCGACAATTGGGATGACGGGTACCCCATAGAATAGTTTCGTAGTTTACCCACGACTTGCACAAACTATCATTATTTGCGTATATATATATAACCACTTGTCGATGGTGACATAGTTAAAGAGTCATGGATGCATGACATTTCATCGAGCAGCTGAATCCAAATCCTAGCGGCAAGACTTCACATATACAACAAGAATGTGATGGTAGCAATTTTGCGAGATCTAAGAAATTCTTTTTTTAAAAAAAATCATAAATTCTAGACGTTCGTATGTTCAGTTTAGAACGTGCTAGCTGGAGCATATATCCCAGTGACACAAGTAACACAGACAGAGCACGTGAAATGGACAAGATATACGTACGGGCATGGCTCGCACATGTACATGGGTGGGCAGTTGGGAATCGGTCGCTTCCCACTCCATCGATCACGCATGCGTGCACACGTGAACTTGTCCTCCTCGCAAATTAATTCGGAGATCATGCATCCACCATCCCCCTTTGAACTCTTCTTCCGGCTCGTCGATCGATCTCTTCTCCCACTTGTACGAAAACGGGGCGACCGAGCCTCCAGTCCCGCGCGCCTATACGTGCCAGAAAAAAAATACGTGTAGCTTTCGTGATGTAATGGTGTACAGTAGCCCGTTGTAGTCATGAGTCACCAAGACCAAGTTCATGCTAGAAAATTTGTACATGGTTGGTAGTCCTAGCGCACTCGGCACATGTACGTCTCTAGAAGAGGTCACCTCTACTTTCACTGTCTTTTTGCTAGGTCGTGGTGGAGAAATGTTTTAATGCCCCTCATTGGAAGGACCACTAGATGACCATGACTGATCACCTACATTTTCATGTTTCAAGGAAGAGCCTCTCGTGGTTATCCGCAAACAATACTCCGATTTTCATGCATTGGTTAATTTGATAGCTTCATTTAAGTCTTCCTTTCAATCTTTCATATCATTTTTCTACTTTCTTTCCTATACGTATGTAAAACATTAATTTATAAATATACTCAGTAACAAGCTTTACGATTTCTCGTTAAAAAAAAAAAGACGCCTCTAGACACATCCTTTTCCGATATGATCGCTATGACATCCTCGTTGTTTCATTCCATGGTCCATCTCTCCTCCAATGAGTTATGTCCTCCCACTTCCCCTCTCTATTTTCTTCCCCGGTGATATGAAGTCTCATCCTAGCGACAATCCCTCCTGCGCATTTCCTTTGCACTATTACTTTCAATACTCGGTGAAATCGACCCCGCTTCATGGATTTTCGTGTGGCCCATCGCAATTGGTCACACGTGGTCTTTCTCTTAACAATGAGTCCCCACCCTCCCCAACGAGAACCTTGCACTTATGTCATAGCCCAGTATGTATCTACATAAAAAGTAGAGACAAGGAGCACAAAACAAAGTAATTATTGTTCAAGAAGTAGAAAGGAGGCAGTTGTTTCTCAGGCCCTCTTTGATTCAAAGTAATAGTGAAGGGAAAAACATAGGAATGGTAATTTTTCCTATGGTGACAATATTCATCCATTTGAATCAAAAGAATGGATCATAGGAATATGGAGGAAATTTTCCTTTGGTTTAGGTTTCAAAGAAAAAACAAATAAATTCTACAATCCACTCATACCTCTTTTTTGCGTTCCTATGCACAACGAACAAGCTAAAGGCTATAATTTACATGATAATGACCTCATCTTATTTTTCATTTGTTTTAACCTTGATTTGGTTATGCATTTTAGGTTTCATGTGTTTTTTCTTATTCCTGTGAATCTTTTTCGCAGTATTTTGTTTTCTCAATCCTATATTTTACATGTGGAATCCTATCCAATTCCTGCATCTTGGAGATCCTGTTGAATCAAATCGTGTGTCTAAATTATGTTTAGCAATAAGATTTTTAGGTTCTAATCCTTGTGATGAATTGTTAAGTGTTTGCTACCGGCCTTGGGCTTTGGCAGTCATGGACCTAAAACACATGGTCCCCAAATCTTATCATTTCTCTTCTTTTTTAATCAAAATGTGAGTGTTATGCCCTACATAGCTGACACCGAGGAGTTTGTGGGGTTTTGCTCTTGTGGATTGATGGCTCTCGGTTCGAGAGCGTATTGTCATGAGTCACTAGTCCTCACTTTGTGGTGGTGTCGCGATGGGGGTGTTAAGTTAGTTTTGGTCTCATGTTAGCGGCTCACGTGGAAACTTATCCAGCTTATGCAGGTTTGTTCTTTGATAGATCCTTTTCACATGAATCCGTGGAAATTAGTTATATGCAAAAGGTGAAATCAGAGACGACGTATTTAAACAACCATGATGTAACTTTCAGTTTTATCAAGAAATGTTTTCCTATGATTTATTCATTTATCAATAAGTTAGGATATTTCTCCAAAAGAATAGAAGTATTTGGACAAATGGTGTTGTTTTGATTTACACCACACCCCATGTGCAGACTCGACATAGGTCTTGGCGAGTACTCTCTCTAATAATTTGGTTGTGTGCGGTGCATCTCTCCCGCAGCTGTAAGAAACGAGTGATGTTGCTGAACTGTGGCTTGCTTTTATTAGTTAATAAATATTAACTTTCTGGACGACATTCAAGCATCGGGTGTTTGGTCTAGTGGTATGATTCTCGCTTCGGGTGCGAGAGGTCGCGAGTTCGATTCTCGCAACACCCCATTTTATTTTCAGTTTTACAAACAGCTCCTCTCCTAAGACTCTCCTCTTATGAAGGTTTCTTCATACGTTCAGGTCCTCATTTCTTCCGTTCCCTTTCGTTCTGTGTCTCGCGTAAATCTCAAACATTATTACGAAAAGCAGAGCATCGTGACAAAGCGCAGAAAAACGTGCATCTGCCATAACATGCGCCATCATCCTTCCGGCCAGTGTAGTAGACAAGATCACGTCGGTTGGTGTGTGGTTTGGCAACGCATATGCCAACCACCCATGTTACCTGGCCTCACATTGAACCAACATCAATAAACTTGGGATGTCCATCTAGCATTCACGGAGACATACGAGTAGCATTTCACGAAGACATGCGAGTGACAAACAGGGCGTGCTCCCACTTGACAACACACATACGACTCGTCACATGAAAAAAAGGCAACAGACAGTCAGACACACAATTCAACCAGAGAACATTTGCCAACAAAACAAAGGACCCATTTTTAGTTGTAGTGTATAAGGCAACAATTATCAAGATGGTGCCGTAGGCCAGTAACCTAGTCTCGTGATGTCCAGTAGCAACACCACATCTGCCCCCAGTGATCCCAACAAGCAATATCGAGATGATAGAAAAGTCAGTGATGTGGCTTAAACCCCACCCACTCAGTTTACAGTTATCCATGCAACTGATGTCTGTCGTTTTGACAAGACCAACCCACAAGATGGTATAAATCAAGGGGGAGGGCTTCAGCGGAAATAGACCGAGACAAGCGGGATGTCAACGTCGTTGTCATCATCGTCCTCACAGGCCACCACGACGTCAAGATGGCGCCTGTAAGAGGGCACCTCCATCTTTGCCACCTCCCTGGCAACGTCGACCACCTTCCTGTCCAGCCGTTCCTTGTGCCTGGGGAACATGGAGTTGTACAGCAGCGACGTGCCACAGGATATGCTGTAAGCGTTCAAACCCTTCTCCTTGAGCCAACCCAGGAGCTCCCTCAGCGTTATGTTGCCGGTCACAGTCCACCGGTCCCAGACTGTCCACGACAGGTCCTGGTGCTTGAAGGTCTTGGGTGGGACTGGCTCGGCAATGGAGAAGAGGGGGATCGCGAGGTTCGCAAAGGTGTTGCGGTAGTCTTCGACCTTGTGTCCACCAGCAAGGACTTTGTAAAGCTCGAGGCAGACGAGACCAGTGGCCATTGCGGTTGCAGTGGCGATAGCTGGGATGATCCTGCCAGCAATAAACTTGGCCTTCAGCTTGTCCACTTCAGGAATGCTGTAGTTCCTTGCACGCATGTTGGCAAAACCAGCTATCACATCCATATGGAAATTGGTGTCGTCGTCCTGCAAATACAGAAAGCAGCTCATCAGTTCTTCATACATGAAGCTTCGGGATGAATAGGAGTGTTGTTTCTAGAGATGCATTGCTGCATGCCCAATGAAAAGCAAAAGGAAGGAAATTAGGCACCACAGTTCAAAATCAAATTAGGCATTTAGCATGCAAATGACGGTATATAAGTTGCTGGAAAACAATGCAGAGCAAATCACTGAAGTTTCAAGATTAATATGATATGCTGACCTTCTCAAACTGTATTGGGTTCATGTGGAACCCTGATGGCAGCGTTTTGTAAGTGTCTTCTAACTTAGCAATAAGCTCTTCAATGACAGCAGCATCATCAACAGATGCAGAGGAAAGACTAGTGGCCTTCTCATCTGTAACTATCTTAACCCCCTGTTTTGGTTGGAAATCAGGGACGATCACCTTGTCGACAGCTTCAGCAGCAAGCTTGTTTGGGGTTTTGGCCCACTCGGGTATGGGTATTCCAAAAGTCTCTGCCCTTAATATTGAAGCAGCCAAAATAAAGCTAAGCTGGCTTGGATCACTGGACGAGAACTCCACAGGCCGTGGGAACCGCTTTGGAGCAGACCAGAAAGGAGCACCAGAGCTGGTCATTGAGTCTTCTGGGAAAGTGAATGCCAGCTGCTTCACACGATTGGAGAAGTAATCCTCAAACCTAAGATAAACAGGCAGCAAAAGCAGTAAGGTTGAGTAACATGTATGATCAACAGAGCCCTGTGAAGTAACAATGAAGCAGTAGAGGGCAGAGGAGGGTAAACTTACTTAAGCCGGGCCCATGTAATAGAATCTTGGAATGTCTCGCACTTGTCTCTGTCAAGGCACTCAATAACACGTTCAAGCTGATCTCTGGCCTGTGCATCACCAGCAGTTCTTGCTGCATTTACATAAGCAGTAGGATTTGACAGGAAAGCATTTACTTCAGTTGGAGTCTTCTCAAGTAAACCCTCAAACTCAGACCTAGCCCAGGTTAGGCAATGGTCAATGTTGTGAGGAAATGAATGCACAGTGCACATAGGTGCTTGCTTTTCAGGTGGATCCCTTGACGCTCCATAGTTCTCTGTTAGGTGAGGGATGACCATCTGTGTATTGCATTTAGCACCGAGAGTCCCAGATTCCAAAAGTGGCTTCTGGAAATATACACACCTGGAGTCTATGTATAATCTTGCAGTCACGTTGTCAAGGGCATTGACAACAGTATCAAGGTTCTCCCAGAAGGCATCATTAAACACATTTTCAGTCTCAGGACTTGCTCTGTTCTGAAGGGCCTCAACATGAAGCTTAGTATTAATTCCCATAGCGGCAGTAGCAGCAACCGTGGACTTCGGCTGTCCAATGTTCCAGTCGCGGAAAAGAAATTGGCGACTCAGATTGCTCTTTTCAATAACATCATCATCTGTTACAATCAGCTTTCCATTTTGACTGCAAGAAATACCCATTAGCGCCAGGTTCTTCAAAAACTCACATCCAAGTGCCCCAGAACCAACCATAAAGATTTTTGCTTCCTCCAGTTTGTTTTGAAGCTTAGATCCAAATACACTGATTTGAGCATCATATCTGGTGTTCTGTGGCTTCAAATCACCAGGTTCCAAGGGGTCAACAGGGAGAGACTCGACAGAATCAAAATAGAAGAACTACAAAATCAAAAACAATTAACGTTACACAAAACTGCATATAAATGTAATTATATACTTAAGAGAAGAGACAGCAGATTCTAACCTGATAAAGTGGATGAAATTTTCCTGAGCATGCTTTCACGACCTCCTGACCTACAATACCACCAAACATTGCAGCCATAGGGTTCAGAACAGCCCTGGAACCACTGGCAAAATGGTGCAGGAGCTTTTTGTCCATTCCTTCAAGTTTCCTATCACCCAGAGTTTCATTAATGCTATCAGCATACTCTATTACCCTCTGCACATCATCAGTGGACCCAGCAACAGGGAATCTCCTCAACTCACTCCGAAACTTATCCAATGCTTGGAATGCCAAATGCAGAAGAGGTGGGCGCTCGAATTTGGAGAAATCACTCATGAGAAATTCTCCTGGCTCTACCATGGCCTCTTTCAAAGGTTTGAATTTAATAACTTTGGGTGGCTTGACCTGTGTGACTATACCACCTCTAACGTACGCGCCAAATGAGGAAGTGTCTTCTTCTAATTGAAAGGAGTAAGGCCTTGCATTCTTAACTGTTCTTGGTTTTCCATCATTCAGCTCAGTCATTCCATGGACTTCAGAGAAAACAACTAGATCACCATCCTGTAACTCCAGACGCTCATCATCCACACAGGACACAAGTGCTGGATTGTCATTACTGATCGACGCGACAATTCCTGTATGTGGTTCCTCTCCATCCACATCCAAAACAGTGAACTCAGGACCAAAGTCACAAAACACACTGCCAAAAAGACCACAAACTTCAGACTTAATGAAAGCAATGGGTGGCTGGTGGCTGTGGCAGTAATCATCAAACTCGACGGCCTTTTCTAAGCTGATATCAGTAAAGACCACGACCTGTAAGTACAAACAGAAATTATTCTCAGAATGAGGAACAACCAATTTTACAAGTGTAAATCAAGAAGCGTATAAACAAAGTTCATAACAAATGCCAGAAGAGTCAGCTAATCCTCCTGAAAAACTCATAAACTGCAAACTGAAGTGCAACGCCAAAAAAAAAACATTGTCATTGCTCAAAACAAGAACATGGATTTGCAATTTAAGTTGCATTGGACAAACAACGTATCACTTTGTGGGATATGCTGGCATGATAAAGCATATGTGAACAAATTTATAGTAAACAAATCTATACTTCTTATAAAGCAAAACCCCACTAAGTGTAATTAATATTTTTCTATCTCCACATGCAAGCTATCCACATCACTTGCTCTTTTAGCCAATCAATAGTCCATGTCACCCCACTAACATTTATTAATTATTTTCTATCTCTACATGCAAGCATCCATCATCTTTTTTTAGCCCATCAAATTGTCCACATCATTTTTTATGTTCAAATGATAAGATCACAACATGTCGCTATGTAGTTACACAAGTAAATCATGTGCAAGTAGAACACCGGAATAAGTTTTGCCCGTGAACGGTTTGCCAATTATTTTCAGGATGGAAATCATACAGTTGTTATTCGAAATTGTGGGCTCTTCTATATGTATTCACTCAAATAGTTTCTAGAAATATTGCGCGGCAATGTGCATGTCATCTTCATGCAAGCCATCCACAATGCCCGCTTCTTCAACCCGTTGATACAATCTTATCTATATCAATTAGATACACCCCTAAAGCATAACGATCTTTAAATTATAAACCACACATATATTTGATGTCTAAAATTTATAGCATCTTGACTGCCATGATTAACTAAATCTTGCATATTTATTTAGTCAACGTCAAGTTTCATGAGTTTTATTAAATTTCTTAAGAGAGACCCGCTGCAACGCGCGGGGTGTCGTTCTAGTGATGTATACAATAAAGATGCTGAGAATGCCTTTGCAGCTTTGTACTCAATTTATCTTCTCACTAGTTTGCACAGTAACAGAATACACAATGGTAACCATTATGAATATTATGATGAGGTCATGAACAAAGATTTAAACTAATTGACTGTATTACTTTTTTTTAAGTGATGTTCCGTAAATGCTGAAGTCGCGGTGTGTTGCTTCTTTGAAGTGTTAGTTGTTCACAAAAACTGGTGCATACTTTCAATACCTAAATCAAATAGAAAGATGGACTGCAACTAACATACACTGAAAGTACAATCATAAAATAAGAAAAAAAATAGCAAGGTAGGAGACCACAGATCAATTTCATGCTGGCACACCTGAAAATTAGAAAGGTGCTCCTTGGTCAAATCACCGGTCAAAGCAGAGATGAGAACGGCATTGTTAAGCTCCTGTAGCTTCTGTACACAAGCTTGAGCACGGTTTTGCCCAACATCATTTTCCGAGAGGAAGAAGTTGCTTGATAAGTCCCAGAGCTCCACATTACCATCATCATGCAAGGTTACGGACTTGACACCCGCTAGGGCAAGGTTCTTTGCTGCAGGAATACATGGGTAATAAATCAATTGAAAGCCAACAGCCTTTACCATCCCATATTGAAACCCACCAAAACCTCTTCAAGTTTTAGAAGTTCAATAATACGTAGAAAGAGAAGCATCTAAACAACTCTTATAAATTGTTTTTGTACACAGATACTCCTGGAGTGTCAGGATAAGTAACTAAATTGACAAGCAGCACAAAAGGTAATGCTTTAGCCTTCAAGGTGTCAACTTGATATCACGGACCAAGACTACTGGTGAGATTATGGCAAAAATGTCAGTATTACCTATACACAGTGCAGTTTGTATGGCATTATGCGAAGACTAACAGTTTGTAACCAAGAGTCACTGATAGGGTAACACAAGAAACTCTCCTTTCAATACACATATTGAAGTTTTGGTTGTATGGTTTAAACAGCACTTGCCAGGATCTAGCTTGTGATGAAAAACAATTGGCTTGATGGTTTGAAGTAAAATCGTAAGACACAATAATAAAAGCACATCTAGCTAAGAGGGCAATCCGTATCACTGTGTTGGGTCAAACTAGCAAGAATCCCAGCAGAGACATAGCTGAGCCAAGAGCTCATGTGCCAATAAAAACATACTAATAGGGAATTCTAGGTCGCTAAGCTGCATCTGATCGACCAAGGGATGAAAAAAAAAACTCCGTAGTTAGCAAAGAAATGGCCGGTTACCTTTTTTAATAGCTAACCACTTACCACGTATACAAGGTAACACTATATGGAAAGAAACTAAACAAAGCAAAACCATCTCTACTAGAGGAGCACACGTACCGATCTCAGCTCCGAGACCCTGGAGTCCCGAGACGAGGACGTTGGAGCCGAAGAGGCGCCTCATGGTCTCGCGCCCATAGACGGCGAGCTGGCGGCTGTGGAGGTCCTCATCGATCTCCGTCAACTTCCCTCCTGCCATGGCCGCTGCGTCCCCTCCTTCCTCGACCTCCCCCTCCCCGGCGCGGGTCTTCTTCTGCAAGTCTTCGACCTCGCCGGCGACGATCTCCCGCTTACGGGGAAGCATATAGCGCGCAACGCCGCCGAGGAGCCCGAGGACGGCCGCCGACGCCGCGAGGAGCAGGCAGTAGTACGCGGCCTCCGGGAGCTGCCGCGTCAGATCCAGCGCGTGCTAGCCGCGAAACCTGCACCGGCGGGCACGTCGTGAGGCGGGGAGGGAGCGCGAGGAGGCGGGAGGGCGCGGAGGAGCGGGTTCGGCGGGGACTCACCTTGGATTCGCTTGTCGTCGCGTGGGGGAAGAAGAAGGCGGGATGGGATGGTCTAGGGTTCTGGGCTGGGGACGAATTGCACAGGAGGACCAGAATGCAAAGTCTCTCGGCGGTTGTTGCGAACGGGACGAGGCGAGGCGGCTTTGTTTATGGCTGCTGACATCTGGGGCCCACGTGTCGGTGAGGAGGGAAAGCGTGTGTGCTTTTCTTGCTGGCGGGGAAACGAGAGAGAGGAGCCTACCTGTCCTCTCTGGAAAGAACGAGGAAGCTGCAATGTGAGATGCCACGTACTACGTAGAAGCTGACATGTGGTTTCAAGGACGTGTTTGTGTCTTAGATCCACTTTGGCACCCGGGTGCATATGCACCCGGTATTTAAAAACCAAATTTTAAAATGTCGAAAAATTTCGAAACAAAATTTCATAGATACATCTTCACATGGTATGTGTTCACAAAGTCGTTGCGTGAAAAATCGATATTTTTTCTGACTTGTGCAAAAAAGACAAAAAAAAGACACGTGAAAAGGCTTATTTTAGCACCAAATTTTGTTTTTTTATACAGGCAACAAAAGATGCCTGTTTTCTATAAAACGACTTCGGGAACGGAAAGTATGTCAAGATCTATACATAAACATTTGTTTCCAAATTTTTTGACATTTCAAAACTTGTTTAAAATGGATTTTAAATATAGTATGCATTTGCACCGGGAGTCAAAACTCCACCCCGGTAGTCTTTTCACGTTTCCACCCGTCATGAGAGTCGCTGCTGGCTATACAAGGCTCCCGTATCATTTATAGCTAACATGTAGGATGGACTATAAGGTTGGTTATAAGGTAATTATTTTGGACAGCTTTCTTTCTATCTCCCTCCTTATATTTATGAAATCTGTCAAGTTCTTTTATGAGAGTCCACTTCATCTATTTTTTTATGTTTCTCTTCTTCGTATAGATAAAAATGACACGTAAAAGGACTATAAGCCCTCTATTATACTTGCTCTGATAAGTGTAGACTATATCAGTTAAGAAAGAAATAAGGTCACGTCTACAGCCCATTTGGTTGCCCGTGTTGTCTTAGGAGGTGGTTTCATACTAATGTTTGGCTGGCAACATGTGGGGCTAAAGTATATGAACATGCAAATGTCTAATGTTCGATTGATCACCGATAAGGTCCAGTCGAGACCGCCGTCCCCGCAAAGCCGTCGGAGCGACTCCGCACCGTCGGGAGAAGCAGCCGTAGGAGGTCGTGTCGAACGCCTCGTCCTTCCCGGCCATGAACAGCTCCGTGCGCACGGGCCCGGGGGCACCACGTTGGCCGTGACCCCCTTCGCCGCCACCTCCTTGGCCAGGATCCTCGTCATCGCCTCCACCGCGCCGTTGGTCGCCGTGTACGCCGCGTACCCCGGCAGGAGCGTGCCCATGATGGACGACGAGAAGGTCACGATGCGTCCGCCGCTGTTGGGCGGGACGCGGTTGGCCGCCTCGCGGCAGACGAGGAAAGTCCCGCGCACGTTCACCGCGAACATGGCGTCGAAGTCCTCGACGGTGGTGTCGGCGAGCGCGGGGTACTTGTGTTAGGTCGATCTCCACCCGTTGTGGCCCAACGGTCACACGGGCCCTAGTCTAAGCACCCTGATCGGGGGCGCCCAACCTCCTCATGGTTGGTGGGCCCCTGTCGCCAGCGCATATAGAGAGGTGGGGGGGCCGGACGCACACGGTACGAGGTTGACCGTGCACCGCAGCCCCCCACCGATACACCCAATCCGATCTAGGGTTGCGCTAGGCCGACGGGAAGCTCTCCACCGCCGCCACCTCACTCACCCACGCACACCACCACTGCCACCACTCCCCATGGCCGACGGCAGCTCGAGCTCGACGCCATTCCCCGGCGAAGGTAGACACCTCTCTCTCTCCCCCTCTCGGTCACTCTCTCTGGTTTAAGCATTAGAAGGGTAAAACCCTAAAGTTGCTCACCGTGATGGATCTAGACTAGCATTGTTGTTTTTAACATTGGTATCAGAGCCTGTTCTAGGTCTAGATCTGTTCGGTAAAGAGAAAGAAAATCAAAAGAAATACCCACCCAAAAAAAGTTCCCCTCCCAGAGAAACCCTAACCCCAAATCGAAAGTCAAAGGGCAAAGAAAATCACCGGAGTGCCCTCGGGCTCGCCGGCAAAGGGGGCCTGCCGCAAGGCCGCCCCATTCCCTCTCGATCCGACGCGCATCGGCAAGCCGAGGCATCGGAAGAAGGAGCACCTCCCTCGGGAGGCAAAGAACAGAGGCTCACTGGCTTCTCCGCTCGACGGCGGCGCGCCCACCGCAAGGGAGGATGTGCGACCGGCGAGAGGGGAGACCACCGGGCCGTCTTCTCGCTTCGATCTGCTCCGGCGGATGGAGAAGAAGAGAAAGGGGAAGGGGAAAGGAGATGGGGCGGCGCGCTGTCGTCATCGTCTCCGTGGCCGTCGCCGGCCGCCGGCGGCGGGTCGGGACCCTAACCCTAGATCGGAGGAGAGCGGGGGAGGAAAAGAACGCGAATGACTAGGGTTTTTTCGCGGGGTCGACCGGTGCGGTCGTTTTGATCGGCCGATCCGAGCGCGTGGCCGTCCGATGCCATCGGACGGTCGAGAGAGTAACCCTAGCACGTTAGCGGGCCGATGGGCCGAAAGGGGCAGTGGCCGTGGGCTGCTAGACCGAATTGCGTGCCGCACGCGCGCGACGCATAAAGAAATCGGGCCGTGGGCCGAAAGTATGAAGCTGTGGTATGGGCCACGCGTTTTTCAGCAGAGTTTTTTCTCTGTTTTATTTTTTCAGAAGCTTTTTGAGTCTAATTTTAGGCATTTTGAGTCTAGTTTTTGCTATACAAAATTATCCAACGAAATTTTTGTTTAGTAAAAATAAAAGTAACAGAATTGCTTCTGAAAAAGAATAAAAGTCAATAGAATTTTCGTTAATTGTTTCCGCTGCAAATTAAAGTGATATGCTCTTTTAGAAAATTCAAAAGTTAATAGAATTAAGAGTGTTAATAGAAAAGAGCATATTAAAGAGATAGTCATAATTGTGTTATTTTTATAACCAACATTATTAATAGCATAATTATGATTTATTATAGTGAAATGCATTTATTTCTAATTCTGCCCAACGGTGATTTAGTTTAAATTGCATAACTTTTGCATGTCATATTTTGACCAACGTTGAATTATTTCATGCAAATGTTGAAAATTGTTGAAAGTTCTCACCTCATTGTGATTGTTTTAGGAGGGTACCACTTGATGAGTTGCCTAAAGGATGTTCCCCTCCTTCGAGGTGACAACTACTCCGAGTGGAGGAAAAAGGTGGATTTGGCACTTGCATGTGCTGAGGTGGACTGGGTGGTGGATACCCCGCCACCAGTTATGCCAAAAGAGTCTGAAAGAGAGGCAAAAGACACTGACGATGACTGGGAAAAGAAGAAAAGGGACTATGGTCCATTGGAATTGGCTTATTCCATAAATAAGCAAAAGTGGAGTGCAACCAACAAGAAGAGCTTAGCCTTCTTAAAGAATACAATTGAGAACGCCATTGCGGGCTCAATTGTAGAGTGTGCCACTATCGGGGAGTTCTTCGACAAAGTAAAGAGCCAGTTTACTGGTTCTTCAAAGATCTATGGCACCCAGTTGCTCAAGCAACTGGTAACAGAAAAGTACACAGGGGGAGGGCATGGCATTAGAGAGCACATCCTCAGGTTGTGCAACATGGCTGCCAAGCTCAAGGCCATTGATCCTGATCTTGAGATCAAGTCTGTTCTCCTTATCCACATAGTCATGGCATCATTGCCAAAAGAGTTCGAGAACTTTGTTGTGAACTACAACATGTCCCCTGAGAAGTGGGACATGGAAAAGACCATTGCTATGTGTGTCCAGGAAGAGGACAGGCTAAAAGAAGCACGTGGTGGATCCATCAACTACGTGAAGGATAGTAAGAAGAGGAACTTTGGTAACACTGGTTCCCCTTCAAAGCCACATGGCAATGGCAAAGCTCCCTTTCAGAGTCAGCAAAAGTCCTTCCCAGTGGACAAAGACACATGCCTCCACTGCAAGAAGACTGGGCACTACAAGAAGGATTGCCCTACTTTCCTAAAGTACATAATGGCAAAGAATGGTAAAAATATAGTTTCCTTCGTTAATGAATCCCTGTATACATAGTTTTCGAAATCTACTTGGTGGATTGACTCAGGTGCAACTGTTCATGTTGCAAATTCTTTACAGGGGTTCCATTCGACGCGGATTATGCAAAGAAACGAAGGATGCATTGAAGTCGCAAATGGAGTGCAAGCAGATGTTGAAGCTGTTGGCGATATCTCCTTGGAGTTGGCTGATGGTTTCGCTATTTTGCTTAGAGATGTCTTATTTGTTCCTTCTTTGCAAAGAAATTTAATAAGTGTGTCACGTTTGGACAAAGAACAGTATGAGTGTTATTTTGGACATGGCAAGTGTGCCATTTGGTGTAATAATATTCGTGTGGGGGTTGCATTCCTCCACAATGAGCTTTATTTATTATCCTTGCATGAAAAGATTTATTCTGTGAATAAAGTAAATGAAATTGTTTCTGCGTCGAATAAAGAACAAAAGAAAAGAAAGAGAACTCAAGACTCATCGAGATTATGGCACTGTCGTTTGGGCCACATTTCGAGGGGGAGAATAGAAAGACTCGTTAAAAATGATATTCTTCCGCCGTTAGAGTTCTCAGATTTAGAACAGTGCATCGATTGCATAAAAGGAAAATTTGTAAAACAAATTAAAAAGGGTGCAACTCGAAGCACAACGGCACTAGAAATAATCCACACTGATATTTGTGGACCTTTTTCGGTGAAAAGTGTGGATGGTTATGATTCGTTCATAACATTCACAGATGATTACTCCCGATATGGATATATTTATCCAATCAAAGAAAAGTCTGAAGCTTTGGATAAATTTAAAATATTCAAAGCTGAAGTTGAAAATCAACACGATAAAAGAATAAAGATAGTGAGATCCGACCGTGGGGGGGGAGTACTATGGTCGGCACACTCCATATGGTCAAGTCCCTGGACCTTTTGCGAGGTTTTTGCAGGAGACAGGAATAGTCGCTCAGTATACAATGCCGAGCGATCCTCAGCAAAATGGAGTAGCTGAAAGGCGCAATCGTACTCTTATGGATATGGTGCGCAGTATGATGAGCTACTCCACACTGCCATTGGGTTTATGGATGGAGGCACTTAAAACCGCCGTTCATATTCTCAACAGAGTGCCAAGTAAGTCGGTGCCCAAAACACCATACGAACTGTGGACAGGAAGGGTACCTTCCCTTCAACACCTTAGGGTGTGGGGTGCCCAGCTGAGGCAAAATTGTTTAATCCAAATATTGCAAAGTTAGACCCCAAGACAGTCAGTTGCCACTTCATTGGCTATCCCGAAAAGTCAAAAGGTTTTCATTTCTACTGCTCAGACAGATACACAAAGTTTGTAGAAACGAGACATGCAGTCTTTTTAGAAGACGAACTGATGAGGGGGAGCATGGTAGCTAGAAAAATTGATCTTGAGGAGAAGAGGGTGCATGCACCTAATCCGATCATTCAGGAGCCATTTTTCTCGCTACCTGTTGTGCCTACACCAACAGTCCCTGAGATTGTGGTGGAAGCACCTGTTGTAACTCCACACGTGACAACTATGGGTGAAGTTTCGGAACCTGTCCTTCAGGAGCCGACTGAGCCCGTTGTTGAGCATGAAAGGGAGCTGCAGCAGCCAAACATAGAGAATGAAAACCTTGGAAGGTTTAAGAGAATTAAAAAGCCAGCTATCTCTAGTGATTATGTATATAATACAGAGATAGGTCATATGGAAGGTGATCCCACCTCATATGAAGAAGCCATGAGAAGTCCTCATTCATCGAAATGGCTTGAAGCTATGGAAGATGAGATGAGGTCGATGAGTTCCAACGATGTTTGGGACTTAGAAAAGATTTCTAAAGGAGCCAAAACAGTAGGCTGCAAATGGGTCTACAAAACAAAGTATGACTCCAATGGGAATGTTGAAAAGTATAAAGCGCGTCTTGTGGCAAAAGGATTTACACAAAGAGAAGGAATAGATTATAATGAGACATTTTCTCCAGTCTCATGTAAGGATTCCTTCAGAATCATAATGGCACTAGTTGCACATTTTGATTTAGAGCTACATCAGATGGATGTAAAGACGGCATTTCTAAATGGAGATTTAGAAGAAATCGTTTACATGAAACAACCCAAGGGTTTTATCATGCAGGGGGAGGAAGATATGGGATGCCGTCTAAAGAAATCCATTTATGGATTAAAGCAAGCCTCTAGACAGTGGTATTTGAAATTTAATAAGACTATTAAAAGGTTTGGATTTAAAGAAAATGTTGAGGACAACTGCGTTTATGCAAAGTTTAAAAGTGGGAAATACATTTTCCTAATCCTATATGTGGATGATATCCTGCTTGCGAGCAGTGATGTTAGTCTACTAATAGAGACGAAAAAGTTCTTGTCCTCAAACTTTGATACGAAAGACCTTGGTGAAGCATCATATGTTTTGGGCATAGAAATTCATCGAGATAGAAAAAATTGAGTGTTAGGACTCTCGCAAAAGGCATATTTAGAAAAGGTTCTAAAGAAATATAATATGCATGCGAGTAATGCCACAACTGCTCCTATAGTCAAGGGCGACAGTTTTGGGAAATTCCAATGTCCCAAAAATCAATATGAGATCGATCAAATGAATTCAGTACCATATGCTTCGGCTGTTGGAAGCTTACAGTATGCACAAGTGTGCACTCGCCCTGACTTAGCATTTGTTACCGGGGTACTGGGTAGATATTAATCAAATCCAGGCTTAGAGCACTGGAAGATGGCAAAGAAAGCTTTGCGTTATGCGCAAGGCACAAAGGACCTCATGCTAACATACAAAAGATCTGATTCCCTAGAGATAAGAGGGTACTCAGACGCAGATTTTGCGGGGGATAAAGATGATAGAAAATCCACGTCTGGATATGTATTCACCCTTGCAGGGGGAGCTATCTCATGGAGAAGCTCCAAACAGTCGATTGTTGCATCATTAACGATGTATGCAGAATTTATAGCATGTTATGAGGCCACGGGGTAGGCGATATGGTTAAAGAAATTTATACCCGACTTGAAAGTGGTGGATTGTATTGACAAACCACTAAAGATGTACTGTGACAACCAGCCCGCAGTATTTTATGCTCACAACAACAAGTCGAGTAATGCAACAAAGTCAATAGAAATAAAGTATTATGTTGTGAAGGATAAAATCCAGAATCACACTATAAGTCTCGAGCATATAAGGACAAAGGATATGCTTGCGGATCCGCTAACGAAAGGCTTACCTCCCAATGTGTTCAAGGAACACTTAGCCGCCATGGGTTTAAGGTAGAGCCTATGATCTTGGACCATAAGAGGCCCAAAAGTAAAAGTTTTTGTTTCAAAACAAAGAGGTATATTGTAGCTGTCTGATTCTATCGGCAATTGAGCTGAGACGATGAAACATGCTCTATGTATTGATTTGTGATGAAATGAATAAAGTAAAAGGTAAAAGCAAATGTGAGATCTAGGGGGAGAATGTTAGGTCGATCTCCACCCGTTGTGGCCCAACGGTCACACGGGCCCTAGTCTAAGCGCCCTGATCGGGGGCGCCCAACCTCCTCATGGAGGGTGGGCCCCTGTCGCCAGCGCATATAGAGAGGTGGGGGGGCCGGACGCACACGGTACGAGGTTGACCATGCACCGCAGCCCCCCACCGATACACCCAATCCGATCTAGGGTTGCGCTAGGCCGACGGGAAGCTCTCCACCGCCGCCACCTCACTCACCCACGCACACCACCACTGCCACCACTCCCCATGGCCGACGGCATCTCGAGCTCGACGCCATTCCCCGGCGAAGGTAGACACCTCTCTCTCTCTCTCTCCCTCTCGGTCACTCTCTCTGGTTTAAGCATTAGAAGGGTAAAACCCTAAAGTTGCTCACCGTGATGGATCTAGACTAGCATTGTTGTTTTTAACAACTTGGGGTTCAGGAGCCCGGCGCAGGCGACCACGATGTGCGGCGCGGAGCCGAAGGCCTCCTCGGCGCGGTCGAAGAGGGCGCGCACGGACGCCGGGTCGGACACGTCGGCCTGGAACGCCACGGCGCGGACGATGCCGCCGCCGCCGCGCGAGTTGAGCTCCGTGGCGAGGGTGGACGCCGTGGCGGAGTCGGAGGCGTAGTTGATGACGACGCGCGCGCCGAGGGCGGCGAGGTGGGTGGACACCTCCCGGCCGATGCCGCGCGAGCCGCCCGTGACGAGCGCGACGCGGCCGTCGAGTGGGAGCGCCGGCGCTGGCTTGCTGTTCCCCGCGTTTGCCNTGGCACCAGTCTGGTCACTGCTGATCTTGTCACTGGTGATGTCCAGAACATGGAGCTGTGGTAGTTTTGGGAATTCATCGTCTTCTTCGACGAGGACATAGAGCTTCCCTTGGAAGAGTGCAATGTCAGCGACTTAACTGTTTCCAGGGGGCGGCCACTCGATGGTTGAGCAAGATCCAGCTCCTTGCGGTGGCCTGCGAGCAAAGATGTTGACATTCTTGGAATTCCACTTGCCACTGGTCAGAACGACGACGACATGATCGGAGGCCACCACCTTCCAGATTCGATCACAGCCTTGGTAACCGAGATTGAGGTTGAGGGTGTCAGGGTCGATCTGTTGAGGGTTGGTCTCCCCAGAGAAAGGGTTCATGAAGCAGCAGGTGCCGTGGTGGTGCACGAGGAAGAGCATGCTACCGGTGTAGAAACGATAGGAGATATCAGCAGCGGGTGGCATGGGGTGGACAGCGCCATCGGGGAGACTGAGGAAACTGTCTTTGCGGAGGGCGATCAATGGCGGCAGTGGGGGCAGCGGCTGCAGGCGCGCACTAGAGCGCCACTGGCGGCAGACTGCGCGGAAGCGGATGCTATCAGCATGGGAGGGCATGCGAAGGAGCACGAGGCCCAGCAACACTGGCGGGAGGTCCGGCCATGGTACGATCTTGCTCTCTGTAGCTTGTCTAAGCAGCCCCTGCAGGAGCAGGACTGCCACCGATGTCATCTTGCTTGACCCATGGAGGCCGAAGCCGAGCCGCCGGAGGAGGACTGTCATCGCCTTTTTCAGAAGCGTAGCACTGAGACCAAAGCCGAGGCCGAGCATCATCACAAGCGCTGCCATCGCGCGCCTTGTTCAGAAATTTTGGCTGTCCGGAGGTCAATCGATTGGAGCTCGATCTCCTTGATCTGTAGTTGTTACATAGGCCGGCCTCTTGATCCGTAGTTACTACGGGAGTATATATATAGGCTGGCCAGCTTCGATTCTAACACCGGCACCGACACCCTCACGTGTTTCGTAAGCAGAGCAGTAGCTTAACTGATAAGCGGAACAAATAAACGAATGAGATGATACTGAGTAACCATGCAAAAAAAAGAGATGGTTGGATTTCATCATAATACTCTCAACTCACAGATCGAGCTGCTAAGAACAAGAGGATTTTCTGGTTTCTAGACTGTTCTTCCTTACAGCCCGCACCTCTCTTCTCTCTGTATATTAGTTGTTACATTTACATATGAGTCCCTCCTCACACTTCTAACTATGTACAAGTCCACTCAACACTCCCCCTCAAGATGAGGCAAAGATATCAAGAAGCCTCATCTTGTTACAAGTATTCAGAAATGACACTACACTTACTCCTTTTGTCAAGATATCAGCTAGTTGATCAGCCGACTTGACATAGCATACATGCAACACACCCTCGTCTACTTTCTCTTTAATAAAGTGTCTGTCTATTTCGATGTGCTTAGTCCTATCATGATGCACCGGATTCTTCATGATATTAATGGTGGCTTGGTTATCGCAGTATAGTCGAATAGGATCACCATCGAATAACTGGAGTTCAGACAGCAATATCTTTAACCACAATACCTCACAGATGCCTGTTGCCATCGCCCTGAACTCAGCCTCAGCTGTGGACCTAGCAACCACACTTTGTTTCTTACTCCGCCAGCTGACTAAATTTCCACCCAGAAACACGCAATAGCCCGTGGTTGATTTTCTATCATCTAAACTCCCTGCCCAGTCTGCATCGGTATATCCCTCAATACTCAGATTTCCATTGTTTGAAAACAATATTCCCTTTCCTGGACATCCCTTAAGAAACCGAAGAATTCTATTTATTGCATCCATATGATTGGTTCTGGGATCATGCATAAACCTGCTAACTACACTGACTGTATATGTAATATCTGGCCGAGTGTGTGATAGGTATATTAAACGTCCAACCAGCCTTTGATATCTCTGCTTATCTACTGGTTCACCTGAACCAGCAGCTACATGATGGTTTTGTTCTATTGGGGTAGATGCAGGTTTACACTCAACCATTCCAGTTTCAGTCAGTAGGTCTAATACATATTTCCGTTGTGATAGATAAATACCTTGTGATCCATAGACAACCTCGATTCCCAGGAAGTAGTGTAGATATCCTAGGTCCTTGACTTCAAAGCAATCTGCAAGAGTTTTCTTTAGTTGTGAAATCTCCTCATCATCATCTCCTGTTATGACAATGTCGTCAACATAAACAGCTAATATGGTGATCTTGCCATGATGATGCTTAAAGAATAGGGTATGATCTGCATTACTTTGCCTATAACCCTTGGAGCAAATTTCATTGCGTAATTTCCCAAACCATGCCCTAGGTGACTGTTTCAGTCCATATAATGATTTTCTTAATTTACAAACTTTGCCTTCAGTTTCTTTTGTATGAAACCCAGGAGGAATCTCCATATATACTTCCTCTTTTAGATCTCCATGTAAAAAAAGCATTTTTAACATCTAACTGGTGCAGTTTCCACCTTTTGTTTGCTGCTATGGAAATCAGGGATTTAACTGTATTCATCTTAGCTACTGGAGCGAATGTCTCATCATAATCGACCCCGTAAGTTTGGCTATATCCCTTAGCCACCAGTCTGGCCTTGTATCTTTCTATTTTCCCATTTGGGTTATGTTTGATTGTGAAAACCCATTTGCATCCAACTATACCTTTTTGTTTACAGGGAGTATAGCTAATTCCCAAGTATCATTTTTTTCTAGAGCACTCATTTCCTCTAACATTGCCCTCCTCCAGTGTGCGTACTGCTTAGCTTCTTGCCAGGTTTGAGGTATCGAGGCAGAAGAGTCTAATGCTGATATAAAGGCTTTGTAAGTAGGTCCAATTTTAGAATAACAGAGATGGTTTGAGATATCATAAGGTTTATATTTTTCTGGCAACTTCCCAGCAGTGGTGCGAGGCTCCTTTCTATGAGCAATTGGAATATTTAAATCATCATAGTTTGAGTAGAGATTACCACTTCTTGATGATGGTTGTGCATGGATTGAAGAATCTTCTGGTACTGTAGAAATTTGAGAAGCAGGATCCTCACCATGATGATGTGACCAGTCCCCTCCTTCTTGTCCAAGTAGCAGCTCAGGAGTAGTTGGTTCACGTTGTGGCAGTAGTATATGATCCCTCTGTCCAGGAGGTTGGTTCATGCCATCAAGAACCAGGTCTTCATCTCCAATGGGACTATCACAGGGTATAACCCCTGTCACCATCTTTTGCGAATTATTGTCTTCATACCCATCATGTCCTTTATTTTCTGATATACTATTCAAATCAGAAACATCAGTATCTAATGAGTCAGGAAACACATCACATAAATCTTGCGGTTCACCATAGAATGGTTCCATTCTCTAAAGGTTACATCCATGCTGATGAACATCTTTCTTTCTGACGGGCACCAACACTTATACCCTTTTTGCTTTCCAGAGTAGCCAACAAAAATACATTTTAAAGCTCTTGGGTCAAGCTTTCCGACCGAAGGCCGATGATCTCTCACAAAACATACACACCCAAAAATCTTTGGTGGAACTACATATGAAAGTTTCCCTGTTAGGCATTCAATGGGTGTTTTATTTCAAGGTACCCTGGATGGCATTCTGTTTATTAAGTAGGTTGCTGTCATCACAGCTTCACACCACAAGAATTTAGGGACATTCATTGAATACATTAAGCATCGAGCAATTTCCAATAAGTGTCTATTTTTCCTCTCAGCCAACCCATTCTGTTCTGAAGCACCAGGACAAGTTGTTTGATGTATTATGCCAAAACTAGACAAGTATTCATCAAACTCCCTATTAACGTATTCAGTTCCATTATCAGTTCGGAAGATTTTCACACATGCCTTCTGCTGAGTAGTAATCATGTTATGGAAATCCCGAAAGCACCCAAACACATCTCCTTTGTTCCTTAGAACATAAACCCACGTGGTTCTGGTACAACAGTCGATAAATGTCACAAAATATTTATAGCCATTAACTGAACACACCCTGCTAGGTCCCCACACATCAGAATGTATTGTCCCAAGTGGTTCTACACTCCTATTATCAGATAGACTATATGAGCTCCGAGTATGTTTACCATACTCACAGGCATCACATGACAGAGTCTCCTTGTTAACCTTATCATATATGCTAGGATAAAGTCGGCCTAGCTTGTCAAAAGACACATGTCCTAAGCGATGATGTAGCAAAACAAAACTCATCTCGGGGAGAATGTAATAACGCAGCAGCTACACTCGGAGTTGCATCTTTATTCAAATAATATAGTCCATCAAGCACTCTCCCCGTCCCAAGCATTCTTCCAGTCCCAAGCTCCTGAAAGATACATCCCCATGGGAGAAAAATGACGGCACAGTTAAGCTCATTAGTTATACAACTGACGGACAATAAACTCATCGGGAATGATGGCACATGTAACACAGATGACAATATTAGATCTTTATTGCAAGCTACTGTCCCAGATCCCATAATAAGTTGGGTAGAGCCATCTGCAAGTTTAACCTTTTGATGGTTTGTTTCAGGTATATAATAGGAGTAATTTAAGAGAGAACCAGTCACGTGCTTGGATGCTCCCGAGTCTATAAGCCATGTTTTATAGAAGTGCTTATTTTTTTCAAGTGTGAGATATTACCAGAAGTGCTACTGGTTGCTACCATGGCTTCAGTTGCTGATTGCTTCCCTGCGCCTGCTTCCTTGAAGTTACGCCATTTCTCCAACTCTTATGTAGTCATCTGAACCTGTATGGTCTGTGACCTCTCATCTCCCACAGCTGAAACATATGCTCTACCAAAAGGACGTATGCCACGACCTCGACCAGTACCTCGTGTTCCTAGACCATGGCCACGTCCCCTGTAGTTCCCTATAAATCCATGTCCACGACCTCCTCCAACCACTTCAGGACAATATGCTTTGATATGTCCTGGTTGACCGCATTCAAAACACTTCCGATCACTTGAGTTGTCAACAGCAAGAAGAGCAGATCGTCCTTGAGTTATGCTTGATATTGCAGACCCTGATCCTTCTAGTTTCAGCCTCGTTTCTTCACTGAGTATGGCTGCTATTGCCTGTTCCAAACTGGGTAGGTTGCTGCTGCCATACAATGCAGCGCGCCTATTCTCAAACTTGGGATCAAGCCCATTCCGAAAATCCCTCACCCTTTTTCTTTCTACCCATTTGTTGTACACCTCCACACAAGTGCCGCACTCTAATCCAATGGGGTCGTAATAGTCAAGGTCGCTCCACATGCGTTTGAACTCTGATATATATTCAACCACACTCTTCTCCCCCTGGCTGCAATTTTGTAATTCCTTCTGTATCTTGCATGCTAACATCTCATTGCCTATTCCAGAAAACGTACCTTTGAGTAGTCTCCAGATCTCAGAAGCCTCCTTAATTCGCTCTACTTGCTTCGCAATTTTAGGTGACACTGAGCTAAGTAACCATGCCCTTACTAGAGCATTCGTTGCCTTCCATCTCTGGCCATCCTTGGAGTTCTCATCTGGGGGCTTCTCAATCTTTCTAAGAATGTACCCATCTAATTTTCTGGAGACCAAAATCGTCTCCGCGTGCTCTGCCCAACTAGCATAGCTCTCTCCACCCTCAAGCTTCACACCAGGCATCTGCAAAGGATGAACCTCACCCTTTGCTTCACTCTCTGAGTTGGAACTCTCCCCCTGCTTCCTAATTCCATCAAACAACTCTTTGTACCTTTGGTCCATTGCCTGAAGAACTGCTGCCAATTCCTTTACCGTAACCACCGAAGGTTCTTCTTCCTCTCCTGCCAACTTCTCACCCTTCACCTCCTACACAAAATATCTTGAATACTGCCTGACCTTTCTTGTTCCGGCCACCACTCTGCACTCTGCAGCTATCCTTTCCCGTTTCTTCCTCTGCAACCACCACCCGAAACAGCTAGTCGCCGCAGCGATTCGCTCCGCCTTCCACCGTTGTTGCCTCAATACAAACCTGATCCGCACGCAGGGAGCCCCAGGCGCTCTGATACCATGTTGGATTTCATCATAATACTCTCAACTCACAGATCGAGCAGCTAAGAACAAGAGGATTTTCTGGTTTCTAGACTGTTCTTCCTTACAGCCTGCACCTCTCTTCTCTCTGTATATTAGTTGTTACATTTACATATGAGTCCCTCCTCACACTTCTAACTATGTACAAGTCCACTCAACAATACTGAGTAGGCGCATACAGAAAAATGACATTTTTGGTTGCATTCCTGGAGCATGTTGGACTGGCCGGGAATATCGCGCCTTCGCCGTCTCGCGCCAGATCCGCTTCACCGCGCCGACGCAGCAAAGATCTCATATCCTCCGCTGCCACCAAACACCCCACCCCTACCAACACCACAACAATGGTCTCGGGGCGTCTGTCTGGCCGTGTACGTCACCGTCGCCTATTTGTAGTGATGCATGCGACTAGGCGAGCACGTTTCGAGGTGGATTTTGGTGTGAGGAGGGATTTGGGGAGCTCCTATACAATGAGCTCCTATACAAAGCAACACGGAAGCTCCCGTCGCCTCCAACGCCACTAAATGAGCTGCAAAAATGTGGTCCATTTAACAGGTAATGATGTTGTATTTTCTGTTTGATGTTCAATTATAAATTTTTTGATCTGAACATTTTTTTTAAGTGAATAATTTAAAAATATGAATGTTTTTAAAATGTGAACATTTTTCAAATTTTAAAAAGTTGAACAATTTTCAAATTTGAACAATTTCTTTTTAAAACCTGCGAACAATTTTCAAATTTGAACAAATTTTAATTTTGAATATTTTTAAAATCTAAACAATTTTCAAAGCTTGAACAATTTTCAAATCTGAACATTTTTCAAAACTAAATATTCTTCAACACTAAACATTTTTCTAATTTGAACATTTTTTAAAAACTGAACAAATTTCAAATTTGAACATTTTTTAAAACTGAACAATTTTCAAATTTGAACAATTTTCAAAGCTGAACATTTTTCAAATCCTAAATAAAGTGAAAAAATGAGAAGAAACATAAAATAAAACAGAAAAAGAAAAGAAAACAAAGAAGGAAAAAAAAAAGAAAAAATCCCGCCAAACGGACCGGCCATCAGCGGGAGTCTTCAGGCGACGGTAGCCTTCCGCGTCGCTAACGAACGATATATAGGATTCCGCGGGAATTGGGAACGATGCTCTGGTTTCGGGGGGCGAATGGAAGGGACGAGCGGCCCGTGGAAGGTTCTTTTTTACGGTGTTTTGTTTTCTTTTTTTTTTCGGTCATTTTAAGGTGCTTTTCTACTAACTAAATCTAACTACTAGCGGAGAATAGGGCTAGGCCCGCGGTTAACGCTGGTGGACACGGCGGTTGTGGTTGATCGAATTCAGTTGCCATGGAAGAAAAAAATGTGTTGTCACAGTTATTTTTTTCATTTTCTTTTCTTACAGTATATATATATTTTTTTTGGGGAGTCAATTATTTTTGTGTCCCACTCCACTTAATTCTTCACAATTTTACCCCACTTTCTTAGTTTTTCTCAGTTTTACTCGAAATAGGCCTTTCGCCGCGAGTGCGTCGTTTTGGTGCACGGGTTCCATGGCGCCCGTTTTTTAATAAAATCATAAATTGTACTTTTAAGTTTCAAATAATTCCTAAAAATCCTAACTAAAGATAATGATGACTTCTACTAGTGTGAAAAAATTCAGTGTTAAATATTATGTATTTTAGGCTGTGTAAAAATGATAAATTTCTGGATCTGAAGTGGTGAACAGTACAAATTTCAAAAAACTTTAAATGTGTCAGGATTTGTCATTTTTGTGCAGGCCTGAATACAAAACATTTCGAGTTGAAAATTTGCAGTCCCGTAGAATATGTTATTGGAAACATGTAAGATTTTTTCAATTTTTTTTGAAACTTTAAATGTCAATTTAAAAAAGTCGAAAAAACAGGCTACATGTAGCCCGTGGTCCAATGCGACCTCCTGATTTCGCCCCGTTTTTCTCCCACGCACACCCTCTGTATCGCCTTTTTAGTTTTGGATAAAATAAAAAACTGAGGAAATTTCAAATTTTAAAATACTTTAAGATGTAGTTATGTTAGTAATCTATGTGTTAGGAAAAATAACAAACATGAATTTCGACATATTTTGGAAAAAAAATGTTATGCTCCGGTAAAACGACAATAATTTTTACATACGAACTCAATTCACACGATGTTTATATCAAAAAAAAAAAAAAAAACTACACGAAAAGTTACATAATCCAATGGCCAAAGGCCTTTGGGGCTGTCTTCGATCTTTAGATTTCCCAAATTTCAAAGGAAACATATAGTTTTTAGACGTTTTAGATTTCGTTGTAAAAATAATAATAAGAATCACTTACCGGTTGCGTATGGAATAAGTGGTGCGCCACGGGTAGTTAAATACTAGTGGTGCACCACTGTGGGATGCGCCACTAGTTACCTGGGGACCCAATCCGTGTGCTTCACGATCTGACGGCTCTGTGCGACCTAAGAAGCATACAATCCGTATGCTTCACAATCCGACGGCTCCAACTGCAACCCCTTTGCCATCTACACTTCTACTCTTCTCCATCTACTCCCTCTCTCTTCTTCTCTACCTTTGTGTATCCCGTGGCCTTCGTCCTCCACGTCCCCGTGCTCTACTTGGTGCTCATGGCCGTCGGCGCCGTCATCTCCCCCCGCCAATCCGGCCCTGACCATGGGAGAGCTGGCCTACCTTGCCGCATTCTTCAAGCCCTCTGTCGCCTTCGCCGTCTCGAACATGACCGACAAGCCCCTTGACTCATCGAGATTCCTCTCCTTGGAGGGACCCAGTGACACGTCCCCTGCCTCCCTGGACTAACTTCCCGAGCGCACATGGACGCACATCCTCGTCCCGGTCGGCGGCGAGTCCGTTAGTGCTCGAAATCGGCGGCAAGTCCGTGGCGTCCGATGTGGAGGGAGACGATGGTCGAGCCCGTGCTCATGTCGTCCACTTTTTTTTTTGAAAATTTCGAATTTGCTACCCGTGGCGCACCACGGGTAAGGGTGCGCCATGGGTAAAAATTACCAGTGGCGCGCTAGCCGTGGCGCACGCCACAAGTAACCTTCTTCCCTAGTAGTGAAAGCAACAACCCGTACAAGAGCAGAGGTTGTTACAGACGTTGGAGTTGCCGAGCGATGCATCGGCATATCAGCTACTCCCTCCGTTCCATAATATAAGATGTTTTAGGCATTTTCCACATTCACATTTGTACCACATGTATCTAGACATGTTTTAGTGTATATGTTCACCCACTTTCCATCTTTTTAGTCCGAATCTAGACAACATGTGAAACATCTAAAACATCTTATATTGTGGAACGGAGTGAGTACAAGCTACAGCAGGGCATATGTCAGGGAATAGGATGAGTATGTAATATGGGGTTATTAGTGGTTTAGTAGTTGTGAGGGTATTAGTGGTATTTCACCTAAGATGTCATCCCTAGTTGGCCGCACTCCCTTGTATCCTGTGGCAATCAAGCAAGAAATAAAACTCTAAATTTATATTCCACTTTACTTTCTTGCACTTTACCCTGTTCTTATTATCCTGCAAATTATCCTCTCTTTAATCCTACAATTTACTTGCTTTTAGCTCTAATTCCTGTCAAATTCCTGTTCTTGATGATCCTACCTCGTCAGATCCAGTTAGGGTCCTGACAATTGGTATCAAAGCATGGATTCTCCGACCAAAATTTTCTCCCCGGCTTCTTCTTCTCTCGCGATTCGATCCGCAGCTATTCCCCACCCTTCCCTCCCCTGTCTTCGTCTTCGCCTTCGATTCCGGCCGCACCGGCGAACCTTTCTTCTTGTTCTTCGATCTGATTCCCGTCCATGGCAACCGTGCCCTATCCTTTCCCCTACCCCTCCGCCGCCACCTACCCACCTCCTCTTCTTTCCGGCGGCTATTACCCATCCCCTTTCCCCTACGCCTCGTCCTCCTACCCATCGCCGCCCGCGCCTGGCTTCTTCCCAGCTCCAGCGCACGGCCCCTCCACCTTCGTCCCTCTTCCTCCAGCGCCGCCACAAGCCTACACCTACCCCTACCTGCCTCCCGCCTCCGCGTACACAGCCGCGACTGGCCAGCCACTGTCAACGGCGCCACCCCTATACTATTCCTCTCCCACGCCATGCTACTCCACCTCGCCAGCCGCCTTCACCTCCCCCTACCCTCAAGTTCACGCGCCGCTACCGCAATCGACAGCACTACCAAGCGTAGGAGCTCCGGGCAACTCAGCGATGCCGGCAACCGCACACGCCGACCTCTCCTACTCCAAGGCCGACCTCTCGAAGGGCAACGGCGCCGCTGGCGCGCCCATCAACGACGAGAAGCTCGTGCACAAGCAGCCGGGTCCGGAGATCCTCTCCATGGCCAACAACGACTCCAACTACCACTTCGTCACGCAGCAAGCCCAACCTTGGTCCAGTTTCGGCTCTCTCGTGTCAAGCACCATCACTTCCCCGACACCATTCTTCGGCTCCACATCATCAGCAGGAAGCAATACGACGAGGACAACCTCTTACAGGTTATCATCTGCTCCCTCAACGTCGCCCAATACTGCTACTGCTTATGACACAAACAAGGTGTTTGGTGAAATGCCAGCACAAAACTCTTGGCATGGAACGCATGGTACAACACCTAACTACTCTCCTGGGCATGAAAAGCCAATTCAAAATTCATGTGTGCAAAGTGTCAGCACCAGTTCTGGTTGTCATAACCTTGATGGAATGCCCCAGTCTTATGGCTTTCATAATCTCCACCGGCAAAGCCTATTCCTAGCAGATGGAACTGAACACAGTTACTTCACTCTGCCGGCAGATTATCCCTCAGAGCATGCTCCTCAGCCCATGTCATCTTTAGTAGTGGAACATGTTGGTATTACAGCCCGGCTGTCTGCACCATGTCTTGCTCCAGCTAATTGTTCCAAAGCCAACAACACAGCTGGTTATGACTCGCTACCTGCTCACGGCGTGCAGCTGCCAATAGTTCTGCAAGATGCTCCCAATGTGTTCACGGAGATGCCTATATACGATGATAATCATGGGCAGTCAAATGCATTTGTTGATGTGCTCGATAGTCTTCATGATCAGCAGACATATGAAGAGCAACAAGAACCTGAACATCCTATCAAGTGTTTCAGCAGGGCACCTGAAATTGAACAAATCAGTGCCCATGTGTCATATTATGCTATCGAGCAAAATGGCGAGACAGCATCAGTAAATGTGCCACAGCTAAGAGCTCCACGGTTGAACCTATTGGAAATTGATGAGATGAGAAAGGAATGGGATACAGAAAGCAACAGTCTGAAATACATGCTGCAGTCAGTTAGCCATCCGCCTATACTGAGCTATTCCTTCCTTCTGAGGTATTACAGTGTGAAGGGCAACAGTTGGTTGAATACTGTTCGCCAGTCCATGAGGGATCATATAGAAGGTCTCAATCCTTTGTCTCTGACTACACCGTGGGATCCAGGAGATGCACAACTCCATGTCCTGTTTACGACTGTCAGTAACTTATCTCTGATTGCTGAAGTCAACACTTCGCCGTCTGGCAGCATTGTTATGGCTGCTATTGCTGTATATGAAGTAGACACGGAACAAGTCGAGGTCAAGGTAGACAGTGACAAACCAATACTTGGTCCTGAGAGATCAAATGATGGTGTATTCAGTTTTACAATTGAGAAGAAATCTGACAGTGAACTGCTTGCAGTGTGTGTCAACAATGCTTCTGATAATGCGTTCAGTGAAAAGGCTGCAGATTTTACATGTCCACATGCTCCTGTTATATATGCTGACAGGTCCATCAAGCTCACAAATGAAAAGACCAACCAGGCTACCTCTACACTGTGTCTTCATGAGGTAATTGTGCACTGCCATGATGAGAGACCTGAGCATATCAATTGCACAAACGATATAGAAACAATACAGCTGGACTTTGAACAAGAAGATATCCTGATAAGTGGCGTAGTGTCTACTGTAGTTAATTCTGAAGCTTTGGAATTTGGAGAAAAATGGGATCCAGTACTTATGTTAAAGTGTCATTCCTGGTGCCATACTCCGAATGGTCTCCTCCAAGTACAGTATTGCTGCTTTCCAATTTTTTTGGACTGCCCATATTCAGAACCAACTCAGCAGCTCGTCTGCTATTATAGCATGTTCAGTTTGACAGAAACTATCCATTCTGCACTGTCTATGTCAACTACTACTATTTGCATGATATTCGTTATGAGTTGTGGGAAAATAGCTCAAGAAGAGAAAGATGTGGCAGCCTTGTACGCAGTGTTAAAAATTCAATTGCAAATGAGCAAAACCTCTCGTATTTGGGATCCTGGAGTTAAAATATACTTGTACAGCTGGTTGAATATCTTGACAGTATGGAGTGAAACTGATAAACCATTGTCCTGTACACATATTCCAGATTTAGCTGCTTGGCACAATCAGTCAGTTGGTAGTGGTACTTCTTACATTTGGGATCCTGGTACAATATTGTGGTACACATTCGTATCAGTAAGCAATACTCTAAATGCTTATTACTTGGCTGTAAGACACTCCAATGGCAGGTCCATCTATTACCCTGAAAACATAATGTGTTACCTTACAGTCAATACAATCTTGGAAGAAAAGGAGATGCCCAGTGGACAAGGTATTAGATTCCGGAGCTCCAGATTGGAACCAATGCAGCGCAGTGATTATCAGACTTGCAGTTCATCGAGTTTTCAGCTACATTCACATCAAGACATAACCTTATGTGAAATTGCTCGTTGGTTGATCCATTTTCAACCTCCTTGACAAGGTTAAATTAATTCTGGAGGATACTTTCAATCTCCCTTGGACAATCCTATGCACTAATGCCAGCATTTACAGAAATTCCATGCAAACAATTCTCAGCCTTGTTGGCACCAAGATATCAAGTTCTATGGAATTACTATTTGGTTGATAAGTTGAAAGATGAAAGTTTCTGAAGAAACTTGTTTATCCATTACTGAGCAATGGTCTCAAGGGGGAAGGAATGTCACGGAATAGGATGAGTATGTAATATGGGGTTATTAGTGGTTTAGTAGTTGTGAGGGTATTAAGTGGTATTTCACCTAAGATGTCATCCCTAGTTGGCCGCACTCTTTATAAGGCTCCCTTGTATCCTGTGGCAATCAACCAAGAAATAAAACCCTAAATTTATATTCCACTTTACTTTCCTGCACTTTACCCTGTTCTTATTATCCTGCAATTTATCCTCTCTTTAATCCTACAATTTACTTGCTTTTAGCTCTAATTCCTGTCAAATTCCTGTTCTTGATGATCCTACCTCGTCAGATCTAGTTAGGGTCCTGACAGCATATGTTGGCATGTTGCGGAAATATACTATGTATTCAGTGAGGGGTTGGTGGAGGAGCTCGTCGGGGTGCCGCGTAGAAGAGGGGCTGCGCCGAGATGCTGGCGTAGGAGGCTGCCAGAGCGCCGGGGAAGTGATGCGGTGGTGAGGTCGCCGACGATTGGACTAGTGTCGTCTCCTTGCGGGCACCCGATTTGGCGATTTGGGTGGTTCTTTGGATGGCGCCGCCGACCGGAGACGCCACTATCCGGAGAGCAGTGTGCGGGTGATGGAGGCGGCTGAGGCGCCAGGAGGGAGATGGAGGAGAAGGTCAGGTGGGGATTTTTTGACGATGCGGACGCAACAATGGATCGTTTTAGCATTAAAAACTTTTAGTGATGTGTGCTAGTTACTGTAACCAAATAGGTTATCGGAATCGCCTCTTTCCTCAGTAACTCACTGCCACGTAAGAGAAGTTGCTGACCTGACTCCGAAGTTACTAGCTAATGGAAAGTTGATTGTATCTAGTAAGACATGAATACTACTAACCTGTATGCATAAAGCCGATCAGGACATCAATTCTAGGACATCACATGTGACATCATATTTTTTTACCCTCCGTACTCAAAACAACAACAACAAAATATAACATGATTTTTGAGAATCTGGTAGGTTTGCTATTACCCGACGCTACGATAGATCTCAAGAGCGCACGCACGCGCATTCCTTCAGTTCCGTACGGACGGCACGGCCTTGCTGATATGCATGCTTGTGCCGGCAGCTAGCTGTTCACCTTATATCTCAAAATAAATAAAAACTGACTGGAGTAGGCGCTTGCGGTCAACCGGCGACGTCGCCGGACAAACTATAAAAGTCGGCGCGGCAGGTCTAAAGGCGCACGGTGAAACGCCACGGCAGAGGAATTCTGCGGCAGGAGACGAGAAAGATGAGCAGAGCACCTGCCTGTCTGCACCTTCATCGCTTCCTGGCCATCAGCACCGGACACTGGAGTACGGCCTACTGGCTATATTTTCCATGCAAAATCAATCACCTTTTCCAACGATAAAAAGCTGGGACGCTTTTCCACTGCCCCACCTCAAAGTCAAAACCTGTAAGAAATCAACTTAAAACGCCGTACTAATGAAAATCAAAATCAACTTAAATTCACTGTAAAAAGGGTCAGCTTAAACATCAACTTCACCACAGTGCGCGTGTGAAGCGTAGCTGCGGAGTCTTGCAAAGCAGCCGCGCCGGCCGAAATGCGCGTCGGTAGCCGCTGCCGGCGAGCGGATCCAAACGTCCATGGGAACATCGCTCGATTATCAGTCATACAAAAACTGCTGAAAAGGCATCCAATTATTTCTTGCTTTTGTCATGAACGGCGAAAAAAAAGTTAATTACAGGGGAAATATTATTATGAAATTACTTTCTTGGGTGAAGTCAGGGCATTGCGAGACATGATAAGCTGAGAATGTTTCAGTCAGATGATGGCACTGTTTACTTGGAAACCCACACAAAGCACAGAGCGGGGATGTTCGTTGCGTACTTGCGTTGCTGGATCGTGGTAACTAGCTAGCGTGAGATCCAAAGGATATCTCTAAACCACCTTATCTGAAGAAACGAATAACAGGAGCCGTCCAGACGGTGGATATATCTGCAGATTCATAGGGTAATCCAGCACCGACCACGAACGCTTTTTGCAAAAGATTCAGCATTCAACAGTATGAACAGACCGAATTAATTCATTCCAGATAACACCACTTGCGTTTGGCCATCAGGGATCACGGACGTCATTTGGTGCGTGCTTTGCTACCCGGCCAAGGAACAAATCAACACTACCGCAATTTACTTTGGAGTAGCTGGTACTCCAAATTCACCTTGCACAAAACACACATGAACTAGTAGTAGTTCGTTTCAGTGTGTAGTAGCGTAACACATAAAATTGACACCGAAAATTCGCAATACCATGCAAATCACCTAGCATATACCATAATAAGTTACTTCCCAGCAGTGCTCCATGTGAAAAAATAACCTGTACTTCCACCTACCTACGCATCATCAACTCATCACTCGTGACAGAGAACCTGAATTCAGATAGTCAGAGATAGACCAAACTGGTCACACTGTGCAGCGTCAGCTGTCAAAGTTTACACTGTACAATATAATAAGCACTCGGTCGTCCGTACATAAACAGATAAACCAGTTTAGTATAGCCCAAATTGGTCACCGTGAAATATTATAAGAACCCTTGGCCACAAGCAAGCACACACACTGTCACAAAACCGGTCAAACTGAACGTGTAAATGCAACCCAGAAAAGCTAGATTTGGTTCAGAGTCTAGGGGTGGTTGCACCCTAACGAGATCAAACCTACTTCATTCCCCTCCATTTTTGTCAACTCTCACCCCCTCCATACGCGCCCGGCGCTCACTTTCAAAGTCCTTGCCGCACACGCCTATCTCGTCATCTCCAACCCCCCGCATGCTCCCTCTCCCCACCATTTAAGCATCCTCCTAGCTAGCTTCCTTCCTCCTCCAGACCAACACGACCATTCCAACCAACAACCTGAAGTGCTTGCCTGATCTCCTTCTGGACATTCTTCTGGACCAGCAGGCCTAAAGCGATCTACACCTTCTTCGACCGGCGCGGTGCAACTTGCAAGGATGGCGAGCTTACGTGTGGTGGTTCTCATGGCGTTCTTGCTCCTGTGCGTGTGTGCCCTGGCGGCTGAATGCTCGAGGCCTTTGCGCGATCATGGTGGCGGTGGTGGGTTGTCGACGGCGGTGTTCGCCGTCGCGAGAGCGGGGCCAAGCCGACGAGGAGCAGGTCACTAATGGTTTTATAGGGACAAGAGAGTGTGTCTCAAAGCTACCAAACGTATCATCTCGCTTGTAGTTTCTAGTTTCTTTGTTCCGGTTCTTTCATTTGTTCTTTCTGATAGGTACTGCAGGCAAATATCTCCTGAAGGCGTGATATTGCCCTGCCTTGTGAAAGTTACTGTTAATATTTTTTTCTTTCATGGCTACCTAGTCACTTAACTTTTCCCCTCGTTGTCTTGGGTTCTTTTGACCTGTAAAATGTCAATGAGCTCTATAAGATTTTCATGAGATCTGTAAAAGGACAGTATAATGTTTTTGACAACGTTTGCAGTTTTATGTTAATGGTTTAATGATCATGATTGCATCTGAAGGGTTACGGATGTCTGTCTGCAGCACGCGTTATTCTGAAGATCACAAACTGTTTGTCAGAAATCAGTTTTCCTTATGCTATGCAACACGTAGACACAGTTCCGATGATAAATATATCATTGCACTGCACTAAGACCATCAGATTGGAGGAAACACCAAGTTACGCCACACATATATACATTGAACTTTTAAGGTCACATAAGCTAATGGCCTATTTCTAAGTCCCAAGGGATCACTTGCCATCTGCTGTTTTTCAGCACTTCATTCTGAAAATAAAACAGCAGATGTCAGATAGATAGGTATTGCGGGTATCATTTACTCCGGGCCTTTGATTTTTTTGAAAACAGCCATTTCCCCAGGTTTGGTCGAGTGCCTTTCTTTTGGCAAGAGGATTGCACAACGTTCTCCGAGTGTGTTCTGCTGTTACCCCTTAATCTATTGTAAGAGAACCAGCTGCCAAAGAAACTTCCCTTCGCAATGGTGTTTTCCTCGATGCACTCCTCATGCTGCTCATAAATACAAAAGCCTTCATCCACAACACTGGTAGAATGCCTAGTAGCAGTAAGCTTCTTCCCAATCTCGTCTTCTTCGGTAAGATCGTCCATCAAACTCCTTGGTCTGACACCAAAACCGTCCACTGAAGTCTTTGACCTAACACAAGAAATTACTTGCAATGTTATCAATTGTGAGCATAGAGAAAATCCGTCAGATATTTTGGAAGATGCAGATCAATTGGACAAATGGCCCTATTATATGTAGAGGCATTAGGATCTTGTGTACCTTCTGTGAGATGCCGCATTTTTACTTTTGGAACTCTTGAATGGGCTGTAGTCAACAGACAGATGCTGAGCAAAATGAAGCTGCATGACAGGAGATAATATAGGAGAAGGTGTCAATGCATGTCAAGGGAAGGATACAGTGGCACATCACAATGAGAAATTAAATATGATTTCTGTCTCAGCATAGCAAATAGCTGAAATAGTGGACGCAATTTGTTAATGGAACTGAACACAAGAAATAGGAGAAGGTGTTTAGGCATGTCAAGGAAAGCATACAATGGCACATCACAATGAGAAACTAAATATGATTTCTGACTTAGTATAGAAAATACCTAAAATAGTGGACGCAAGTTACTAATGGAACTAAACAGAAGAAATGAATATAGTACTAAAAATGCATTATGCCAGATTGCCAGCATGCATTTATTGGACTGGCTTGTGGAATGTTCAGCGATAATGTCAGAGTTTTATGCCAGAGGACCTCAAGTGATACCGCTGGAACTGATATGTCAACCGAAATACAAGGTAGTTAGTAACTGTTCCGCTCATACAGGAGAAAGTTGTCTGGTAGGCAAAACTGCTGAACCAACCGTGGAATAAATTTTATGTAAACTGCCTAACATTATGGGGATGTTTAATATGAACAAGCAGCAAATGAACAATCAACCATACATAGCATGCCATATTTGCATAAAAATTATAACAAGTATCCTGACTGCTCTCATGAAACAGAGCAGAATCTGCACCATCATGCACATAGTACAAATTGCAGAGCAAGAAAGTGCACACACCTCATCACCGTCTTTTATACCAAATAGACGCAATGTTGCCTTGTCGTCAGTCAGTTTGTCATCCTTGAAGCATAGACAGAAGTGACTCCAGACGTGCTGCCTATACAATAAGCAAAGGAAGAACCTTAAATGTAAGTTCCCACGACTATATTGACAGTAAATGTCAACCCAATTTGCCCGATTCTTCATTATAAGTCACAGAAAAGTTAATATGTATACAGTTATTTAAATTCTCCACATGGCATCGCCGCACAATTCAAAAGCAAACAACTTGGTAAATAACAGAATAAAAATCATCGCATCTACTATATCTGTTGTGCATAAGTGCATTACCAAGTGACAGGGTTATCCATGTCATGGTAGAGAGCGATGAACACGGCTTCGACGGCTTCCTTGAGCTCCCACACAGCGGCCGACCTCGCGATCTGCACATCTACAAAATTTCAGCAGCAATGTCACAGACTCGCAATCCCCACGTCGCGTAAACATTTATTTCGGAGGAATTAAATGAAAGGGACAGGGGTTTGGTAGGTACCGAAGTAGGAATCGTCGAGTTTGCGGACGGTGAGGCGGATTCGTGGCGGCTCGGGGAGGCGGTGGTAGGAGAAGCTCGCGCGGCCGCAGGCGAGCGGGCCGATGCAGGCCGCGTCGGCGGCGCGGTCGATGTCGTCGAGGTCGAGGGCGAAGTCAGGGTCGCCGGCGCCGTGGGACGCGGACGCCGAGCGGGTCGTGGTGGCCGCCGGCATCGAGGGAGCCCGAAGGGTGTTGGAGGATCGGTGGTGGGGGCGCTGGGGCGGCGCGGGCGCGTAATCTCCTTTTCTCTGCGAGGCGGTTGGGGAGCGGCCGCCGCTCGGTGCATCGGGAGTAGCGCAACGGTAGCCGTTGCCCGTTGGGCTCGTTGGAGGCGATGTGGTCTCGCGTTTAGGTTGGTTGGGTTGGGCCGCCTGTCCGGGAGATGTAGTAGCGGTTTCGGCCGTTATCAGACTACGGTTTGCTTATGCCGCTTTGGCCCATTTCGTTCTTGAGAGGATTAAGTATATATATTTCACCTTCTCAAAAAAAAAAAAAAATTTCACCCTCAATCAATCTATTGGATTGGACCAATTTTATCCTTAACTGAAATTTAGTACTACCTCCGTCCCAAAAAGGATGTCATTTCTTTATACAAATTTGAATGTATCTAACCACTAAATAGTGTTTAGATACATTTAACTTTAGACAAAGAAATGACATCCTTTTTGGGACGGAGGGAGTATGATTTAAACCCTCAAATACACAATACCATATAAATCATCCCCCAACACTACTTTTTTTCAATTTAGGTGGTTTTGAACAAATCTGGACTGTTTTGAACGCTGATGTGGCGGGCTGACGTGACAAACACGGCGTTGCTTCGCTAGTGGACCCCATGTAACAGCCCTAACTTGGTAAATACAAAGAATTTTTCCACTTTTTGCATTCTTGTTTGCATCATGGCATGCCTTTAAGTTGCTAATGTTAACAAGTGACCTTTTGGGAAACAATGAAAAGAGGGAAGCCAAACTTCCCAATTCCTTTACTTCTTGAATTGCAAACTATGGAGTAACCCTTAACATGACAGGTGACCATATGGTTCAACAAGTTCCCCAAGCTCACCTCAATGCATAAGAACCAAATGGTTGGTCTCCAATGTGTTTTCCTTTTCTTTAGGCCTTACACTGTGGTTCATAGCTTTGGTTCTTGTGAGCTTTGCCACCTTGCTCAAAAGTCCAAATAATTTGTTTGGTGACTTGTTTGTCTTGTGGAGAGGTTCCCAAAAATTTTGTATATTTTTCTGGGGTTGTTTTGTTGCCCAAATAGAAAAGCCATTTTCTGTTTTGTTTTGATCACCGGAACTACCGGTCCGGTGACCGGAAGTTCCGGCGCGCCGTCGTCCTGTGTGGCGACAGTGGCGCGCACTGTCGCCATGGCCGCCCTCACCTGCTCCCCACGCGCAGCAGAGCCCCTAGGGTTAGGTGGAACCCCACGGCCGCACCTGCTCTCTCACTCTCCCCCTAACCGTTCCCCACGCGTGCCCCGAAACCCTAACCCTAGATCGAGCTCCCGCTCGTAGCCGCCGCCGTGGCTGCCGAGCACGCCGCCGCCAGCTCCGGCCACCCCAGCGCGAGTGAAGACCACCGTCGGCGCCTCGTTGTCCTCTCCCTTCCCACCGAAGGAATCGGGCCGGGGATCCCTCAGCCGCCGACGCCGCTCGTTCTCCTCCGCCTCCGGCCGTTGCTCCTCCGGGCCGATTGACGCCGTCCTCGACCACCTCCGACACCGTCGGGCAGCTACTCACGCTCAGGGTGAGCCCACGATCCTCCTGAGCCCGCTCGCTCTCCTCCTCTCCCTCTCTAGTACCGAGCCGCCGTAGCGTGGCTCGCACCGCCGCCGGCCGCCGTCGTGCCATCGCTCCGGCGACCAATATGTGGCGGCGCCGCTACCCCTCAGCTCGCCGTCGTCCCGCGCGTGTAATGCGCCTAGTTCCGCACCCTAGGAACCACCCCGTGGCCGCGTGCGTGCACGACGTGCGCGTGGTCACCGCGCGCCCCCGTCGCGGCCGTGCTCACTTCCGTTGACCGGAAGTAGCAGCGGTAGTACCGGTTATCAATTTCGGTACTGGATCTTTCAGTTGTTAAGCGGAAGTAGAACCGGAAGTTTTCTTCTTCGGTACTGGACTTTTCTGTTGTTAAGCGGAAGTAGCACCGGCAGTACCGTAAACCGGAACTACCGGACTCTTCACCGGAAGTACCGGCTATTCTTCCTTTTTCGGTACTGGATGTTTCGAACCATAAGCGGAAGTAGGACCGGAAGTACCGCTACACCGGTAGTACCGGCCCACTTACGGAAGTTCCGGAAAACTGTGTTAAATTTGAATGTTTAATAACTTGTAAATGTTAAGTCAAATCTTGGGAATGATATATCAATCTGATCAGCAATTCAAATCTATCCAACTATGCTAATGTCACATCATGATCACAAATACTTAATTGATGTTCTTCATAACTTGATAAAAGGCTTAAATTCAAATAGTTAATTTAATTCGCTATTTATTCATCGGTGCTCCGAAAATTATGAATAAGGTACCAAAATGATCGGAATGACAAATCCTATCCATTCATGTCCTGTTCATGCATATTTGAGCCACTTCTATAATAATTTGATAATTTATAAGTTTGTGGTCACTAAGATAAATATGGGGTTGATCCCAAATAATTTCACTAATTATTTGGCTCCCCATTTAATTGTGTCGTTAATTTATATAATAATATCCTTGCATCAATTTGACATGTCATCATGTGATTGAGCATTGCACCTTGTGTTCTTGTGATTTATGTGTGCTTTGTAATTCTTTTGGGTATCGATAGATTCCGGAGTCGAGGGTCACTCTACTTACCCCGACGAGCAGTACTTCACGACCGGGCAGCAAGGCAAGAGATAACCTAACCTTCTTGGCATCTAGCATCCCATGTTTTTATAAACTTATTTTATCCACCATAATATTGCATGCGGTTCAAATGTCTGTTTTGGTAAATAGTAGAATATCCTATGAATGCATGTTCCTCCCCGAGCCAATCACATGTATCCCTACCTATGAAACCTAGGGTTGAAGTGTTGGCCGAGATAAAGATAGAATTGTTGTATTCATATGCTAGCTATGCTAAGCCATGTTTAAGTAGATACTAGTTATGCCCGTTTTTTCCCCAAATTAGATTTTGTTTGTTTTTCTTTTTGCATCATCATGGCATCATGCATCAATCACCTTGCATTTTTGGCAAAAGAAAAATCAAAATATTATTTTAGCTAAACCATTTTTGTTTTTGTAAATTGATCATAGGGTTTAATAAACCCATCACTCCCTCCTTTTCTAAATAAAAAAAAACAAACAAACCCCAAAATAATATTTGGAATATTTGTAAAACTATTTCAAATCAAAATAAAACTTTTAAATTTTTGGCAATCCTAGTTTTCAAACCTTACCCTCTTTTCTTTTCCCTCTTTTCTTTTCTCTCCTTTTCTTTCTACCTTTTCCAATTCTTATATTGGGAAAATCCGGGAAACTCAAATGGACCGAATTCTTTTCTCTTGAAGCTGAAGCCCACCTTACCTCCAGCCCATCGGCCAGCACACCATCTGCAGGTCGTCCTCAACCATGTACGGCAGCACATCCACCAGAGCCACGTCGCAATGCGTGGATGGGACGGCCGGGAGCCCCTTCTCCTCTCCCTATAAACCACCACCCACTCCCTCCTAGTTGCCCTAGCCGCCTCTCCTCCACATCCTCTCCTGCCGCCACCACTCCTCTTCCTCTCCCTCTCACCTTCTTCTCCACCATGATCCCGAGAGGCCCGTGAGAACCGCCGCCGGAAACCTTCACCGCACGGACGTCATGGTCAACCTCGAACCGAGCTGCACGACGGAATCGATCCGCCCCGCCGCCTGCGTGCCACGCTGAAGGAGCCGGAGCCGGAGCTGCTGGACAGACACCAAGGTCGTCGTCTTCGTCTACGTCTACTTCCGCCCGCGGGAGCATCAAGGCCGCCGACCTCTTCGTCTTCATCCCCGAGCCCGTTCTCCTCTCCTTCACACCGGCTGTGAGCACCGCGTCCTCCCCCTTTCCTCCTCCTGCTCTTTTGCTTCTGGTCCGCATCGATCCGTTCATGCACGTCGCCGTCAAGCCATGGCCACAAGCTCGTGCTTTTGGCCTCTCAGCTGCTCTCTGCACCTTGCACCAGCCCGGAGCGCACACATACACGCCAGAACCCTGCACCTAACTGCTACCCTGTGCCTCACCCTCCAGATCGAGCGGAGGAACCCGCAGCGCCTGCTGCAGATCGTCACGTCGCCGTCACTTCTCTGAACCCGGAGTCTGAAACTTTGCTGTTAAATTTCAGTTAACAGCGTTCTCCTTGCTCAAGTACAGCCCGATCCAAATTCTTAAAGCAAACCGAGTCTAGCCCAGTGGCTTGCTCCCCGCTGATCCACCCGTGAGATCCAAGTTCGATCCCCACTGCCACCATCTTTTTCACCCCTTTTCCTGTTTTGTTTTCCTTTTTGCAAATTATGTTCAAATCTATAACTTTTAATTGGTAACTCTAATTGCAGAGTGTAAAATATGAAAGTTGTTCAGAAAAATATGTAGAATTTGAATATGACATCCATACTTCATGTTTGCATCATATAGTTGCACTTTAGTTGTGTTTTGCATTTCACCTAAATAATTAAATATGGAATAAGTGGGTTCTAATTTAATTGTTGTCCCTATTCCATTTAATTTAAATTAGCTCACCCATGCCTTGTTACTCCTTATTAAATCAACATTTAATTTTGATGGTTAGAAAAATAACTTGAATCTAATAATTAAATGTCGGAACCTCGGTTCCATTTAATTTGGTTAAATTGCATCCTCTCATAATTGCCATGTCATGCATGCATTGCATAAGCATGCCGATTCTTTTGCCGTAGTAGTAAAATACACCTTTTGCGCTCCAGTGTTCGTTGCTTCTTCGGGAATAGGACGATGAGTTGATGTGAGTAACGACAGGTTCTGCTACCTCTACCGGATTGCAGGCAAGTGATACTCACCTGCTATCTTTGCTTGTCTTCTGTTCCTTACTCGTCCTATCTTTTGTTCCTTGCTAGCCATATATATATCGATGCTTGTGTCTCGATCCTATATGCATGTTTACCTTGCAGCCATGATATGCCACCACCCCCACATCCTATTAACCTGTTTGTTTACTTTGTTAGCCTTGCGAGTCGTAGTGCATGCTTAGGTGCTTTGCTTGAGTCATGTTCTCTTTGTCTAGTCTTGTTGTTAATATGATAGCTAGGCTCAAACTAAAATGGTAATCTTTACTTTCTGTTGCGATGGGAATAACTTAATAAAGATAAGGCACCGGCGGAAGGCCAATCGTGGTGATTTGTTCTGCTAGTGTCGCCTAGGACCCGAGTTCTTTTCCGCTGATCCAAGACTGAGCGCACTAACCACATGTGGGAGTTCTATGGGCCTCCCCGCAATCTATTACCGGATCCTCAAACTTGTCCAGGAGCCACAACTTAGTTCGGGTGTTTCCATTTGCGCGCGATTTACGATGATGATGTGAAGGTAAGATGATGATGGTTACGTGGTTACTTACGGTAGGGCTTGCGGCATGGGCGTTTACCGCATGTGGAAGGAGGGGCAATCGTATGAGTGTTACCCTCCCGAAGCCGTGCGCGCAACGGTTAGGCCCACCTCGAAGCTTCGGCCGGACTCTCAAGGTGGATCAGACCTAGCTAGGTGGCTCCCTGGACTTGTTTGTAGTGAAGGGAAGTATTGCGTCGAAACCTCCACCGGTACACCTCTAAGCGAGAGTTTCGATGCGTGTGGGTTCATTGGTGCATCCCTGCAGGGTTAAATCTTTTCGAAAAGCCGTGTCCGCGGTTATGGACGACTTGGTGAAATGCGCTGGCTAAAAAGATCATAGACAGCTTGCACCTTATGATGACTATTACTTGACTAGTAAGATAGATTACATGAATAATAATCTGATTAAAACTTGATCAACCGTGTGCGTGCCTTTGGGTTGCTCCTCGTGGGTTGATCGTGGAGTAACAATCGGCTGGGTATTGTTTGGTGATAGAATAGTTGGTTCCTTATGCGCTCTCTTACCTTGTCTCTGTTAGACGGAAGTTGTAGCGTGTCTCTATTAGTTGATAGTGTTGCTTGCTGCTGCCTCAATCGCTAACCCTCTTCCACCGGAATTCCAGCTTTGATATCTTGTGAGTATTACTTGCCAGTACTGTTTTATAGTACTGACCCCTTCGGGGCTGCTATTCCAATGCAGCCAACAGGTTTGAAGTCTGACGACGTTAGCTTGGGAATCCCTCCGGCTAGGCTTGGCCTGGGCAGGGATATGGTGCCTTCGTTTATCTTCAGGACTCTTAGTCCAATTTGTATCTTGTCCGTAGCTGGACGCTACTCCTCTTCCGCTGTTCTTTTGGATCTTTGTATTGTATCTTTTGTTCTTGACTCGGTGAGTCGTTGTTGTATATATGTTCTTTTGTGGGTTCCGTCGAGAACTATTGTAATGTTATCACAATTCCACCCGCATAACGTGTGTGTTGCGACGTGCACGTTATGCCTGGTGGGCGTCCTTTAGGATCGTTATTATGCAGATTTGGCTGGAACGCTAAAATCTGCATAGTACCGATCTTGGGGCGTTACAAAGTGGTATCAGAGCTCTGGTTCTTCGATACCCCGCTGGTCCAGTCAGCCTGTAGGATACCCTAGCTAATGGTCGTTGTTGTAGAGTGTCAAAACTATTTTACTAAAAATTATTTGAAAAGATCTCAATAGGAATTCTTGTTTATTCCTTACCTCTAATCTATTTCCCTCTTATCCTTATATGATTTAATCCTTCTCTCTTATCTATCTTCCGGTTATAGCATCTTCGTGGGTGGACGATCTCTTACCCTTTTATCCTAATAGGTTCGTTCTTGGAAGCATCTCGACGGAAGGTCATCGCCATCAACGTGAGCTAGAACCTCTTGTTAGTGGTGTCGAGAAGATCACCGTGACGCTCAAAGATTCGATAGTTCAACTTGCTCTTCTCCCCCCTTGACGGTAGCGTGGATCTCGGGGCGAGATCCCTTGTTAGTGGTGTCGGTTGTAATGCCCGGGGTTTTTCCCCAAATTAGATTTTGTTTGTTTTTCTTTTTGCATCATCATGGCATCATGCATCAATCACCTTGCATTTTTGGCAAAAGAAAAATCAAAATATTATTTTAGCTAAACCATTTTTGTTTTTGTAAATTGATCATAGGGTTTAATAAACCCATCACTCCCTCCTTTTCTAAATAAAAAAAAAACAAACCCCAAAATAATATTTGGAATATTTGTAAAACTATTTCAAATCAAAATAAAACTTTTAAATTTTTGGCAATCCTAGTTTTCAAACCTTACCCTCTTTTCTTTTCCCTCTTTTCTTTTCTCTCCTTTTCTTTCTACCTTTTCCAATTCTTATATTGGGAAAATCCGGGAAACTCAAATGGACCGAATTCTTTTCTCTTGAAGCTGAAGCCCACCTTACCTCCAGCCCATCGGCCAGCACACCATCTGCAGGTCGTCCTCAACCATGTACGGCAGCACATCCACCAGAGCCACGTCGCAATGCGTGGATGGGACGGCCGGGAGCCCCTTCTCCTCTCCCTATAAACCACCACCCACTCCCTCCTAGTTGCCCTAGCCGCCTCTCCTCCACATCCTCTCCTGCCGCCACCACTCCTCTTCCTCTCCCTCTCACCTTCTTCTCCACCATGATCCCGAGAGGCCCGTGAGAACCGCCGCCGGAAACCTTCACCGCACGGACGTCATGGTCAACCTCGAACCGAGCTGCACGACGGAATCGATCCGCCCCGCCGCCTGCGTGCCACGCTGAAGGAGCCGGAGCCGGAGCTGCTGGACAGACACCAAGGTCGTCGTCTTCGTCTACGTCTACTTCCGCCCGCGGGAGCATCAAGGCCGCCGACCTCTTCGTCTTCATCCCCGAGCCCGTTCTCCTCTCCTTCACACCGGCTGTGAGCACCGCGTCCTCCCCCTTTCCTCCTCCTGCTCTTTTGCTTCTGGTCCGCATCGATCCGTTCATGCACGTCGCCGTCAAGCCATGGCCACAAGCTCGTGCTTTTGGCCTCTCAGCTGCTCTCTGCACCTTGCACCAGCCCGGAGCGCACACATACACGCCAGAACCCTGCACCTAACTGCTACCCTGTGCCTCACCCTCCAGATCGAGCGGAGGAACCCGCAGCGCCTGCTGCAGATCGTCACGTCGCCGTCACTTCTCTGAACCCGGAGTCTGAAACTTTGCTGTTAAATTTCAGTTAACAGCGTTCTCCTTGCTCAAGTACAGCCCGATCCAAATTCTTACAGCAAACCGAGTCTAGCCCAGTGGCTTGCTCCCCGCTGATCCACCCGTGAGATCCAAGTTCGATCCCCACTGCCACCATCTTTTTCACCCCTTTTCCTGTTTTGTTTTCCTTTTTGCAAATTATGTTCAAATCTATAACTTTTAATTGGTAACTCTAATTGCAGAGTGTAAAATATGAAAGTTGTTCAGAAAAATATGTAGAATTTGAATATGACATCCATACTTCATGTTTGCATCATATAGTTGCACTTTAGTTGTGTTTTGCATTTCACCTAAATAATTAAATATGGAATAAGTGGGTTCTAATTTAATTGTTGCCCCTATTCCATTTAATTTAAATTAGCTCACCCATGCCTTGTTACTCCTTATTAAATCAACATTTAATTTTGATGGTTAGAAAAATAACTTGAATCTAATAATTAAATGTCGGAACCTCGGTTCCATTTAAATTGGCTTAAGTTGCATCCTCTCATAATTGCCATGTCATGCATGCATTGCATAAGCATGCCGATTCTTTTGCCGTAGTAGTAAAATACACCTTTTGCGCTCCAGTGTTCGTTGCTTCTTCGGGAATAGGACGATGAGTTGATGTGAGTAACGACAGGTTCTGCTACCTCTACCGGAATGCAGGCAAGTGATACTCACCTGCTATCTTTGCTTGTCTTCTGTTCCTTACTCGTCCTATCTTTTGTTCCTTGCTAGCCATATATATATATCGATGCTTGTGTCCGATCCTATATGCATGTTTACCTTGCAGCCATGATATGCCACACCCCCCACATCCTATTAACCTGTTGCTTGTTTACCTTGTTAGCCTTGCGAGTCGTAGTGCATGCTTAGGTGCTTTGCTTGAGTCATGTTTTCTCTTTATCTAGTCTTGTTGTTAATATGATAGCTAGGCTCAACTAAAATGGTAATCTTTACTTTCTGTTGCGATGGGAATAACTTAATAAAGATAAGGCACCGGCGGAAGGCCAATCGTGGTGATTTGTTCTGCTAGTGTCGCCTAGGACCCGAGTTCTTTTCCGCTGATCCAAGACTGAGCGCACTAACCACATGTGGGAGTTCTATGGGCCTCCCCGCAATCTATTACCGGATCCTCAAACTTGTCCAGGAGCCACAACTTAGTTCGGGTGTTTCCATTTGCGCGCGATTTACGATGATGATGTGAAGGTAAGATGATGATGGTTACGTGGTTACTTACGGTAGGGCTTGCGGCATGGGCGTTTACCGCATGTGGAAGGAGGGGCAATCGTATGAGTGTTACCCTCCCGAAGCCGTGCGCGCAACGGTTAGGCCCACCTCGAAGCTTCGGCCGGACTCTCAAGGTGGATCAGACCTAGCTAGGTGGCTCCCTGGACTTGTTTGTAGTGAAGGGAAGTATTGCGTCGAAACCTCCACCGGTACACCTCTAAGCGAGAGTTTCGATGCGTGTGGGTTCATTGGTGCATCCCTGCAGGGTTAAATCTTTTCGAAAAGCCGTGTCCGCGGTTATGGACGACTTGGTGAAATGCGCTGGCTAAAAAGATCATAGACAGCTTGCACCTTATGATGACTATTACTTGACTAGTAAGATAGATTACATGAATAATAATCTGATTAAAACTTGATCAACCGTGTGCGTGCCTTTGGGTTGCTCCTCGTGGGTTGATCGTGGAGTAACAATCGGCTGGGTATTGTTTGGTGATAGAATAGTTGGTTCCTTATGCGCTCTCTTACCTTGTCTCTGTTAGACGGAAGTTGTAGCGTGTCTCTATTAGTTGATAGTGTTGCTTGCTGCTGCCTCAATCGCTAACCCTCTTCCACCGGAATTCCAGCTTTGATATCTTGTGAGTATTACTTGCCAGTACTGTTTTATAGTACTGACCCCTTCGGGGCTGCTATTCCAATGCAGCCAACAGGTTTGAAGTCTGACGACGTTAGCTTGGGAATCCCTCCGGCTAGGCTTGGCCTGGGCAGGGATATGGTGCCTTCGTTTATCTTCAGGACTCTTAGTCCAATTTGTATCTTGTCCGTAGCTGGACGCTACTCCTCTTCCGCTGTTCTTTTGGATCTTTGTATTGTATCTTTTGTTCTTGACTCGGTGAGTCGTTGTTGTATATATGTTCTTTTGTGGGTTCCGTCGAGAACTATTGTAATGTTATCACAATTCCACCCGCATAACGTGTGTGTTGCGACGTGCACGTTATGCCTGGTGGGCGTCCTTTAGGATCGTTATTATGCAGATTTGGCTGGAACGCTAAAATCTGCATAGTACCGATCTTGGGGCGTTACATCCGGACCCCCATTGTGCCTTTGGGGATCATTTGGAGGCCCCGGTGGAGATGCTCTAAGAGGTCGCCGGAGTGGAGGAGGAGGTCGCCGGAGTGGAGGAGGAGGTCGCCGGAGTGGAGGCCGAGGTCACCGGAGTGGAGGAGGAGGTTGCCGGTGGTGGAGGAGGTCGCCGGAGGTGGAGGAGGAGGTCACCGAAGGTGGAGGAGGAGGTCACCGAAGGTGGAGGTCGTCGGGGTTGAGGTCGTCGGGGTTGTGGAGGTGGTCGCCGGGGTGGTGAGGAGGTCGCCGGAGTTGTGGAGCTCGCCGGAGTTGTGGAGGAGGTCGCCGGAGGTGGAGGTGGAGGTGGAGGAGGAGTAGAGAAGATGTGGAGTAGAGGAGAAGAGATGGAGGAGGGAGGAGAAGGGGAGAGAAGTGTAGAGGAGAAGGGAAGAGGAGAAAGAAAGAGGAGAAGTGGAGAGAGAAGTGGAGGGAGAACTGGAGGAGATGAGGAGAAAAGGGGAAAAGAGAGGGAGATGAGGGGCGCCGGCGGGATTCAAATTTTGAATCTCACAATTCTGTGGCGCATGGGCTAGACATGCGCCACAGAATTTTTTTTTCCTTTTTTTGAATTTTTTTTGATTTTGCTGGGAAAATTCTTCTGTTGGCCATAACTTTTTTTTCGTTTGGAATTTTGAGAATCTAAAAAAAGGCTAACCGGGTAAAGGTCAAAATGTGTATTTCAAATTTTTCCTACAAACTAGACCCTAAACCTTCCATATATCTAAAAGGATTTTATTTTTGAATTTTTTATCATTTTCTTTCACTCCGTGCAAAACTAAAAAGGCGATCCACGGGGGGGGGGGGGGGGGGGGGGGGTGGGATCTGAAATCCGGGCACAATTCTGTGGCGCATGGGGCCACATGCGCCACAGAAAGTAACAATTTTGTGGCGCATGTGGCCTCATGCGCCACAGAAAGTATCAGAAACAAACAAGTTTAGGTTTTATACCTTCTGTGGCATTTTGAATATCGTTATTTATTTATTCGTCTAAATGGGGTGGAACCACTTTAGTGAGTTAGATAATTTCATAAGCTTTCCAGAACATTTTCATTTACTTAATTTGGATTCCTAGATCTCAAGATATTAATTTTCAAAGTCTGGATAAATTTTCTGGCAGAGAATTTCCCTTTTTAAGTTTAACAACTTAACTGATTTGATAATTTCCTACTGACTTAACCACAACACCAAACGGAATACATCGAGTGGCATGGGGTAGACTAGTTGATGTACTTTTGATACCATTTTAGTTTGGTATTTTTGGTTAAACCAAGTTTTAGGAAACATCTCCCAAAGATGGTATAAAAATAACCTTTCTGAGTTTTCAGTTAAAACTAACACATTTGTTATTTTTATTTCTAATTGGAGACATGTCCAAAAATAAACATGGCTTGCATCTAAGTGAAGATGGCATGTTATACTAGCTACATCATTTTAGTTTGCTATTTTTAGGCCTAAGGTTAAATAGGAACTTGCAGGGGAAGTTGGCTATCTCTGTTATTTCATGTGGTGGAAAATTATTGCTTAGCCATTTTCCCTAGATGATATCTTTTATATAGATTTTATTTTGGGGTTCACAACACTTGTTCATGCCAGTACACTAACCATAGTAACATGTTATGCCAATACTAACCTCTAAATAAATCTAGATTAATTTCTAAGATCAGATCAAAAACCTAAGTATGTATCTGTTTTCAGAAGTTTCTGAAAACAGACAGAACATAGCTACTTTGCCTCATTTTTCTAGTGAGCTAAACTATTTTTTTTGGAAAACTAAATCATGCCTATGAATTTATGAAACTATCTCTTTCTAACCATGCAAAGATTACAAAATTTGGTGGAACAGAATTGTCAGAAATTGCATGCAAAGGTGGCTAATCTACACAGATTTCAACACTTAGCAGATTTTCCGATTTTTCCAAAACTGGGCGGGAACGCACCGTGGCCGTTGATCGCAAGATCGACGGCGCACAGCCGTCCTCTAGCTTCAGCTGGGGAACAGAGCAAGGAGCGAGAGGGGGCACGCGGGCGGCTACCTGCTGGCGGTGATCGTCGGCGGCGAGGGTGGGAGGGGATGGAGACGAGCTCGGGCATTCTCCTGGCACTCGAATCGTCGCCGGAGGTGGGCTGCAGCGGCGGCACGGCTCGTCGGCCGGGCTGCTTGAAGTGGAGCTCCCGAGCTCCTCTTCTGGTGGTTCTTAGGCGGGGATGCGAGGGGCAGTGGTGGTGTGGTGCTTGCTCTCGGCCGTGGGGTTCCTTTTATAGCCGTGGGGAGGCTCAGGGCGAGCGGATGGTCTGGGGTCACGGCCATGGCGCGGCAGACATGGGTCGTGCGCGTGTTGGATGTCCGGTGCGAGGGACGGCACGGGAGGCACGGGCGCGCTGTCTGGGGGTAGTGGGGGAGCGTGGCGCGTGCCGTGGTGGTCGGGTGCGTCCCGGGCGGGTGTGTGCCGGCTGGGGTGGCTAGGTGAAGTGGTGCCCGCCAGGTGCTCGACAGGGTGTCGGCCGGCAGTGCACCGGCGATTGCGGGCAAGGGGGAGTGCCAGGCGTGAAGGGGTCGACCTGGGGAGGTTCAGGGGGACAGGGGCCAGCTCCTGGACATGCTAGCTCGGGGTGTTGGTGCAGGTTTGGAACAAGTGGGCATGGGGGTGGCATGCCCATGCCATTGCTAGTTCTAGCTAGGGTTTATGGTAAGGGAAGGCTAGGGTCTTGTTCAGAACGTGCAGGGGGTGCAGGGGAGTGTGCTGGACATGTTGGGGACAAGCTTTAGGGCTGCCATTGAGTAAAAGGGTAGTGGTACCAATTTGCACTAGTTGCCACTATTAGGCACTATTAGGGTTTTAATGCCAAAGGAAAAGGTGAGGTGAAAGACCCATTTGCTAAACATTTTATGTGTAAGTTGTTTTGTAATTGCTCACAGGCAATTTGGATCTTTACATAAATGTTTGATTTGGCAATTCAATAATTTATGAACATATTTATGGAGGCTCATATTATATTAATGAAGCACCCCATATTTTTATTTTGGATTTTGAAGGCCCAATTTTGGTTTCAAAATTTTGCATTGGTTGGCACTAATTTGAATTCTCCAATTAAATATTTGCTTGTCAAAAGTTGGATCTTTATCATTGGTTATAAATGTAATTTGGAACTTCCTGAACAAATATGATAGTTCAATTTGGATTTTGTTTGTCCAATAATATTCACCAACCTTGAATTAATAATTTAAGCCAAAGCATGATTTCATGTGGAGCAATTTAATTATAGATGCCATGATGCAATCATGAAAAAGAAAAAGTGAAAATTTGGCCCAAATTTTAGGGTACCAAATCTGGGCTGTTACAATTCTACCCCCCTTACAAGAATCTCGCCCCGAGATTCCTAGAGTAGGAAGAGGGAGGAGGGAAACATGACAACCCTTAACTTCAACGATCTTCCCGATCCCACGTTGATCTTCCTTGTTGCAGAGAAAAGGTAACAAGCACGACGTGCCGACGAGATACAGAAGATAGTTCAAGGTGATAGACAAGTTTTCTCCAAGGGTTGGAAATATGAACTTTGCACAAGACCATAAGCCATTGAGGAAAACTAGTAACAACTTGACCAAACAAAGGTCGAGCAGAGGATAGGATAAATGACCGAGAGGCATGTGTAGTAACACCACGTTAATGTTCTCCTCGGTGTTCTAGATACCACTATTAGGCTTCGGAAAAGCCTTCAATAGGTCATCAAGTGGAGGTCGGACCGTTAAGATTGCAATGAGACCATAAGGACAACTTCTAGAATAAGTCGCACAATATCCTCATGGAGAGTGGTTTGATTTTTCGAAAGGCAAGAGGATATCACAATAGACCTTCCAGTTAAGTAGGGCAACCACCACCTCAAACTTGCCGGTTTTAGACAAGGCCTATGTCATACTCTTAAGGAACACCAACCATCATTTCTGCTTGAGATTCAGATTTGGTTAGGCGTGCGGATATTTCAGACCTGCCATGTCCGAGGGAGGAGTTACAACAGCTAACGAAATGTAAGGTTCTCAAGAATTGACTACAGCGTCAAGCTCCAGAACACTAGCTAGTTTGCGAGAGGAAAATTGCTTTACCAAGCGAAACGCTGTGATCTTTAGAGTTTTGACACGAATCTAACTTATTGACCGAAGGTGTGCACCTGAACAATGGACTTGGCGGCACAGTCAACTCGGCTTGATGATCTGATTACCAGTCAGGCTAAGAGTGCCACCAGAGTCTTTGGATTTCAAAACAATATCGATTGCGAAGAATATCCGATTACCACAACGGTATTCGTCCTCAACATTCTCGAGCCCGGTTAGCTCGGAGGTAGATGGATATGGAAGGGTAAGAGCATCACTTCATCAAGTATGTCATGAGACTAAGCACGACCTCTCGATATAAAAGAGTGTAACACTCCAAGGTGGAACGGAACAAAGCTAGACAGACTTTTACTCCGTGAATCACAATCCTTTGACTTGGTCCGAGAAATGGCCGAGGTACCGGAGGTTGTTTCTCCTGACATCCCGAAGTGGAATGCCTTGACGAACCACAAGAACAACAAGCATCAGAACACCCCAATGCACGATAAACTTGACTGTCAAAAGACAGATAGAGGTCGGACAACTGATTTAGAGTAAGGAACGGCTAACAACAATTTCAAGATATTGTAGAAGCCCTTGTTAGCACTCTTACGACAACTAGTGACGAAAGGGTTTCAGGAACGGGTGTGGTGGAGGAATCACAACCATTGGGGAACCCCTTGCTAGGAGCAATTTTGTCGTGATCTAGACAGTTCCATAACAGAGAGTTTATCTAAAACTAGAGACAGGGGGCATTGTTAAGCAAAACAATTACGGCTGCAATCCTCGAGTTTGAAGATTACTTCAATTGGTGCCAACCTGATGTAGGGTTTGAAATTTTAACATCAGGGTTCAACGGAAAGATCTTTGGGTTAAAGATCAGCTTCATGCACCGGAACTCACAATAGTATAATGCTCATAAGGGTGACAACCCTCATGAATCATTACACCAGAGCCCTAGCACAATCCGGGACCTTCGGTTCAAGATCTTNATGACTCAGAATTAGAGCGAGTTGGGTAAGAAGTAAAAGAGTCCTAAGAGGGTTTTCACAACTCATTTTCAGTTCATAAATAATTTTTACCAACTCTAGACTCAACATCGACCAATAGAACGGGTTTCCTACAGGCAGTCCTGCTCTGATACCAACTTGTAGCGCCCGGACCCCAGAACTATACAGTGAAGCGTTGTGCAACCGGTCATGCTACACAATCGAGGGTTACTGGGTTTACCAATCCCAGGCCAAAACTCATTGGCAGGTGTGCTCGGAATGGATCATCGGCACACAACACCCTGATCATGCCATAAGCTTAGACATCGCTATCACGTATAGTAAAGAGACCGAGACTTGTGAAACAACTAGCACATTGCAGACTCTACGACACAAAAGCATATAACAACTCATATATGAGAAAGATACAAATATTACACGTCAAAAGGATCACAGATCCAACAATACATCAAGCGGAAGAGGGTAGTGTTGTCTAACAACAAGATGCAAATATATGGCCTAAGAGGCCTACAGATAAAAGATCCCAGCCAGCTTGTTCCATGGTCCCAAGCTGCCACCTGGGAACCCCAGACTACTCGTCGACGTCAATAAAGAACCCACCTTCCAGTTCGGTGACATCCTCCTCTGAAACAAATAATATTCAACAAAGCAAGGCTGAGTACGACGTACTCGCAAGAATTAGTAGGGCGATATAGGCCCAATGCTGACGGAGGCTCTAATGCTATAGATGTAGCTAATTTGCATAAAGCTAGTTTTCCTTTTATTTTGAAAGACATGAAGACCCATGGCATCGTCTACTCAGAATGTTTTCCAAATAGCGGTAAGAGAATGACTTTCATCTTCAGTTCTTGTCGAACCAACTTGTAGCCAAAACCAACTCTCATCTCCACCAAAGGCACTCCCTCGAATCACCCTCGAGGAAATGAACCTTTTAAACACTCGTTGAGTTGCAACCTTTAGCTGCCAAATTTTAATTAAGGTTAAAGTTTCTCTATGGTCTCGTATATCCGTTCCCAAGTCGTCCATAACCGTGGACACGGCTTTTCGAAAGATTAAACCCTGTAGGGGTGTACTATTTTACCCATTGGTACCGTCCGGCTCACCTAATTGGCCCTCTTCCGGGGAAGGCCGGCGAGTGGGCGCGGTTAGACCTTTACAATGCATGAGGCTTACTCAAGGACCATCAGTGTGCGGAAGGACAGGTTCAGTGCCTCCAACGCCCTGCCCCGCGGCCACATCCTAAACACCACAGTCCTCCTCGTTTCTTTTCCACCCACACAACTCACGCGCAAATGGAAATAGCAAACTAGAGGACCCTTGACAAGCCCCTCACAACTTATTCGGTCGCAGGGGATTCCATATATCCCCACCTTTGGCAGCACGCTCGATCTTGGTTCTAGAGACAAGAACTCGCACCTAGGGGCAAGGATGAGGCAAAACACCATCCCCGATGGCAACTCACCCAAGCCTTCTTAGCATTTTAATTAAGCTCCCCACATATCCACCAAGTCCGCATCATTCCATCAACATCAACAATTATGGAATTTAACAACGGACATAACTAGTATTTCGAGTAAGCATGGCTAAGCATAGCTAAGCATATAAACAACAATTATAATTGTATCCGGCCAACACATCAACCCTAGAGTTCATAGGAGGGGAAAGCATGTGATGGTTCGGGGGATAACATGCACTCATAGGATACTCTACCTCTTGATCAAAAGAGACATTTGAATCGCATGCAATATTATGGTGGATAAAATAAGTTTATAAAACAAAAGGATGCTAGATGCCAAGAAGGTTAGGTTATCTCTTGCCTTACTGATAGTACTGGTCGCGCTGATCGTCGAGGTATTGTGGTGGAACCTCGACTCTTGAATCTAACGAAACACAAACAATAACAGGAAACGAAATAAATACCACGCAATGAAAGGTGCAATGCACAATCATGATGATATGGTCAAATTATGCATTGGAATGGTATTGGGCATGTCCCACAAGTTAAATGGAGCCCCTAAAATAAATATTGCTATTAACGGGTTAAAACTCCATATTTAACTTAGTGAATTGCATTATTATCCAAAATGTCCAGTACTAAAATGTGGGGTCTACATGCATGATATCGACATTATTAGATAGGTATTAATCTCCTGATCAATTTGGTACTTCGTTTGCAATTTTCCGATCAACGATGATTAAATGGGAATGTAAATAGTTTTGCAATTTAAATTATTTTAAACAAATTCCAAAATGACATCAAAGGAAAAGTCATTTTCATTCTGTGAAATTAACATAGATGAATAGCCCTTGAGTTGCTGATCAATTTGGTATATCATTTGCAATTTTTGGATTAATATTTATCAAGTTATGATATTTTCAATAATTGATTTAATTCTGCCATTTTATTTATTTTTAATAAACAGCACCAAAATTAAATCTAAAATTCTCTCAAATGACATAAACTTGTAGATCATTGTTCACTGAACATTTTGAGAGCTTATTCATAATTTTTGGGTGAGTAGAACTCAAGTTATGCAATTTCCAAAATTAGAATTAAATCTGCCATCTCTGTTTTTATTAAATAAAGGAAAATTATGTTGGCCATTTAAATTAACCAATGGTACTAACAGATAGACATTTTCTTCCTGAGCATTTTGGTATTTCGTTTGCATTTTTCTGAGTTATGGTTCAAAAGTTATGGAATTTCAAAGTTTAAAACCATTTCCTGTCTTTTCTTTTATTTCCAGAAACTGGGCCGAATCGTTTGTACCGTAGGCTGGGCTAGCCACGGTGGCTGACTGGCGGGGCCGCGCCACGCTAGCAAGCCACGTCGGCCAAAGCCCACGGATAGGTTTGACCCGGGCGCATGGATGCCACGGCCGGCGGCAACGGCGCGGACGGATCCGTTGATTGCGGGCGTTAGGGAGCCAGAACGGGGACTCATTCGGTTCCGCATGGCTAGGGGAAACTAGTGGCGGCGGGGCGTGACCATATGGTCACCGGAGGAGCTCCGGCGACGACGGACGGCGGTCGACCGACGACGAGATTCGCGCATCTAGTGATCTAGGGTGGGAGGAGGAAGACGGGAAGGTCCAGAAGGACGGCGGGCTCACCCTAGAAGCGTGCAGGTGCTCGTCGGAGGCAGGGGAGGTCGGACGGCGACGGAAACGTGCTCGGCGGCCGGCGGTCGGAGGCGGAGAAGATGAACCCGAGCGCGCGATTGGGGACGCCCCGGCACGATTGCTTGGAGGAGGAGGAAGAAGGGAAGGAGGCCGAGCTTTTGGCGCGCTTCGATCTGCTCCGGGAGCCCTGTGTCGACGGCGGCGTGCGTCGGCGTCTCGGTCAGTTGGCGGGCATGGCTCCGCTCGATCTAGGGTTTCTGCAGGGGGAAGAAAAAGGAGGGGAGAGAGAGAGAGCACGGCGTGGGGGGCCTTCTTAACCTCCATGGGGGGCCAGGGAGCGAGGGGAGCGCGGGGAAGGGCACGGCAACACGGCGGCAGCGGCGGCAGTGTTCCCCCTGTCGCCATAGGGAGAAGGTGCTGACAGGTGGGGCCTACTGTCAGGTTTTTGTTATTTTTCTTTTTGTTTAATTCCTGCAGCCTTTAGTGATTTAAAAAGGGCACTAAAACGTTTTTGAAAATTCCCCAAAAATTCATGTGACCTCCCCTTGACAGGTAGAAGCTCCATAAAAAGTTTGGCTTCAAAATAAAAGATTTCGAGCAACATTTGTTCACAGGCTTTAATTATAGCCATTTTTGACAATTCCCAAAATATAAATATTGGAGCACTTAAGTATGTCCAAAAATAAAGAAATTATTCATGGAGGCTCCTAATATATTAATGAAGCTCCCCATAATTTTATTTTGAATTTTGAGAAGTTGAACTTGGAGTCAAAATTCACCATTTGTTTAAACCAATTTTGAATTCCAAATATTTATTACTTTGCTTAACAAGCCATTGTCTTTGACATATATTTAAGAAAGGTGAACTTGGAACTTCCTGGACAAATTGGAAGTTCAAAACAATTTGGTTTTGCCAGATGGAGCAATTGCACTTGGTTTGGAACTTTAGGAAGTGTTAGCTCCCTTTTAAGGATTTTCAATGTTTGCAATATTTAATTTAGCAATTTAAATATGTATGCCATGATGCAATGCAAGGCAAAAAGTGAAAATTTGGCCCATATTTTAGGGTACCAAATCTGGGCTGTTACACGGGGGGCGGGGGGGGGGGGCCCAACCGCATCGCCGCCACGTCGTACGCGCGGGCGGCGAGATCAGGCATATCAAAGGTACCCATGTACCACCACTGGCCGGCCTCGGTTATCTCCGCCGACCAGCGCCCGGACGGTCGTAGCCGCACGCCGCGGAAACCCGACCTGCATTTCGCGCGGCGGCGAGTAGGCATATGACGGTCCGAGGAGGCCGGGGGCGGTTGCAGCGACGGGGGCTACGAATCGACGGTGAATCTGGGAGGATCAAGTATGGTGGCGAATGGCGAGATAGGGGTGGATATGGGAGGCGTGGAGAAGTCTGTGGCGGCGGCGGGGCGCGCGGTGGCATGTGGGGAAAGTTCAACCGCAGGGGGGGAGTGAGTGTGTAGCGCCCCGACCCCGGAATTATACAGAGAGGCTATGTAACCCACAGGCTATGCTACACAATCGAAGGGCATGGGGTTACCGCTCCCACGCAACACCTCGATCATGCCATAAACACTGGCATAGCTATCAATGTATAATAAAGAGATCAAGACTTGTGGAACAACTGACACATCACAGACTCTACGACACAAAGAGATCATATAGCAACTCATATATCAAGAAAGATACAAATTACACACAGAGGTCACCGACCCAACAGTACATCATGCGGAAGCGAGGTAGTTGTCTAATACAACAAGATCCAAAATATGGCCTAAGAGGCCTACAGATAAACAAATCCCAGCCAGCTTGTTCCACGACGTCCCAAGCTGCCACCTGGGAACCCCAGACTACTCGTCGATGTCAACGAAGAACCCACCTGTCTGCTCGGCATCGTCCTCCTCTGAAACAATTAAATATTCAACAAAGAGAGACTGAGTATGACGTACTCGCAAGTTTAGTAGGGCGATATAGGCCCAATGATGACAAGGCTCTAAAACTGTATAGTAGTTAATTTGCATAAAGCTAATTTTCCTTTTCAAAACAGGACTCATGGCATCGACAACTCAGATGGTTTTTCGAAAGGGTATAAGATAGTAAACCTTTATCTTCGGTTCTCATTGAACCAATAGTAACCAGAAACCATCCCTCATCTCCACCAAGGCACTCCCTCGAATCACCCTCGAGGAAATGAACCTTTTAAACACACGTTGAGTTGCAACCTCTAGTTGCCAAATTTTAATTAAGATTAAAGTTTTCTATGATCTTATCGTCCATTCCCAAGTTGTCCATAACTGCGGACACGGCTTTTCAAAAAGATTTAACCCTGCAGGGGTGTACTAATTTACCCATTGGTACCGTCTGGCTCGCCTGATTAGCTCTCTTCCGGGGAAAGCTGGCAAGTGGGCGCGGCTAAATCTTTACCTCGCATGAGACTATCCAAGGATCATCTATGGCGACAGGACAAGTTTATCTAGCCTATTTCAGCCCCTGCCCCCATCGCCACATCCTAAACACTACCAGCCTCATCATTCCTTTTTTTTTCCACCCACACACTCACACACAAATGGAAATAGCAAACTAGAGGACCCTTGGATACGCCCGCACAAGTTATTTAGTTAAAGGGGATTCCATATGTCCCCACCATTGGAAGTGCGCTCGTCTTGGTTCAATAGGTAAAGAACTCGCACCTAGGGGCAAGAATGAGACAAAACACCATCCCCGATGGCAACTCATCCAAACCTTTTAAGAATTTTAATTAAGTACCAAGTATCCACCTTGTCCGAACATTCCATCAACTTCAATAATAGTGGAAATACTCACCGGACAATTTAGCATTTAACTAAGCATGGCTACGCATAGCTAAGCTATAAGAAACTGATATAAAGTATCTCAGGCCAACATAACAACCTATGGTTAATAGGAGGGGAGACATGTAATGGTTTGGGGGACATTGCAATTCATAGGATACTCTACATCTTGATCAAAAGTGACATTGGAAGCGAATGCAATATTATGGTGGATAAAATATTTGTATAAAACAATAGGATGCTATATGCCAAGAAGGTTAGGTTATCTCTTGCCTTGTTGACGGGCCTGGAAGTACGGATCGTCGGGGAAGGTAGGGGTATCCTCGACTCCTGAATCTACCGATTCCCAAACAATCACAGAAGAACAAATAAATAACATGAAGACAAGGTGCAATGCACAATCATGATGACATGTCAAGTTTATGCAATGGTATCATCATATAATTTAGCTAACAATTTAAATGGAGTGCCAAATAATTTGTGCAATTATTTGGAAGCAACCCCATATTTAACTTAGTGACCACATTGTTTGTAAATTATTATATTACTAACAAGTGGCTTAAATATGCATGAACATGACATGAATAGATAGGTATTATTCTTCTGATCGTTTTGGTACCTCGTTTGGAATTTTCCGAGTACCGATGAATAAATAGTGAATTAAATGATTATTTGAATTTAATTCTTTTAACCAATTAAGAAATAACATCAAAGGAAAAGTTGTTGTCATGAGGTGATATTAGCATGATTAAATAGCATTTGAAATGCTGAGCACTTTGATATTTTATTCACAATTTTTGGTTAATTATTTATCAAGTTATGATTTTTCCCAAATTGTTATTATTTTGCTATTTTAATCATTTCTTGGTAAACAGCAAGATAAATAGTTTCAAAATATTTTTACAAGGACACTAACATGTAGAGTTTGTTTTTCTGAACAATATGGTATTTTATTTGCTAAATTTGAATCAATATTCAATTATTTATTAAATCTTTTATTTTATTTTATTTCCAAAAGGAAAAACAGAAAATCCTGGCAGGCCGGCCTCAGCTCGGCCAGGCCGGGCACAGGCCCGAAGCAACCGCCTATAGCCGGCCCAGACCGGGCGTTCAGGCCGGGCAGGCTCCCGAGACCGTCGGCCTACAGCCGGCCCAGACCAGGCGTCCAGGCCAGGCACCCGCCCGAGGCATCCGGCCTTCGGCCGGCCCAGACAGTCACCAGGCCGGGCGCACGGCGGCGTGCGGCGACACCCGATGGAGGACAACGGCCGGCGACAACCCCGTTATGGCGGCGCTCTGTGGGTGTGCGTGAGTGCAAGCGAGTGCGGTGTGGAGGCCGTAGCCATGCGCGTGCTCGGAGACGGAACGGAGGACGCACGGCAGCGCGCATGTGCGCGACATGGCACGGCCATGGCGGATGGCCGAGCGGCCTCTCGCACAAAGGCGGGGCTATAGAGCAGGAGGAGGAAGAAGAAGATGTCTCGGAGGACGGCGTGCTCACCCTAGATGAGTGGGTGTGCTCGGCGTGGTCAGAGGAGGTCGGTGGCGACCGGAATTTGGCGAGGACTGATTGCGGTAAGCGGCGGACGGACTTCGGAAGAAGAGCTCGATTAGCTCGATGCCGGGCCTCCCAGCAAGTGTGCGACGGCGGGGGAGGTAGAGGGCGACACGGCGGAGCTCGTGGTGGCTTCGGCTTGCCCCGAGGTGGTCGGAGTCGACGGCGATGCGGTGGCGCATGCGCGGCTGACTTCGTCGGTTCTAGGGTTAGGGTTTCGCGGGGAGAGAGAGCAGGTGGAGGGGAACGGGTGAGGGAACAGGTGGCATACCGTGCGTGGCTTTGTCCACCAGGGAGGCTCGGCACGGCGGCATGGGCGCGGGGACGGCATGGCGCCAGTGCGGGGCAGCACTGTGGCGACAGGAAGAAGAAGGAAAGAAAAGAATTGCGAAAATCCCCCTGTCTTCATTTGAAATATTTGCAAACAGGTCCAACAGAACCTTTAGTGATTTAATTGAGGCACTTAAACATTTTTATAAATTCTGTAAAAATTCAATTAGGCTTCCCATATCATTAGAAGCTCCACTAAAATTGGTGCTCCAAAATAAAATGTTTTGTTCCACATTTGTTCATAGAGTTTAAATAAGGCAAATTGTAATAATTTCCAGAATTCAATTTCTTGGGGGACTTAAACATTTTCAAAAATAATGAAAATATTCATGGAGGCTCCCAATATATCAATGAAGCTCACCATAATTTTATTTTGAATTTTTGGAAAGTTTAACTTGGTGTCAAAAAATAGAATTAGGATTGAGCGAATTTTGAATTCTCAAATTTATTTCTTTGCTTGTTAAGAATTTGCTTTTAATCAAATAATTATAAAATGTACTCTTGGAACTTCCTGGATAATTTGGTAGTTCAAATTTTATTTGTTTGCTAGGTTGAGCAAGAGCATTTGGTGTGGAGGTTTTGGAAGGTTTGCTTCCCCTTTTAAATGTTTCCAAATGTTGGTTGTTAGAATTAGCAAATTCAAATGCATGCCATGATGCAAACATGAGAAGGAAAAGTGGAAAAATTATTCATATTTTTCAGTACCAAACTGGGGCTGTTACAAATCTACCCCCTTACAGGAATCTCGTCCCGAGATTCTAGGCTTGAGTGAAGAAGGTGGGATATTCCTGACGAAGGCTAGTTTCACGCTCCCAATTTGCTTCTTCTTCAGAATGGTTAGACCATTGGATTTTGAGGAACTCGATGGTGTTGTTGCGGGTCTTCCTTTCCGCTTCATCCAAGATGCGGACATGATGCTCTCGGTAAGTCAAATCCTCCTGGATGTCCAACACCTCATGATCCACCCCATGGATAGGATCTTTGAAGCAACGACGGAATTGAGAGATATGGAACACATCATGCACATCCGGGAAGTTTGAGGGTAGCTCGAGTTGGTAGGAGAGATCTCCTCGCTTGGCTAGGACGGTGAAAGGACCAACAAAACGAGGTGCCAATTTTCCCTTGATTCCGAAATGACGAACGCCTCGGAGGGGAGAGACTCGAAGATAGGCTTTGTCACCAATTTCATAATGAACCTCCTACTACTAGGAAACAGGTCTTCTGTGGCGCATCCCCACCGTGCGCCACAGAGATACACAGATTTTTGTGGCGCACTGCACAACCATGCCACCGCAGCGAGCCACCGCAGCGGGTCAGCGGCGAGTGAGACGGAGACGATGACGAAGCAGACAGCGGCGACGACCATCCGCGTGCCAGTGGAGTTTCCTTGTGCCGACGAGCCCGGCGCCATCTTCTTCGCGCATGCCGCGTAGTGTCGCATCAGGAGCTGCAGGCCCTGGCACGTGCAGCCCGGCCTCACACACGGCGTGTCCGCGCAGACGGCGCCGCCGTCGCCGTCACCGTCGCCGGGGAAGATGTGGTCGAGGGAGTCCATGGCATCGCCGAGCTGCCGGCACGCCTCCTGCGTGGCCCTCTCGCACGCCCACATGTGCCTCCGCTGGTCGGCGACCTCCATTAACTCCAGCTTGAGCATGTCCACGGCGCGGTCCGGCGTGAGCGGCGCCGACAGGGAGGCCTCCGCAGCTCGCTTCAGCCAGCCCACCCGGTATGTGTGCGCCAGCGCCAGCAGCTGCGGCCCATGCGCGTGGACCACCTCCTGCTCGTCCTCGTCCGGCGCCAACTTGGAGCAGTAGAGGAAGTGGATGAAGGCGTGGACGACGGCGGAGGAGACGCCCAGGACGCGGATGGTGGTGCACTCAGCTCCCCACCCGTGCCGCGTCGATCATCCGCAACAGCACCGGCGACGACGAGGCCTGCAGATGTTCAACACGTGCTCGAGGACAGTGGCGACACCAGTGGAGTTTCCGCGTGCCGGCGAGCTCGAGGTGAGCGATGGCGGCAGCGGCAGCAGCAGCAGCATGTCTTCTCCTCGGTGGAAGTGGAAGAGGAATTTGAGTGGCTCGAGTCCTTCTTGGCTTTCTTGCGTGTGGTGCTGTGCGGGAGAGAGATCGAGGGGAGGAGATAAGGGAGAGAGAATGAGTGGCTGTGGTTAGCTGCAAAGAGATAGGGTGAGAGAATGTGGATCTGAAAAAAAGAACTTCTGTGGCGCATAGACATACATGCGCCATAGAAAAGCTGCTTTCTGTGGCGCATCTGACCACATGCGCCACAGAAATGCGACTTTCTGTGGCGCATGTCACACATGCGCCACAGAAATATGCATTTTTGTGGCGCATGTAGTCAAATGCGCCACAAAAAGCCATATTTTTGTGGCGCACCAGCCCCGTGCGCCACAGAAACCTGACTTTCTGTGGCGCACGTTGTTTCGGTGCGCCACAGAATTGCAAAATTCTGTGGCGCACCCAAAAACGCGCGCCACAGAAATAATTTCTGTGCCGCACGGCAAATAGGTGCGCCAGTAAAATGGTTTCCACCTATAGCCCGTTTCCTAGATGTGTCCTGATGATGTTTATCATAATAGCTCTTTTGCCTGGACTGAGCAATCTTCAGATTCTCTCGAATGATGCGAACTTTCTCTTCAACCTCATTGATCACATCAGGACCGAAGAGTGGCCTCTCTCCGGTTTAAGACCAATTTAGAGGAGTCCGCCATTTTCTCCCATAGAGGACCTCAAATGGGGCCATTCGCAAACTAGCCTGATAATTGTTGTTGTAGGAGAACTCAGCGAGGGGGAGATACTTTTCCCAACCCTTACCGAAAGAGATGACACATGCCCGAAGCATGTCCTCAAGAACTTAGTTCACCCTGTCAGTCTGGCCATCAGTCTGAGGATGATAAGCCGTGCTGAAGTTGAGATGGATTCCCATAGCGGTTTGGAAACTCTGCCAGAATTTGGACACAAACAAGCTTCCCCGGTCTGAGATAATCCTCAAAGGAATCCCATGCAAAGGAACGAGCCGGGCGAGGTACAAATCAGCAAGTTGTCTTGCTCGAATATCGTCACAAACCAGAAGGAAATGAGCGACCTTGGACAAATGGTCGATGACTACCCAACTGGCATTATTTCCTTTTTGTGATTTTGGGAAGCCGGTAATGAAGTCCATACCAACTTCATCCCATTTCCACTCGGGAATAGCTATGGGGCGAAGAGTACCAGCTGGCCTTTGATGTTCAGCCTTCACACGGCGACAGACGTCGCATTCAGCGACATACTTGGCAATTTCTCGCTTCATGCGAGTCCACCAGAATTTGCTGCGGAGGTCTTGGTACATCTTGGTGCTACCAGGGTGGATGGATATGGGAGACTCATGTGCTTCTTGGAGTATCAACCCCTTGGTATTCCCTCTCTTGGGCACCACAAGACGGTCCCCAAAATAGACAACACCGGAGTCATCAATGGAGAAACACTTAGCCTTCCCACTTGCGATATTCTTTTTGATCTTTCGGATGCCAGCATCATGTTGCTGGGCTGCCTTGATTTCATCCTCAAGAGTGGATTTGATCTCCAGGTTAGCTAGATATCCGGAGGGAACAATCTCCAGATTCAACCGAGCAAATTCCTCATGGAGAGCAGGTTGGGCCTTTTCAACCATCAAGGTGTTGCAATAGGCCTTGCGACTCAGAGCATCTGCCACGACGTTGGCCTTGCCGGGCTGATAGTTGAGGGTCACATCATAGTCTTTGATTAACTCCAACCATCTTCTCTGTCGAAGATTCAAATCTGGTTGGGTGAAGAGATACTTCAGACTTTGATGATCTGAGAAGATTTCGCAACGGTTGCCCAACAGGTAGGGCCTCCATTGCTTCAGAGCATGAACCATGGCAGTAAGCTCTAGATCATGAGTTGGATAATTGTGCTCATGCGGTTTGAGTTGACGAGAAGCATAGGCTACCACATGGCCTTCTTGCATTAGCACACAGCCCAACCCTTGCAATGAGGCATCACAGTAGACAACAAAGTCCTTATCTGTGTCAGGAAGGACAAGCACAGGAGTGGTAGTGAGTTTGACTTTGAGAGTTTGGAAACTCTCTTCAGCTTTGTCTGTCCACACAAACTTCTTATCCTTCTTGAGGAGGTCAGTCAACGCCTTGGCTATCTTGGAAAAGCCCTCGATGAATCGGCGGTAATAACCCGCCAACCCAAGGAAGCTGCGTATGTCTTTGACGGACTTTGGAGTTGGCCAATCCAGGATTGCCTGAATCTTGTCGGGTATCACAGCTACTCCAGTAGCTGACACCACATGACCTAGGAAGATGAGCTCCTTTAACCAAAACTCACACTTGGAGAACTTGGCATAGAGGCGATGATCACGAAGCTTTGTCAGAACTAGCCGAAGATGCTCAACATGCTCTTCTTCGGTTTTGGAGTACACGAGGATGTCATCAATGTATATTATGACGAACTTGTCGAGATACTCATGAAAAATGGAGTTCATAAGCCTCATGAATGTAGCTGGGGCATTGGTGAGGTCAAAGGACATGACGGTATACTCATATAAGCCATATCGAGTAGTGAACGCCGTCTTCGGAATATCCTCCATTCTGATTTTGATCTGATGGTAGCCTGACCTCAGATCCATCTTGGAGAATACCGTGGCACCAGCTAGCTGATTGAACAGGTCATTTATTCGGGAATAGGATACTTGTTCTTGATAGTTACCGCATTTAAAGGACGGTAATCAACAACCAGACGAGGAACCTTTGAATCCTTCTTTTTGACAAGGATGACCGGGCAGCCCCAAGGTGAGCTACTAGGCCGAATGAACTTCTTCTCCACCAACTCATCAATTTGTTTCTTTAGCTCAGTCAGCTCTTCCGCTGGCATGCGGTAGGGCCTTTTGGAAATTGGAGCAGTTCCTGGAACCAAGTCAATGACAAACTCCACACTTCGATCAGGTGGCATGCCAGGCAGTTCTTCAGGGAAGACATCTGGGAAATCACACATCACAGCAACCTCATGCATTTCAGGCGGGGTGATACCTTCCATAAAACATAGGCTGATCTCCGGAGAGAGAGGTGTGGCAGCGGATGGAATTGCGGATGAAGGGGACCAGTAACGCACTAGCCCATAGGTTGGGTGGCTCACTGTGACAGTCTTGGCAGCACAATCCAAATTGGCCTGATACTTGACTAGCCAATCCATGCCTAGAATGGCATCTATTCCATCGGACTTTAGAGCTATCAACGAGAACGGGAAGAGTACAGACCCTATAGAAACCTGAACCTCAGGAGTGATCCATTTGATGTGCCAACTAGAGCCTGGTGTCTTGACCACTAGGAGGGAGTCCATGTTCACAAACGGTTAGTTGTGTGCATAAGCTATGGATATGAATGAATGCGATGCTCTAGAATCAAACAAGACTGAAGCTGGATATGCATTAATTCGAAGCGTACCCATGAGAACACCGGGGTCCTCGGCAGCTTCTTCAGCCAAAACGTGGTTCAGACGGCCACGGCTGACAGTCATGGCCTTGGCGGCTGGTGTAGAAGGAGCTGGTGCAGGTGTCGAGGTAGCAGGTGCCTTCTGGGGACACTCCCTAGAGTAGTGACCCGGCTGGCCACAGCTGTAGCAAGTGGGCCTCGGTGGTGGTGGAGGCAGCTGAGGGCGGAAACCACTTCCAGCCGCACCTAAGGTCGAGGTAGCTGGGCGAGGCGGAGGTGGCCGGTACCCTGAAGGCCTCCGCATGAGAGGAGCATGAGGCACATCACTGAAGGGCACAAAGACCCTGTGCTTCTTGCCCTCAGAAGAAGAGGAGCTCTGATTGTCCATTGGAGCTGGCCTCTTGGAAGACTCCAGCTCCTTCTACCTTGCTCCATAGTGAGAGCTTGGTTCTACAGCTCCTGGTAGGACTGGAACTTGAAGGGCAAGAGATCATATCGGAGCCGAGGTGCAAGCCCCTTGTGGAACAGATACTGCTTGTCCTCATCATTGGTCACGTCCCGAGGGGTGTAACGGGAGAGGTGGTTGAACTCACGCCCGTAAGCTTAGACGTCCATGCGTCCCTGGGTCAGATCCAGGAACTCCCTCCTCTTGAGGTCCATGATGGGCTTGGAGATGTAAGCCGCACGGAAATCGGTGCGGAACTCCGCCCAGGTGAAGACATGGCCAGCGTCAAACATTGTCACATGGCTCTCCCACCAGGAACCAGCGGCTCCATTCAGAACGTAGGTGGCGAAGTTCACTTGTTCCGCCACCGGAACATGCAAGGTGGCGAACTTGCGCTTGAGGGAACGAAGCCAGTCATCCGCTTCAAGCGGCTCTCTAGCTTCAGAGAAAGTGGGAGGTTGGGACCGCAAGAACTCAGTGAGAGTGTTGCAGTCATTGTTCCTCCGTGTGCCTTGTTGCAGCAGCTGCTCGAGCATACGCTCATTGCGCAGTCGGTTTTCCTCGATAGCCATCAGAACCTCCGCCATTGAGGGTGGCGGCGGTGGCTCAGGATCGCCTGGGTTACCACGACGAGTAGGAGCCATTCTGAAGATTTGGACAAGGACATAGTTAGTAACCATCTCCAGACAGTTAGGATAGATCATTAGAGTCCTTCCTGATATAGCAATTTAAGATGGCACTAACACGAATGAAAAGAACAAAACAACCACGTGTGACACCACGTCAACGCGGCGGTAGCAAACAGAAGTAAAGGACTCAAGACATGTACTGGACGGTAAGAACCCAACCCCGAGAACCTAAACCTTGACACCACGTTAAAACAAATAGAGCTAAGGTAACTCAGAGTAGAGCGAGTTGGATAAGGAGTAAAAAGAATCCTAAGAGGGTTTTCACAACTCATTTTTAGATTATAAATAATTTTCACCACACTAGACTCGACATCGACCAATAGAAAGGGTTTCCTACAGGCAGTCCTGCTCTGATACCAACTTGTAGCGCCCCGACCCCGGAATTATACAGAGAGGCTATGTAACCCACATGCTATGCTACACAATCGAAGGGCATGGGGTTACCGCTCCCATGCAACACCTCGATCATGCCATAAACACTGGCATAGCTATCAATGTATAATGAAGAGATCAATACTTGTGGAACAACTGGCACATCACAGACTCTACAACACAAAGAGATCATATAGCAACTCATATATCGAGAAAGATACAAATTACACACAGAGGTCACCGACCCAATAGTACGTCATGCGGAAGCGAGGTAGTTGTCTAATACAACAAGATCAAAAATATGGCCTAAGAGGCCTACAGATAAACAAATCCCACCCAGCTTGTTCCACGATGTCCCAAGCTGCCACCTGGAACCCTAGACTACTCGTCGATGTCAACGAAGAACCCACCTGTCTGCTCGGTGTCGTCCTCCTCTGAAACAATTAAATATTCAACAAAAAGAGACTGAGTACGACGTACTCACAAGTTTAGTAGGGAGATATAGGCCCAATGATGACAAGGCTCTAAAACTGTATAGTAGTTAATTTGCATAAAGCTAATTTTCCTTTTCAAAACAGGACTCATGGCATCGACAACTCAGAAGGTTTTTCGAAAGGGTATAAGATAGTAAACCTTTATCTTCGGTTCTCATTGAACCAATAGTAACCAGAAACCATCCCTCATCTCCACCAAGGCACTCCCTCGAATCACCCTCGAGGAAATGAACCTTTTAAACACACGTTGAGTTGCAACCTCTAGTTGCCAAATTTTAATTAATATTAAAGTTCTCTATGATCTTATCGTCCATTCCCAAGTTGTCCATAACCGCGGACACGGCTTTTCGAAAAGATTTAACCCTGCAGGGGTGTACTAATTTACCCATTGGTACCGTCCGGCTCACCTGATTAGCTCTCTTCCGGGGAAAGCTGGCAAGTGGGCGTGGTTAAACCTTTACCTCGCATGAAACTATCAAAGGATCATCTGTAGGGACAGGACAAGTTTATCCATCCTATTTCAGCACATGCCCCCATCGCCACATCCTAAACACCACCATCCTCATCGTTCCTTTTTTTCCCCACATACTCACACGCAAATGGAAATAGCAAACTAGAGGACCCTTGGATACGCCCGCACAAGTTATTTAGTTAAAGGGGATTCCATATGTCCCCACCATTGGAAGCACGCTCGTCTTGGTTCAAGAGGTAAAGAACTCGCACCTAGGGGCAAGAATGAGACAAAACACCATCCCCGATGGCAACTCATCCAAACCTTTTAAGCATTTTAATTAAGTACCAAGTATCCACCTTGTCCGAACATTTCATCAACTTCAATAATAGTGGACATAATCATCGGACAATTTAGCATTTAACTAAGCATGTCTAAGCATAGCTAAGCTATAACCAACTGATATAAAGTATCTCAAGCCAACACAACAACCTATTGTTAATAGGAGGGGAGACATGTAATGGTTTGGGGGACAATGCAATTCATAGGATACTCTACATCTTGATCAAAAGTGACATTGGAAGCGAATGCAATATTATGATGGATAAAATAATTGTATAAAACAATAGGATGTTATATTCCAAGAAAGTTAGGTTATCTCTTGCCTTGTTGACGGGCCTGAAAGTACGGATCTTCGGGGAAGGAAGGGGTATCCTCGACTCCTGAATCTACCGATTCCCAAACAATCACAAAAGAACAAATAAATAATATGAAGACAAGGTGCAATGCACAATCATGATGACATGTCAAGTTTATGCAATGGTATCATCATATAATTTAGCTAACAATTTAAATGGAGTGCCAAATAATTTGTGCAATTATTTGGAAGCAACCCCATATTTAACTTAGTGACCACATTGTTTGTAAATTATTATATTACTAACAAGTGGCTTAAATATGCATGAACATGACATGAATAGAGAGGTATTATTGTTCTTATCGTTTTGGTACCTCGTTTGGAATTTTCCAAGTACCGATGAATAAATAGTGAATTAAATGATTATTTGAATTTAATTCTTTTAACCAATTAAGAAATAACATCAAAGGAAAAGTTGTTGTCATGAGGTGATATTAGCATGATTAAATAGCATTTGAAATGCTGAGCACTTTGATATTTCATTCACAATTTTTGGTTAATTATTTATCAAGTTATGATTTTTCCCAAATTGTTATTATTTTGCTATTTAATCATTTCTTTGTAAACAGCAAGATAAATAGTTTCAAAAGATCATTACAAGGACACTAACATGTAGAGTTTGTTTTTCTGAACAATTTGGTATTTTATTTGCTAAATTCGAAGCAATATTCAATTAGTTATTAAATCTTTTATTTTATTTTATTTTATTTCCAAAAGGAAAAACAGAAAACCCTGGCAGGCCGGCCTCAGCTCGGCCAGGCCGGCCCCCAAGCCGGGCACAGGACCAAAGCAACCGGCCTATAGCTGGTCCAGACCGGGCGTTCAGGCCGGGCAGGCTCCCGAGACCGTCGGCCTACAGCCGGCCCAAACCGGGCGTCCAGGCCGGGCACCCGCCCGAGACATCCGGCCTCTGGCCGGCCCAGACAGTCACCAGGCCGGGCGCACGGCGGCGTGCGGCGACACCCGACGGAGGACAACGGCCGGCGACGACCCCGTTCTGGCGGCACTCCGTGGGTGTGCGTGAGTGCAAGCGAGTGCGGTGTGGAGGCCGTAGCCATGCGCGTGCTCGGAGACGGAACGGAGGATGCACGGCGGCGCGCGCGTGCGCGACATGGCACGGCCATGGCGGACGGCCGAGCGGCCTCTCGCACGAAGGCGAGGCTACAGAGCAGGAGGAGGAAGAAGAAGATGTCCCGGAGGACGGCGTGCTCACCCTAGACGAGTGGGTGTGCTCGGCGTGGTCGGAGGAGGTCGGTGGCGACCGGAATTTGGCGAGGACAATCGCGGTGAGTGGCGGACGGACTTCGGAAGAAGAGCTCGATTAGCTCGATGCCGGGCCTCCCAGCAAGCGTGTGACGGCGGGGGAGGTAGAGGGCAACACGGCGGAGCTCGTGGTGGCTTCGGCTTGCCTCGAGGTGGTTGGAGTCGACGGCGATGCGGCGGCGCGAGCGCGGCGACTTCGTCAGTTCTAGGGTTAGGGTTTCGCGGGGAGAGAGAGCAGGTGGAGTGGAACGGGTGAGGGAGCAGGTGGCATCCCGTGCGTGGCTTTGTCCACCAGGGAGGCTCGGCACAGAGGGATGGGCGCGGGGCGGCATGGCACCAGTGCGGGGCAGCACTGTGGCGACAGGAAGAAGAAGGAAAGAAAAGAATTGCGAAAAAGCCCCTGTCTTCATTTGAAATATTTGCAAACAGGTCCAGCAGCACCTTTAGTGATTTAATTGAAGCACTTAAACATTTTTATAAATTCTGCAAAAATCCAAATAGGCTTCCCATATCATTTAGAAGCTCCACTAAAATTGGTGCCCCAAAATAAAATGTTTTGTACCACATTTGTTCATAGAGTTTAAATAAGGCAAATTGTAATAATTTCCAGAATTCAATTTCTTGGGGGACTTAAACATTTTCAAAAATAATGAAAATATTCATGGAGGCTCCCAATATATCAATGAAGCTCCCCATAATTTTATTTTGAATTTTTGGAAAGTTTAACTTGGTTTCAAAAAATAGAATTAGGATTGAGCCAATTTTGAATTCTCAAATTTATTTCTTTGCTTGTTAAGAATTTGCTTTTAATCAAATAATTATAAAATGTACTCTTGGAACTTCCTGGACAATTTGGGAGTTCAAATTTTATTTGTTTGCTAGGTTGAGCAAGAGCATTTGGTGTGGAGGTTTTGGAAGGTTTGCTTCCCCTTTTAAATGTTTCCAAATGTTGCTTGTTAGAATTAGCGAATTCAAATGCATGCCATGATGCAAACATGAGAAGGAAAAGTGGAAAAATTATTCATATTTTTCAGTACCAAACAGGGGCTGTTACAGTGTGTGTGGCGCGGTTGGCCCTTAGGCGCCCCTCTTAGTATATATCATTGGAGACGGGTTGTGTTAAAAACCGACTGTGGTATTCTCCGGTAGACAAACTACGGAATATATATCCAGTGAGAGAGAAAGCACTCAGGCTGGCCGGGCAGCTTCTATTTCTCCAGTGGGTGGCGGAGAAAGGTGCGTTCTCCATATCTCTTTACCCTTATTTTTTTGTATAAGAGCAGCTTATATGATGCATAGAAAGTTTTAGAACTGCGAACATGAATGTACGAAATGCATCATAATTGGAACATACAAACTTTTGACGCACACACACACACACAAAACTACTTTGCGCATCTAAAAAATCATAACATCGAGACTATAACGCGACTAGGATAACAATAGCACCATAGGCATAAACTTATTTCTTTATGGCGAGCATTTTTTTATCTTGTTCATCTTCAACCTAGCTGCTTGCTCATTGATGTTGTGTCCATCGACAATATTAGGCAATTGCAACTCTATTTCCATATTCTAATCCACAACTATCTTCATGTTTTCTTCCATCATTTTTATTTCTTCTTCCATCTTCCAGATTGTGTCTTGAGCTAGCCCTAACTTCTGTTCGGTCTTCTTCCGTTCTTCATCAGATTTCCTCTTCTCTTCCCTTATAAGGTATACTTCTTCTAAAATAAGTATTTTGCCTTCCCTGAAACTGGGCACATCGATCCTTAATACCGCATTCATACATTGATTCCTACAAGAATTTTAAACCTATGTACAAATTCACTCAAAATAACCTGTAGAAGATTTATACCTGTCGTGGGGTTGTCACGGCAAGTTCTTCCTCAGGGAAGATGAGTTCTGGGGCCATTGAAGATCGAAGTACGTAGGAGTTGTTAATCTCGCTAGGGGACAAGGATTTACCCAGGTTCGGCCCCTCTTGATCGAGGTAAAGACCTACTTCCTGCTTCGGCTTTATTGCTTGGACTAGTTCTTGATTACAAGGGTTCCGGCTCCTATCTGGGGAGTCGGCGACTATTGATCTCTCCCTCTGGTTTCTCTAGCGCTTAAGACTTATCAATCTAAGGTCCAGGGCCCCCCTTATAAAGGCGGTCGGGTCCCTGGCTTACAAGTTTACACCGAGTCATACTTGAACACGGAGTCCTACTCTAGATCTTGGCCTTCCAGGTTAGAACTCCGGGTCGCACTTGGACTCCTTCCTGACGGGTCCTTTCTTCGTCATGGGCCTTGGTCGGCTTGTCTCTTGCCCAGCCCATGTGACTTGATGCATGAATCGACTTTGGCCTTCTTGGTCTTGGCGGGTCTACTTTCCGGGTCAGTGGGCCTACCTATAAAGTATCCCCCCATCAGTAGCCCCCGAATTTATCTTGGGCGCAGCTTTGCGGCTTCCTCTGACTCCTTGGATCAACTCCTTGATTGGACTCCTTGGTTCGACTTCTTCAATTTGAGTCACCAGCTCAGAAGTCGCTTGCTGCTAGCTCCAAGATGAATTCCTGCATAAAAAACTTAACACACACATAAAATGAGTCTATCCTCACCCCCTGTTCGAGTCTATCACTCTTGCCTTTGCATTAGCTAGCCGAGTCTGTTATGGCTCTTGTGAACAAGGTTTTGAAGAACTTAACTCTTTTCAATTCTTGTGGTCACAGGACTCGCCTTTCTGAGACAAGCCGGCTCTTCTTCCACTTCTATGACTTTACTTTCTCGCATTTTCTGTTTAGCTTTTAACAGCCAAATCGTTATCCACAGATTTACCATGGACCATTACTGTAACTTTCTAGGGTTTTTCCCTCCTTATAAATTGCGAAGGGTAGGGTCCAAAACCCTCACTTGTCCCTTTCGCCACCAAGTTCCTCTTACTCCTTGCTCCTTTATTTCCCGCACGCAGCACCCCCGCACGCTTGCCATGGCCCCCAAGCGCTCCACGGCAGCTTCCAAGGCCAAGGCCTCCACGTCCAGCAGGACGATCGACATCACCGCCGCGGCCGCCGCCACCGCCAGAACTTCATCAACCAAGCGCTCGATCTCCGCCGATTGGGGCGGATCTACCATTACCGCTGAGCAACTTAAGACGTATCGGCTTGCTGGCCTTCTTCCCTCCAGTGTCAAGGCTCGGGCCCCAGGGGACGAGGTGGTGCCCTCTCCTGCGAAGGACGAAATCGTGATCTTCTCAGAACATCTATTCCGCGGATTTACGCCCCCGGGTAACCTTTTCTTCCGCCAGCTCCTTGCCTTCTACAAGTTGCGCATCCACGATTTAGCACCCAACTCTATCTTGACTCTATCCAACTTCGTCACTCTTTGTGAGGATTACCTCCAAATCAAGCCAGACCTTGACCTCTGGCTTGAACTTTTCTATTGCAACCCCCAGCCTGAAACCTCTGAGGGTCCTCTCCTGCAATGCGGCATTGTTGCTCTTCATCGTCGCCTCGATCCACTATTTTTTCCCAAAGCCTGTTTTCCCTAACCGTGTCAAGGATTGGCACAAAACTTTCTTCTACCACTAGGCCACCTCTCCTGCAGATCAACCTCGACTCCCTCTGTTCTCTGAGGATCATCTAGAGGCGACTCCTCTTATGAAGGCTAGGTGCTCAGAGGCCGCCCGGCCAAAAGTTGAATCTTTGATCGTCCGAATTCGAGCTCTCATGTCTCGGCGCTGCTGGACAACCTGGAGAATTCAGCCGCTGAGTCCTAGGACTCGGCTAATTTGTCAATACACCCGCTGCGTGACTGATGACCTCCGCACAACGGAGAAACTATCTGATGGTCCTGAACTCGGCCGGTTGATCAAGAAACTGACTGGCAAACCAGTAAAGGACCAGGCGCATTTTGGACTCCAGCCTTTCTGCTCCACCAACCAAGCTCCTGATGTAAGTATTTTACTTTGTCTCATTTTCAACTGCTTTTCTCTGTCTCATTTGCTAACCCATTCTTTCTGACTCCTTTGCAGCTAACTGACTCCTTCTGGAAGCCAGCTTCTGAAGCTGAAACTAGAGCTAAAGCTGAAGCTGAGGCTGAGGCTGAGGAGGAGACTCCTGTCACAGAGCAAACCACTGTGGCAGAAGATGTTGATGATGATGCTAACGAGGAGTCCTCTCAAGAGGCTCCTGCTGAAGATGATGATGATGATGACGATGATGAGGAGTCCTCTCCGGAGGCTCATGTTGAAGATGATAATGATGAGGACGAGTCCTCCCAGAGGCTCCTGTTACTGAGCAGGAACACACGGCTTCTAGCCCTGCTGCTGCCCAGCCAACCTCATCTGGGAGTCCTCAGCCGTGAAGAGCCGCTCTTCCTCTTCCCCGGCCTCCAATAATAATGGGTCTCGAGAGGCTGTCCCCAAGGTACCTCTCTCACGAGTCCTTAGATCAACCCGTTCGGTTGCTAAGCCTGAAGAATGCGTGCAGAGCGTCATTGCTGCTAGGAAGAGGAAGTTGCGATCTGATGGGCCTGCGGATGCCCCTGACCCTTTGCCAGTTTCTCACCAGCGGAAGTTAACCTCTCCTCCTAGCAAAGACGACTCCTACCACTCTGGCATGTCTATGCCATCTTCTGACTCTCAAGCCTCCTTGGACCTTGAGACTAATGCTGGGTACGACTTCTCTGCCTACTTGTTCTCATATGACTTCTGCATTTCCTTTTCACTGGATTACTGCTGACTTCTGACTTTGTCTATTTTAGGGCTCGGCCTTATCTGAAGGTAACCAAGCTCCAAAACATGGCCGATGTCACAGCGGCTCGTGGGTCTGTCCCTCCTTCGGCTTCTCAAACGACAAGCACTAGGACGGCTCCCTCCACACCTGCATCTGCAGGTGGTAACACTACTACAGCTCCCACTATTCCCGAGTCTCCTTCAAGGACTCGGGGGGCGACTCCAATGGTGGTCCAGCCCTCTTCCAGGGCTGAGGTTCCTACAACCATTCCTCAAGCTCCTCCGGCTCCTCAGAAGGCGGCTCCTGCAGCCCAACTGAACAACGAGCCGGCCAAATCTTCCATTGACTACAGTCGACTTCGAGTGGCTGATAACTTGTCCTTCTCTGAGGCTTGGGCAGAGGCTGTCGACTTAAATGATCAATCAGCCAAATTAAAGGATGATGAACAAGCGGCCCTTAGGTCTCTTCATATGATTCATAACGTAAGTTTTCTAACTTCTAGTCTTTATGCTTTCTGGTTGCCTCCTATTGCAGTAGCCCCCAAGCACCTTATCTGTGGTGACTTGTGGCAAAGATAGGTGCTTTCCTGTGAACTCAATAGTTGTGTTGAAAAAATTTGCACATTGTAGCCCCCAAGCACTGAGTCCTTAGCTCTACTAGGACTCGGGGCTGTTGATTTGATAATTATTAGGTTCTTGGACCAAAAACTTTTCCACGAGTAGCCCCCAAGCGCCGGGTTGTCAGCCTGCGACAACTTGGAGCTACAAATCAATGTAGTTAACTGGTACTTAGCTTGTAGAAAAAAATTCTGCTCTGCGAGTAGCCCCCAAGCGCCAAGTTGTTAACTTGTGACGACTTGGAGCTGCTAACTTTCTGACTAGGACTCATGCCATCTGGGTTTAAAGAAAAACTGACTCCTGAGTAGCCCCCAAGCGCCAAGTTGTTAACTTGTGATGACTTGGAGCTCATGAGTTCTCTATTTGTCTTGCAAATCCTGACTTGTAAAATCTAACTTGTCAATTCTGACTTGTGAATCCTGACTTGTAATATATGACTTATCAATTCTGACTTGTGCCTGCAGAACCTTATTTCCAAGATGAAGAGGGATATGAAGGAGCTGGAGGACCAGGCAGCAGCTAGTGCCAGGTCTGCTCAGGCTGAAAAGGAGCACTCCCTTCAGTTGGAAAAGGATCTGAAGATTTTATCTGCTCAGCTGGAGCAGGTGAAAAAAGAGTCTGAGATTGCCAAGAAGACTGCACTGAAAGCTCACAATGAGCTAAAAGCAGTTTATGACACCTGTCGCAAGGGCATTGGAGCCATGTGCCAACACATTTTTGGTAAGCTACAACTTTACTATGTTGCTTCCTTGCACTTTCCTGAAGTACCATCAACTTATGTTTACTGACTTGTCTCTGCAGGACCTGACTCTCCAAAACTCAAACTGCCTGTGAGCAAGCAACTTCATGAAATGCTAGATCATTGTCATGGGCTACAAGAGGGAGCCCGTGCTGTGGTGAAGTACTTGAACGCTAAGGGCAAGTGCCCCAAAGAGCCTGAATGTCTGGTGGATGAGTTGTCAAGAGCTCCAGGCTATATGCACCTCTGGAAGCAGTCCTCCTTGAGGAGAGCCGCCATCAGGATCCTTGCCCTGGCCCACAGTTACTACCCCACTGTCATAGAGCCAGCTTTGCTTACTATGGGGAAGCCGGAGCAACATGAAGATGGCAAACCCTTTACTCAAGATGACTTCAAGGCTGAAGAGAAGTTGGTGCGCCCCTATGCTTGTGAGATTGCCAACAAGATGGACCCTGAGGTATGGGTTCATCACTATGACTTGGAGAACAAGAGGGTTGCTCCAGAGACTCCTGCAGTTGTAAACTTTGGTCGCCCCTCACAGGACTCAGCTGGTGCCCCTTCTTCTGCTGCGCCGAGTTCTTCTTCCCCGGCGGCTCCTGTTCCTGGTGCTGAACCTATGTTGAAGACTCCTGCTGCGCCCACTCCTTCAAGAGTTACCACTGGGGGTTCCCAAACTCAAGAAGAAGAACTAGCTCAGTATATGAGGAGCCCTCGAGGCACTGGTTTCCAAACGAAGAAAGTTGCCACCAAGCCTCCAGTGAAGCCGGCTCATGCCTCTACTGCACAAACAAAGGACAAGTCTCCTGCGAAGAAGGACTCCCCAGTTCCAGCCGAGAAGTCGACTCCTCTGAAGGATCATCCTTTGAATGATTTTTAGATTTTTTGTAATACTGTACTGCTAGTGCAAACCTTTTAGGTCTTTTGAACTATTTGTTCTGTAATTGTGCCAACCGGCTTGTAATGACTTGCTTGTTCCAGTGTGACATTGATATGTCTTATCTATGCAAGTCATTTTTGGTTCTTATAACCCATCTAATTATCCACTGATGAATAAGTAGGCCCTGCATGACTTCTCTTACAGTTTGTGCTGACAGGCTCCTAATTTATTATGTCCCTTAGGATTCATAAGAGCTGGAGACGAGTCATGCCTGTAGATTAGCCATATTATGCAGGATGCATATGACTTACCAGCGAGAAAATTAGGAAAAGTTCGGCTACTGTGCCAGGTTCGAGAGTCTAAGCTTGACTTTTTTCTCTGAAAAGCAAGCCCCCAAGAACCTTAATGATCAAATTTAAAGAACAAAGCGCACTCACTGGGTGACTCGACTAAAGAACTCATATTCATTGGAGCCAGCTTTATTTCCTTTGATCATAATAATTTGATTACATCTAGGCATGGCTCGCTGGGCTATTTGCCTTTCAACTCATAAAACTATTACAATTTAGGTATAGTAAGGACGTAACTGAGCTATGTTCCATGGCCTCTTTGCCTCTGCATATAGATCTAGCGTATGAGCTGTGTTAGCTCCTTTACTTTCACTTGCGGGCTTTCGTACATCCATTAGATAGTACGACCCATTGTGCAAGTTCTTGCTTATGACGAACGGTCCTTCCCATGGTGGAGATAACTTGTGCATCCCTTCCCTGTTTTGGACTAGGCGAAGTACTAAGTCACCCTCTTGGGAAGTCCGAGTCTTGATTCGATGAGCATGATATCGCCGTAAGTCCTGCTGATAAACTGTTGACCTTTCAAGAGCTAATTCTCTTGCTTCTTCAAGTGCGTCCACCGAGTCCTGACTCGAGAACTCATTCTCTGTCTCGACATAATTGGCGACTCGTGGCGAGTCATGCAACAAGTCACTAGGTAGGAAGGCTTCTGCTCCATACACCACGAAGAAAGGTGTGAAGCCAGTAGATCTATTAGGAGTCGTTCTTATGCTCCAAAGTACTGCTGGCAACTCCTCAACCCAACTCCCGGCGGCTCTTAACAAGGGGACTCGGAGCCGAGGCTTAATTCCCTTCAGCAACTCCTGATTTGCCCTCTCTGCCTATCCATTGGACTGTGGATGTGCTACTGAAGCTAGGTCGAGTCTGATGTTGTTCTCACCACAGAACTTGGCCATCTCCCCAACTGATAATTTGGTCCCATTATCTGTAATGATGCTGTGAGGATATCCAAAGCGTGTTGCTATCTTCTTGAAAAATCTCACTGATGATGCTCCGTCGACTCTGGTGATGGGTTCGACTTCCACCCACTTGGTGAACTTGTCAACTGCTACTAGCAGATGAGTATTGTGGCAGGGCGACTTTGAGAAAGGGCCCACCATGTCAAGTCCCCAAACTGCAAACGGCCAAGTGATAGGAATAGTTCTGAGTTCTTGGGCTGGCACGTGGTCCTGCCTTGCGTACCTTTGGCCTCTTGAGCTTCAAGTAAACATAACATGGCCTGGCCATAAACTTAAAGTATGCTGGTCGACCAAAGAGAGCATGGTATGGACTCTTGAGATCCACTACCTCAAAAGGCATAATCTCTGAACGAAAGTTCTCTACTGTGCCGAAAGCAACCTCAAGATAGATGTTACCGATGGGCTTGGCTGACTTCCCTGGTACGATTCCATGAAAAACTGTCTCAGTGGGTATTAGCTGCCTATCTTCTAGCTGCATCCTCTTGAATGTGTCATAATATAAGATGTTGATACTGCTTCCACCATCCATAAGTACCTTGTTCAATGTGTAGCCCCCAACTTGAGGTGCTACTACCAAGGCTAGCTGCCCTGGGTCGTCGACTCTTGGTGGATGATCTGCCCGACTCCACGTGATGGTTTGCTCTGACCACCTGAGCCACTGTGGGAGTGCCGGCTCCACTTCATTAACAACTCTAACTTTTAATTTCTTGGCACATTTGGACGTGCTTGTTGTAAAGACATGATAATTTCCACGACTCGGGTTCTGTGGCCGAGTTGTGACATAATATTGCCCATTGTCATTGTGAAGCTGCTTCGGGTTCTGCTGGAACCCGCCCTGCCGGTTGCCTCCTCCTTGAGGTAGGTTAAGATTATTGACGGCTCCTCCACCGTGGTTGTCGGGTCCTCCATCACCATTGTTTCCTCTATATCCATTATTGTTGCCCCTATTTCCTGGTCCTGGGAACCTGCCACGCTTGCAGATCCACACACTGTCCCAAGGTATGACCACACTTCCCGTTTCTGGCGTGTTTGGGGCATGGACTCGCCAAAACTTCCTCTGTGGTTGGCCTACGCCCTTGATATCCTTGAGAATTGTTGTCCTTATGTCTGACCCCAGTATTTGTGTTAGCTACCAGGTCAGAGTTATCTCCATATGGCCGTTTGTTACCTCCCTGGTTCTGATTTGATTTTGGTTCTGGTTCTGACTACTGCCACCATGTCCTTTATTCCCCTCCTCCTGATCCTTTGTTTTGTCTGTGGCAGCGTGCTTATTAGCACCCACCATGATTTCGCCAATCGTAAGGGGAATACCTTGATTCAGGCTCTCCTTCATATGACCCAGCTTCCAACTCAAGGGGTTGTAGCTACAATTTCTCTCCATTGCCATTAGCACTAAGATTGGTGGGAGTCCTTGCGAAGAGTTGATGATCTCGGACACCCGCTTCATCCAATGTCTTGCGGACTAGCCCTTCCTCTGAACACACCGCTCCAAGTCCTCTATGGTACTAAGCTTTTTGCATGTTCCCTGTAAGTTCTGTATGAAAGACGCCTTCAACTGCTCCCAAGAATTGATTGATCTAGGAGGCAAGTTACACATCCAAACTTTGGTTGCTCCTTCCATCTTAAGGTACATGAATTTGGCGCACAGACTACCTGTGGCATTGCGGATACTCATCGCCATCTCATATGTGCCTAACCAAGGAGTCGGGTCCATGTTGGGCTCGTAATTGGGAACTTTGCGTGGCTCCTTGAAGTCGCTGGGGAAGGACTTGGACCTGATGGCATCTGACAGGCACTCTGGTCCTGTTAGTGAAGGAGAAGTACCAGGAAAAATCACCTCTGTGTGCACCCGGGTTGGCTGAGGCTGGTTAGCTGCACCAGCTAGGGCTCTGTCCCTCTCAGCCTCCCGAGCCCTGGCTGCCTCCCTCTCTCGTCGTTGTCTCGCTTTATCAACCACCAGCTGAGCTCGTGAGGCAGTTGGTATGTTTGCCCTGTTCCTCTCTTGCTCACGGCGCCTTGCGCTTGTGGAGTTGGCCGGGTGAGACTCGTCGTGCCGACTCCTTGTGCCAGAGTTGAACGGTGTCGAGTGCAGCCTACTTGCATCTGGAAACGTTGGATAAAGAGCTTGCTGAGTCATTGCTGTCTTCAGCATCTCAATAGCACGGCGGGTCTCCTGTCCCGCTGGTCCTTCTGGTATCTCGATGTTCTCTAGTCTCATAGTTGCTGCATGAACGTTGTCCATTGGATTAGAGTAATGTCCCTCTGGAGTACGAAACCTGCCAGGTGGAGGTCCCATACCACCCGTTGATCCTCCTCCGACTCCTCCCTCAGGTGGTGGTCCGTTGCCGCCGGGTCCTTCTGGAGGTGGTGGCGGTGGTGGTGGTGGTGGTGCTCCTCCTCCTGTGGCGCCTCCTACAGCTGCTGAACTCCCTCGCCCGGCTCCAGTGCCTGAACCATTGGGTGTGTTAAACAAAGCGGTCGGGTTTATAATGACTCCATCACGCAAGCAACTCCTAGATCTGCGATGCTAAATTGAGGTGAGTTCTTCTTGGCGACATCGCGCTATCTGGGCCTCAACTTGAAACCGGGCCCGTTCTTCTGCCAATCTGCGATTCGCCTCTGTGATTTCTGCTAGCTGTCTTTCTAATGCAGCACGAGCACTGGCTAACTCAGCCGCCCGTTCAGCTGCATTGCTTGCATTGATTTCCTTTGTCAGTAAAGCTGGATCAAACTGATTTCCACCGTTTCCAGACATATAAACTCCAACGACGCGGGCACGTACTGGTGACTCCGCATAATCTTCCTCTTCAATACCATACCCAAGCCGATCTTCGAACAAGGGCAAGATGGATTCTGAATCGGCGTCGTAATCTGACTCCATACATGGCTCTGCCAGCGACTCCTCTTCATTGTTGACAGCGAGTTGTTCCTCTGGTTCGGCGATGATGCCGACTTCTGATGTGCCGACCGACTCCTCGCCGTCGGACTCGGCAATGACTATAGGCTCTGATACTGATTCCGCCGAGTTAGCACGAAGTCCTGACGTGCAAACCATGCCAACGAACACATTGATTCTTCCGAAGACAAGCTTATAACCCTCGTCGACTTCATGCATCTCTGAAGTCCAACCGGAGTCATCAATCTCGGTTTCTCCATGCTCATCAGCGTAGACTCGCCCGATGGCGAGTTTCTCCATGGCCCGGCGAGCTGCTCCCACGATCTCAACTCCTTTCATCATAGGCCCCATGGTGGGCGCCAACTGTCGTGGGTTGTCACGGCAAGTTCTTCCTCAGGGAAGATGAGTTCTGGGGCCATTGATGATTGAAGTTCGTAGGAGTTGTTAATCTCGCTAGGGGACAAGGATTTACCCAGGTTCGGCCCCTCTTGATCGAGGTAAAGACCTAGTTCCTGCTTCGGCTTTATTGCTTGGACTAGCTCTCGATTACAAGGGTTCCGACTCCTATATGGGGAGTCGGCGACTATTGATCTCTCCCTCTGGTTTCTCTAGCGCTTAAGACTTATCAATCTAAGGTCCAGGGCCCCCCTTATAAAGGCGGTCGGGTCCCTGGCTTACAAGTTTACACCGAGTCATATTTGAACACGGAGTCCTACTCTAGATCTTGGCCTTCCAGGTTAGAACTCCAGGTCGCACTTGGACTCCTTCCTGATGGGTCCTTTCTTCGTCATGGGCCTTGGTCGGCTTGTCTCTTGCCCAGCCCATGTGACTTGATGCGTGACTCAGCTTTGGCCTTCTTGGTCTTGGCGGGTCTACTTTCCGGGTCAGTGGGCCTACCTATAAAGTATCCCCCCATCAGTAGCCCCCGAATTTATCTTGGGCGCAACTTTGAGGCTTCCTGTGACTTCTTGGGTCGACTCCTTGATTCGACTCCTTGGTTCGACTTCTTCAATTGAGTCACCAGCTCAGAAGTCGCTTGCTGCTAGCTCCAAGATGAATTTCTGCATAAAAAACTTAACACACACATAAAATGAGTCTATCCTCACCCCCTGTTCGAGTCTATCACTCTTGCCTTTGCATTAGCTAACCGAGTCTGTTATGGCTCTTGTGAAAAAGGTTTTGAAGAACTTAACTCTTTTCAATTCTTGTGGTCACAGGACTCGCCTTTCTGAGACAAGCCGGCTCTTCTTCCGCTTCTGTGACTTTACTTTCTCGCATTTTTTGTTTAACTTTTAACCGCCGAATCATTATCCACAGATTTACCATGGACCGTTACTGTAACTTTCTAGGGTTTTCCCTCCTTATAAATTGCGAAGGGTAGGGTCCAAAACCCTCACTTGTCCCTTTCGCCACCAAATTCCTCTTACTCCTTGCTCCTTTATTTCCCGCGCGCAGCACCCCCGCACGCTTGCCATGGCCCCCAAGCGCTCCACGGCAGCTTCCAAGGCCAAGGCCTCCACGTCCAGCAGGACGATCGACATCGCCGCCAGAACTTCATCTACGAAGCACTCGATCTCCGCCGATTGGGGCAGATCTACCATTACCGCTGAACAACTTAAGACGTATCGGCTTGCTGGCCTTCTTCCCTCTAGTGTCAAGGCTCGGGCCCCAGGGGACGAGGTGGTGCCCTCTCCTACGAAGGACGAAATCGTGATCTTCTCAGAACATCTATTCCGCGGATTTACGCCCCCGGGTAACCTTTTCTTCCGCCAGCTCCTTGCCTTCTACAAGTTGCGCATCCACGATTTAGCACCCAACTCTATCTTGACTCTATCCAACTTCGTCACTCTTTGTGAGGATTACCTCCAAATCAAGCCAGACCTTGAACTCTGGCTTGAACTTTTCTATTGCAACCCCCAGCCCGAAACCTCTGGGGGTCCTCTCCTGCAATGCGGCGCTGTTGCTCTTCAGCGTCGCCTCCACTCTGTTTTCCCAAAGCCTGTTTTCCCTAACCGTGTCAAGGATTGGCACAAAACTTTCTTCTACTGCAAGGACACCTCTCTTGCAGATCAACCTCGACTCCCTCTGTTCTCTGAGGATCGCCTAGAGGCGACTCCTCTTATGAAGGCTAGGTGCTCAGTGCAAGCGAGTGCGGTGTGGAGGCTGTAGCCATGCGCGTGCTCGGAGACGGAACGGAGGACGCACGGCGGCGCGCTCGTGCGCGACATGGCACGACCATGGCGGATGGCCGAGCGGCCTCTCGCACGAAGGCGAGTCTACAGAGCAGGAGGAGGAAGAAGAAGATGTCCCAGAGGACGGCGTGCTCACCCTAGACGAGTGGGTGTGCTCGGCGTGGTCGGAGGAGGTCGATGGCGACCGGAATTTGGCGAGGACGATCGTGGCGAGCGGTGGACGGACTTCGGAAGAAGAGCTCGATTAGCTCGATGCCGGGCCTCCCAGCAAGCGTGCGATGGCGGGGGAGGTAGAGGGCGACACGGCGGAGCTCGTGGTGGCTTCGGCTTGCCCCGAGGTGGTTGGAGTCGACGGCGATGTGGCGGCGCGAGCGCGGCGACTTCGTCGGTTCTAGGGTTAGGGTTTCGCGGGGAGAGAGAGCAGGTGGAGTGGAACGGGTGAGGGAGCAGGTGGCATCCCGTGCGTGGCTTTGTCCACGAGGGAGGCTCGGCACAGCGGGATGGGCGCGGGGCGGCATGGCGCCAGTGCGGGGCAGCACTGTGGCGACAGGAAGAAGGAAAGAAAAGAATTGCGAAAACCCCCTATCTTCATTTGAAATATTTGCAAACAGGTCCAACAGCACATTTAGTGATTTAATTGAGGCACTTAAACATTTTTATAAATTCTGCAAAAATTCAATTAGGCTTCCCATATCATTTAGAAGCTCTACTAAAATTGGTGCTCCAAAATAAAATGTTTGTTCCACATTTGTTCATAGAGTTTAAATAAGGCAAATTGTAATAATTTCTAGAATTCAATTTCTTGGGGGACTTAAACATTTTCAAAAATAATGAAAATATTCATGGAGGCTCCCAATATATCAATGAAGCTCCCCATAGTTTTATTTGAATTTTTGGAAAGTTTAACTTGGTTTCAAAAAATAGAATTAGGATTGAGCCAATTTTGAATTCTCAAATTTATTTCTTTGCTTGTTAAGAATTTGCTTTTAATCAAATAATTATAAAATGTACTCTTGGAACTTCCTGGACAATTTGGGAGTTCAAATTTTATTTGTTTGCTAGGTTGAGCAAGAGCATTTGGTGTGGAGGTTTTGGAAGGTTTGCTTCCCCTTTTAAATGTTTCGAAATGTTGCTTGTTAGAATTAGCGAATTCAAATGCATGCCATGATGCAAACATGAGAAGGAAAAGTGGAAAAATTATTTATATTTTTCAGTACCAAACTGGGGCTGTTACAGTGTGTGTGGCGCGGTTGGCCCTCAGGCGCCCCTCTTAGTATATATCATTGGAGACGGGTTGTGTTAAAAACCGATTGTGGTATTCTCCGGTAGACAAACTACGGAATATATATCCAGTGAGAGAGAAAGCACTCAGGCTGGCCGGGCAGCTTCTATTTCTCCAGTGGGTGGCGGAGAGAGGTGCGTTCTCCATATCTCTTTACCCTTATTTTTTTGTACAAGAGCAGCTTATATGATGCATAGAACGTTTTAGAACTGCGAACATGAATGTACGAAATGCATCATAATTGGAACATACAAACTTTTGACGCACACACACACACACACACACAAAACTACTTTGCGCATCTCAAAAATCCTAACATAGAGATTACAACCGCCATTAGGATAACAATAGCACCGTAGGCATAAACTTATTTCTTTATGGCGAGCATATTTTTTTATCTTGTTCATCTTCAACCTAGCTGCTTGCTCATTGATGTTGTGTCCATCGACAATATTAGGCAATTGCAACTCTATTTCCATATTCTAATCCACAACTATCTTCATGTTTTCTTCCATCATTTTTATTTCTTCCTCCATCTTTCGGACTTTGTCTTGAGTTAGCCCTAATTCCTGTTCGGGCCTTCTTCCTTTCTTCATCAGATTTCCTCTTCTCTTCCCTTATAAGGTATAATTCTTCTAAAATAAGTATTTTGCCTTCTAGACAATGTTGAAACTGGGCACATCGATCCTTAATACCGCATTCACACATTGATTCCTACAAGAATTTTAAACCTAAGTACAAATTCACTCAAAATAACCTGTAGAAGATTTATACCTGTCGTGGGGTTGTCATGGCAAGTTCTTCCTCAGGGAAGATGAGTTCTTGGGCCATTGATGATTGAAGTTCGTAGGAGTTGTTAATCTCGCTAGGGGACAAGGATTTACCCAGGTTCGGCCCTCTTGATCGAGGTAAAGACCTACTTCCTGCTTCAGCTTTATTGCTTGGACTAGCTCTCGATTACAAGGGTTCCGACTCCTATCTGGGGAGTCGGCGACTATTGATCTCTCCCTCTGGTTTCTCTAGCGCTTAAGACTTATCAATCTAAGGTCCAGGGCCCCCCTTATAAAGGCGGTCAGGTCCCTGTCTTACAAGTTTACACCGAGTCATACTTGAACACGGAGTCCTACTCTAGATCTTGGCCTTCCAGGTTAGAACTCCGGGTCGCACTTGGACTCCTTCCTGACGGGTCCTTTCTTCGTCATGGGCCTTGGTCGGCTTGTCTCTTGCCCAGCCCATGTGACTTGATGCATGACTCGGCTTTGGCCTTCTTGGTCTTGGCGGGTTTACTTTCCGGGTCAGTGGGCCTACCTATAAAGTATCCCCCCATCAATACCTCATCGGACGAGAAGGTGTAGGTCCCGACGGTGTCAACGACCTCGCCATCACGATTTGTAACCATGCTTCGGCGGACCAGCGGCGGAGATTTGAGGATTTGCGCGCGCGGTCCGGAAATGCGAGAGGGTCTTCTATCGCCTATATCTAAGGCGTGGCCTATTCGATGGACGGATGGGTGGCGGAAAATGACGCGCAGTGTGGCGGAAGATCTTGAGGTAGCTAGGGGGGCAGCGGATCTTGATTCTCGAGGTAGAGAAAAGGAAGGGGCCGGGCGGGGGATACTGCTCGGCCGGGCCGGGCTTGTTTTGTTAATAAACACATACTTATTCGGACCTTCCGGAAATATCCGGGCATTCCGTAAAAAAATCCATTTTTTCCGATTAATCTTCTTATAGTTGTAAATAAGAATATGTATTATTTTGCAGATGGACCAAGGATGGATGTATTTTGTGAGTCGTGTGAGCAAATCGTACCACGATGGCGTGGTGGAATTTTTGGAATCAGCTACAAAGAATGTGGTTGATATAAACAACCAATGGGTAACTTGCCCGTGTATTGACTGCAAAAACATGAAGAGTTATAGTGACAACCGCCTTAACGACATCCAGGCACACTTGATCAAAAGAGGATTCATGCCGGGTTACGAATGTTGGACCAACCACGGCGAAGAACCAATTGAAGAGCAGAGTGAGGAATGCAATGCAAACATGGATGATGATGCCGTAATGCATGATGTTGAGGTTACCACCACATGTACATCACCTGGTGATGACGAAGATGATAAAACAGAGCACGCATCGCAAGGGGAGGAGCCACATGGAGGGATGGACGGTATGAGCCAGATGTTGCGGGACTGTGAAGCAGACTATAAAGATGAGAAAATTTACAAGAAATATCTTGGTAAGATAGAAGACTCACAGAAACCAATGTACCGCGGGTGCAAGCTGTAGTACACAAAGTTGGGTACTATGCTTGAACTATGGTAGATGAAGGAAAAGTACGGCTGGTCAGATAAGAGTGTAACTGTGTTGTTAACATTCTTAGAGGACTTTCTTCTAGAAGGAAACCACATGCCGAAGAGTACGTACAAAGCTAAGAGGATTGTGTGTCCGTTGGGAATGGAAGTGCAGAGAATACATGCTTGTTGAAATGATTGCATATTGTAACGTGGTGACAATAGCAATTTGCGGCATTGCCCTGAGTGCAAATCTCATAGGTTCAAGGTTTCGAGGGATGTGGAGGATCATATCAGCGATGATGACAGTGATGATGACATGAATACTGAAGAAGCGAGCAATAAGAATAAAAAGCCGCATAAGAGGGACATCCCTGTAAAAGTGTGTTGGTACTTGCCTATTATTTCTCGTTTGAAACGCTTATATGCTAACCCAGATACGGCAAACTAATGCGTTGGTGATGACCCACAAGTGTAGGGGATCGCAGAGTATCTTCGAGGGAAGTGAAACCCAAATTTATTGATTCTACACAAGGGGAGCCAAAGAATACTTATAAGTCTTAGCAGCGGAGTTGTCAGTTCCACCACACCTAGGAAAGCACTAGTAACAAAAGTGATGTGAAAGCAACAGTAATATGAGAGCAATAGTAACAGTAAAGTAGCAGCAGCAATAGTAACAACGGAGGCAATGGCGCGGAAAATACTTGATGGCGTAATATGGACCGGGGTTCCTAACTTCACTAGTGGTAACTCTCCAAAATAGCAAGTGTTGGGTAAACAAATTACAGTTGGGCAATTGACAGTTGTAAATAGACATCTAGTTCATAAATCGTATGTAGGGCATGTTTTCCATATATAGTCATACGTGCTTGCAATAAGAACTTGCATGACATCTTTTGTCCAACCATCCCGTTTCAGCGGGGCCTTTATGAGGAACCTAATGGTAATTAAGGTACTCCTTTTACAAAGTACCGGAGCAAAGCATTAACACTTGGTGAAAACATGTGATCATCAAGTCACAGCCATCCCCTCCGATTATCCCAAAAGCTATCACTTTGGGGTCTCGGGTTCCGGACAGTAACATGTGCAACAACTTGTAGATACAATCTAAGCAACAATTATAGAGCTTAAATCTAAGATCATGCCACTCGTGCACTAGTGACAAGCAATAAACACAACAAGGTTGCAGCAACAATAAGTCACAAACATCATGGATAAACTGATCATAATGTAACAATTCATCGGATCCCAACAAACACAACACGGATTACATCAGATGTATCTCAATCATGTAGGGCAGCTCATGAGATCATTGTATTGAAGAACATGGGAAAGAGAGAGTACCATCTAGCTACAGCTAAGAACCCGTAGTCCATGGGGGAACTACTCACGGAGCATCATGGAGGCGGTGTAGTCGATGGAGATGGCTCCGGGGGTCAATCCCCGTCCCGGCAGGGTGCCGGAACAGGAACAATCTGACCCCCGAAACTTGTCGGTGATGGCGGCGGCGCTCGGAGTCTTTTCTGGAAAAAGTGTTCGGTCCCCCGTGATTTTGAGGTCAGGGGGGTCTTTATAGGCGAAGGGGCGACGCGAGGCGGTGGAGGAGGCGACGAGGTGGCACCCGGGTGCGGCCGGCATCTGGGCCGTGACTGGACCCCGTTTGGTGGCTGTGGGCCACATTTTGGATGAAGTCCAGGTCTATGTCGATTTGCAAAAAATTTCCAAAAACTTTTGCAACCAGACTTTTTTTTATTTGACGTCGTCTTCGGGTCGGTTCGGGCACATCTTTAAAAAGTATCTGGTGGAGACAGATTCAAGGTTCCACCTTCGGGCTCCTTTTGCGTTCTTGTCAATTTTCCTACGCATCAAAGTGTAAAACAAGAACATTGTGCACTTTTGCCACTATTCGTAGGTTAGTCCAATAAATCCATAAAATGATATAAAACTATGATAAACACATGTGGCATTGTTATAAAACGAGCATGGAACATAAAAATTTATAGATAGGTCGGAGACGTATGAGCATCCCCAAGCTTAACTCCTGCTCGTCCTCGAGTAGGAAAGTGATAACAAAATAATTTTTGAAGTGACATGCTACCAACACAATCTTGATCAAGTAATCATGTAAAGCATATGAACTGAATGCATTGATCCAAAACAAAGGTTCATTGAATGAAACAAACAATGATTAACCAGGTGTAACATCTAAGCAATAATTTACTAGAAAAGAGTACTTTGGAGATTTAAAAGTATAACACTTGACAATGATTGATATCTCACAAAGCAATATTAGTTCAACAAAGGAGTTTGGCCGACACAAAGGAAGATTTAAGTTTTCATCATAAAGCTTCAACTTGCAGCTTGTTTATCTCAAGATAAAGTCAATACAAAGTTTTCACAGTTAAACACAAAGATAACATGAAGTAAAACATGAACCAAAGTTGATACCAAGTGATTGCTTGAGGGGGTTAAGAAGGAAGAGGAAGACTGACTCAACATAAAAGTAAAAGAAAGGCCCTTCGCAGAGGGAAGCAGGGATTAATCATGTGCTAGAGCTTTTTATTTTTTTGATTTTTGATAGAAGTAAAACAGTTTTGAGACATGCATGCTTTCGTCAACGACTTCACAGCAAAGAAACTAGCTAGTCCCCCATAACAAGCAAGGCTTTTAGACTTTTGAGAGAGGCTTGTTTTAGAGGAACGAGTACATTCCTCTTTCTCGTTTGTTTCACCACTAACCAATGTTTGAGCTGATTTCTCAGATTTTCATTGTGCGGAGGAGAATGGTGAGTTATATTTATATTTTTCTTAAGCCGCTCTCTGGTCAAATTCAAGTGAGGACGTGAACCATCAACACCGGGTGAAAGGGGGAAATGACCTTGCTTGTCGCAGGTTATATCTAGCTTCCTACTGCTTCCTCATGATCTTAAAAAGAGAGGCACAAAAAGGAGTATTTTGAACATTTTAAAGATAGCACATGAAAATTTTACTTAGAATGGCAGGGAAATACGACATGTAGGTAGGTATGGTACACAAATGGCAAAGAATTTTGGCTCAGGGAGTTGGATGCACGAGAAGTATTCCCTCTCAGTACAGAATTTTTGGGCTTAGCAGGATATCAAGCAAACACATAGCAACAACTTGGTTTAATGAATGACTACAGATATACGTCATGCATAACCACTAGACTTCACACCGTCTACCTTGTTAGCCAAACCAACTCTTTGCAAAAGAATATCTAGACTTTGAGAACTACCAAGCAGGACAAGCATCACAATTTTAAAGCCTTACGGTAATTCTTTACTAATCTATTCTTACTAAATGATCCACAAGTTTAAGCATTAATCTACTTCATATCTCTAAACAATTGACAAGTATCAAATATTCAAGACAATGATCTACAAGATTATGCAAGCACTTTTCTCACTTCCTACGTGATAATTTCCATTCAACCAAACACCAATCAATTTATTTGAAGCAACTTCTAAAAAATGAGTGAAAACACAAGAGAGTACTTCCTAACTACAAAAGCTAATAGCTCTGAACAAGAGATACATGAAAAACAAGAGAGCTAGCAGCAAGAGTAATTAAAGCTAAACACTCAACACATACAAGTGAAGAACATGAGTGTATACAAAAAAGCGGAGCGTGTCTCTCTCCCAAACAAGCATGAATGGATCCAACTTATTGCAAACACCAGAGAACTAAACACAAACAAACTGAAAGTAAAAACAAACTGACGCTCCAAGAACAACACATAATGTGTAAAGGAATAAAAATATAGTACCATGAGAGAAACCGATGATTGTCGATGAAGAAGGGGATGCCTTGGGCATCCCCAAGCTTAGACGCTTGTGAGTTCTTAAATATTTCAGATGAGGGTCCATGGGGAGCCTCCGCAAGATTAGGCTTTTGTTCCTTCTCGATCTTCCTTCATCACCTCGCACTTGGATACTTGAAAACTTCCTTCACGCAAAACTTATAGCAACTTCATTAGAGGGGTTAGTCCACAAAAACAATATCTTCCTTCAGTTCCAAAGCACATATCATGAACTTATTTTCTAAAACATTAGATACTGTCACCAAGATCTAAGTGAAGCTCGAGATCTCAAAAGAACCTCACTTTGCCCGTGAAAGAAACAATGCAAAACTAAGAACAGAATCTGTCAAAAACAGAACAGATTGTAAAGATGATTTTTTTTGGGGCACTTCTGGACCTCAAATCGGAAAAATTAAAACTAGAGAAAGGTAGAAAAAACCATGACGCTTGCTGTCAAAAATTTGCAGCCACAGATGATGCTCTGTAAATTGTTGGATTTGCGAACAGTGAAGAACAGAAATCTGTTTCTGGACAGCAAACTCACAAATTAGTCTCCCTCTCTTTAGAGGCTATTCTTGGCACAAAAAACCAAAAAAAAAAAGATACAAGGGAGATGTTATAGAAGTAAAATCACCCAAAACAAGAACAAACAAAAAATAAACAGAAGGTAAAAATGGGTTGCCTCCCGCAAGCGCTTTTATTTAACGCCTTTTAGCTAGGCATGATAATTTTAATGATGCTCTCATAAGAATAAGAGTTGAAACACAAAGAGAGCATCAAGAAGCAAATATGAAACACATTTAAGTCTAACCCTCTTCCTATGCATAGGAATCTTGTAAACAAATAAATCCATGAAGAACAAAGTGACAAGCATAGGAAGGTAAAACAAGAGCAATTTCAAAAATTTCAACACAAAGAGAGGTGTTTTAGTGACATGAAAATTTCTACAACCATATTTACCTCTCTCATAATAATTTTCAGTAGCATCATGAACAAACTCAACAATATAATTATCACATAAAGCATGCTTTTCATGACATACGAACATATAAATTTTATCAAGCTTCAAACTAGTGGGATCAAAATTAATCAAGACCTCTCCAAACCTACTTTTAACAATTTTATAACAAGATGAATGATCACTCTCAAGAGGTATGGGACTACATTTAGCTAATGTCAAGACCTCTCCAATCCTATTTTCAATAGTAGAACAAATAATATCATCAAGCAACATAGGACCATCATCTAGAGCTTTATCATAAAAAATTTCTAAGCAACACTCCTCATTATCATGCATATAAATAGTAGGAACAAATAGAGGATTATCATAAGATTTATCAAAATAGCAAGGATTATCATAAATAATAGTAGCATAATCATTTTCACAAGTTTCATTCATAGGGACATCATACCCATAAGCATAGCAAGTATCAGTTTTATCAAAAAGGGATATTTCAAGAGAATCCATAGGAACACGGCATTCATCCTCCTTTGGTAAGCATGGAGGGCAATCAAATAATGTAAGAGTTGAGGAGTTACTATCATTAGAAGGTGAGCATGGGTAATTACTCCATTCTTCCTCCTTTTGTTTGTCACTCTCTTCCTCTTTTTCATCCAATGAGCTTTCAGTTTCAGCAATTTCTTCTTCCACGGTTTCCTGCAAGGCATTAGTCTCCTCTTTCGGGGGAGATAAACCATTAAGATATACAGTAATATAAGCATTATCATCCTTGTAGTTATCATAACAATATTTAAGTATAGCAAGATTTTCAGATTCGTAAGGGGCATTATTAATATTCTCAAGGAAAGAAGCAATTTCATAGGCACCCTTAAAAGCAACAAATTCTTCAATTCTTTCCACATCATAACAATTATAGTAACCTTTAACATAAGAAGCTAAGTTTTCATTAACATTACACGCACATTGGAAAGGAAAGTGTTTAAAATTCATATGACATTTAGATTCATCATAGCAAAAAGATATGTCAAATATAGAGCATAAATTTCTAGCATACATCTCTAGTTGATTTATTAATTTCCATAAGTATATCCCTTTTTGAGACAAGCGGTATCCCTTATAATATTTTTGTTCATCCTCCATGGACCCACCTTGCCAATAAGATCTAGTTTCAAAGAAAGTAACCATGCAGCAAGAGTTTTTAGAATTTTTGATTTTCAAATTTTTATGGATTTTCGGGTATACAAGACAAATAAAGCTAAACAGAAGTAAGCTAAACAGAATAAACTAAGCAAAAGAAAACTAAACCGAAAAAGAGAGAGAGAGGTAAAGTGTACTCCCCAAGTGAACTTATGAGTAGAGCTATGCTCCCCGGCAACGGCGCCAGAAAATACTTTGATGGCGTGTTGACGGGAAACTTGGTAGTTCGAGAAGTCTTCTTTAAGTCCCCGGCGACGGCGCCAGAAAATATTCTTGATGACCCACAAGTGTAGGGGATCACAGAGTATCTTCGAGGGAAGTGAAACCCAAATTTATTGATTCGACACAAGGGGAGCCAAATAATACTTATAAGTCTTAGCAGCGGAGTTGTCAGTTCCACCACACCTGGGAAAGCACTAGTATCAAAAGTGATGTGGAAGCAACAATAATATGAGAGTAATAGTAGCAGTAAAGTAGCAGCATTAATAGTAACAACGGAGGCAATGGCGCGGAAAATACTTGATGGCGTAATATGGACCGGGATTCCTAATTTCACTAATGGTAACTCTCCAAAATAGCAAGTGTTGGGTAAACAAATTACAGTTGGGCAATTGAAAATTGTAAATAGACATCTAGTTCATAAATCATGTGTAGGGCATGTTTTCCATATATAGTCATGCGTGCTTGCAATAAGAACTTGCATGACATCTTTTGTCCAACCATCCTGTTTCAGTGGGGCCTTTATGAGGAACCTAATGGTAATTAAGGTACTCCTTTTACAAAGTACCGGAACAAAGCATTAAAACTTGGTGAAAACATGTGATCCTCAAGTCACAGCCATCCCCTCCGATTATCCCAAAAGCTGTCACTTTGGGGTCTCGGGTTCCGGATAGTAACATGTGCAACAACTTGTAGATACAATCTAAGCAACAATTATAGAGCTTAAATCTAAGATCATGCCACTCATGCACTAGTGACAAGCAATAAACACAACAAGGTTGCAGCAACAATAAGTCACAAACATCATGGATAAACTGATCATAATGTAACAATTCATCGGATTCCAACAAACACAACACGGATTACATCAGATGTATCTCAATCATGTAGGGCAGCTAGCTACAGCTAAGAACCCGTAGTCCACGGGGGAACTACTCACAGAGCATCATGGAGGTGGTGTAGTCGATGGAGATGGCTCCGGGGTTCAATCCCCGTCCCGGTAGGGTGCCGGAACAGGAACAATCTGACCCCTGAAACTTGTCAGTGATGGCGGCAGCGCTCGGAGTCTTTTCTGGAAGAAGTGTTTGGTCCCCCGTGATTTTTAGGTCGGGGGGGTCTTTATAGGCGAAGGGGCAACGCGGCGGTGGAGGAGGCGATGAGGTGGCACCCGGGCGCGGCCGGCATCTGGGCCGCGCCTGGACCCCGTCTGGTGGCTGTGGGCCCCAGTTTGGATGAAGTCCAGGTCTACGTCGATCAGCAGAAAATTTCCAAAAACTTTTGTGACCAGACATTTTTTATTTGACGTCGTCTTCGGTTCGGTTCGGGCACATCTTTAAAAAGTATCTGGTGGAGACAGATTCAGGGTTCCACCTTCGTGCTCCTTTTGCGTTCTTTTCAATTTTCCTACACATCAAAGTGTAAAACAAGAATATTGTGCACTTTTGCCACTATTAGTAGGTTAGTCCAATAAATCCATAAAATGATATAAAACTATGATAAACACATGTGGCATTGTTGTAAAACGAGCATGGAACATCAAAAATTATAGATACATCGGAGACGTATCAATTGGCATAGAGGGACGTATTGACGACGGATGCTAAGACACCCTACTAACTCTCCGTAGTGACGGAATATTGATAGGAAATTTCATAAAAAATTATTGGAAACGATCCTAGGAATGTGAGGTTTGCACTAAGCACTGATGGAATGAACCCGTTCGGCAACATGAGTACCACGCACAACACCTGGCCCGTGAATCTAAGCATTTACAACCTTCCTCCATGGTTGTGCATGAAGCGTAAGTATATGATGCTTGCGATACTAATCCAGGGACCGAAACAACCTGGAGACGACATTGATGTATACTTTGCACCTTTGGTGGAGGATTTGAAACTTCTTTGGGTTGAACGAGTAAAATTATTTGATACGTTTCTGCAGGAACACTTTACCCTGAGATGCATCTTGTTCATAACCATCAATGATTATCCAGCTAATGGGAAAGGGTTCAATGCATGTGTGCAGTGCCTTGAAAACACCGCAAGTTTGTATTTGTATAGGTGTAAGAAAATGGTGTACATGAGGCATCGGAGGTTTTGCCAAGGAATCATCGATATCGGAAGTTGAAGAAAGAGTTTGATAACACCGTTGAGGAAGGTTTGGCACCTAAAGTTTTTACGGGCACACAGATCTATGCTCAACTTGAACACTTGAAAGTAGTCCATGGGAAAGGAAAGTTTAAAGGCAAATGCAAAGGAAGAGGCAAAGGCAAAGGTAAAGAAATAGAGACAGAAGAGTCTCCAAAGACAAAGCCCGTGTGGAAGAGGAAATCGATATTTTGGAAATTACCTTACTGGCAGTATCTCGATGTTCGGCATTGCATCGATGGCATGCATGTTGAGAAGAATGTGTGTGAAAGCATAATAGGGACATTGCTTAACATAGAGGGCAAAACAAAAGATAGCGTGAACGCACGACTTGAGGCTAAGCAACTCAGAGCAGGGGAAGAAGTTGAGGATGACGATGCTCAGATAAAGCTAACCTCCGTGAGTTATGTCTTGAGTAAAAAATAGGCAAACGGAGTTTGTGAATCTCTATATGGCATGAATTTTCCAGTGGGCTACGCCGCCAACATGCAAAGGATTGTTTCAACGAAAGAAAACAAAGTAATGGGCATGAAGTCTCATGATTGCCATGTGCTGATGACACAAACACTCCCTCTCGCGCTCAGGAATGTCTTGACACCACATGTTCGAGATACTCTAACGAAGTTGTGTGAATTTTTCAACATAATTTCTTGGAAGGTGAGTGATCCTAATACACTGGATGAGCTACAGAGAAGTGTGGTGGAGACTCTATGCAATTTGGAGACGATATTCCCTCCATCATTCTTCAATATCATGGTGCATCTCATTGTTCACCTTGTGTACGAGATAAATATGTGCGGTACCGTTTATCTGCGAAGCATGTACTCGTTTGAACGCTTCATGGGAATTCTTAAGCACTATGTAAGGAACCGAGCACGTCCAGAGGGAAGCACCGTCGAGGGCTATGTAACCGAAGAGGTTGTTGAGTTCTGCATTGATTACATGGCACGTCTTGACCCGATCGGCGTCCCAAGGTCTAAGCTTGGTGGATATTGAACGAATGGAAAGGTGAAGATCACTCCAACTGCGACTGAATATTCTCAGTCACATTCGACAGTGCTGAAACACATGGAAGTAGTCAGCCCATACTTGATAGAACACATTGACTTTCTACGATCAACGCATAATCAACGTCAAGCAGACAAACTCCACAATTCGGACTTCAACAGCTGGTTGAGAGATAGATTATGTGATGCGGAAGATGTGGATCCCACCTCAGCTGCTCTAGCAAAAGGCCCGACGTGGGAGGTCAGAAAATTTGAAGGGTACAAGATCAACGGTTACACATTTGCTATGAAAAAAAGAGATAGAAATACAACGACGCAAAATAGTGGTGTTTTCTTACAAGATGACAAAAAACGACTCTTCTACGGATACATTGAAGAGATTTGGGAGTTAGGGTCTGTTTGTTTGGGCTGTTGCTGTTGAGAAGCAGCTGTAGCTGGTGGGCTGTTAAAAAGCAGCTGCGGGAAGCAGCTGTTGGAAAAAGAGATTTGATGTTTGGCAAGAGTGCTTTTGGTAGCTGCTGCTGTTGGTTCGAAAGATGAAATGTCTGAACTGCCCTAAATGCTGATTTAAAACGAATTAGCTATTTCTGACACTTTTTAACATAATTACCATGCTTATGGGCTAAATTATCACAATTTATCTTTTTTCACTAAAATAATTATAAACACGTTTTTTATCAAAAATAATTGTAAATTCGTCGTCGTCACATCCAATGTTGATATATCTCTCTAAAAGTACCTAACAACTTAAAATAATTATGTGTGATATATTGGTCCTGGTCTTTTTCGTGTATGTAGATTACGTGCAACCTAGCTCGAAAATAATAAAAAGTTGCATGTGCGCATGACCCTTTGAGCTAACGTGGTGCATGCTAGCAAAAAAAAAATCATCCACGAACAACTGATTGCATAGGTCAAAACTGAGAGGAGAAATAATACATGCATGCGTACTGTGTGCATGCGAGACAGGGCTGGCCGTAGTGCCGCACCCATGTGCGCTTGTCAGCGGAGCATCCGCATGCGAAGCGAAAGCAGGGAAGGCACAGGCTCGGGCTCGCAGTGGCAGTGAGGTTGTAATTTCGAGCAACGGAATGGGTAATTGAAAAGAACGATTCGGAACTTGAGTACGAAGCTGCGGGAAGCACCTCCCGCCCTGCTTCTGCTCTCGTGCGCTCGTCCCGTGCATTTTCACGCAGCGCTTTTGGCAAGTGTTTTTTCACTTCGTGCTGTTTGTTTGGGCTTCTGCTTTGACCCTAAAAGCAGAAGTGGAAGCCCAAATAAACAGGACCTTAGACTATCTGGATTTCAGATTTCCATTGTTCCGTTGCCAATGGGTTAGTAACAGTCATGTGAATCCAGATGACAATGGACATACCGCTGTGAACCTTGATCGTGTTGCTCACAAAAATGATCCATTCGTACCAGCTAACCTAGTTCACCAAGTCTTCTACATTGTCGATCCGAAGAATAAGAAGAAACACGTAGTTATGCCGTCAAAAAGCAGAAATCCACTTTGGCACCCGGGTGCACCTGCACCCGGTATGCTTTTCGAAATTTTAAAAATATGAAAATACTTCGAAAAAATCTGAAAAAAAATTGGACACAAACATACGCAAGTAACGAACACTCGTGAAAAATTTCGACTGAAAATAACAATTTTTCTGCTCTGTGTAAAAAGACAAATTTCTGATAAAAAACATACTTTTTAGATCTCATTTTTTGTCAGAAATTTGTCTTTTTTGCAAAGAGCAGAAATTTTTTTATTTTCTGTCAAAAAATTTCACGAGTGTTAGTTACTTGCGTATGTTTGTGTCCAATGTTTTTCAGATTTTTTTTGAAATATTTTCATATTTTTTAAATTTTGAAAAACATACCGGGTGCAGGTGCACCCGGGTGCCAAAATGCCTCCCTCAAAAAAAAGGAGTATCCTCGGTGTGGACGGTGTGATCTCCGAGGAAGATTACAACAAGATTGATGACATTCCTGGCCCTTCCTGCTCGATCACGCACAGGGACAAACATGAAGTTGTACCGGAAGAGCCGTACGCCTGCATATGACAGCATGTAATTTTTATGATAGTTTGTATGAATTTTAATAATTGTATGAAACTGTTGTGTACCTTTAATTGTGAAGCACATTTATGTTATATGGACATGCACATATGTTTTAGTGAATTGATTTTCAGAGTGCAATCCGGGACCCTACGGTTTTCATCCGGACTGTCTAGAAAACGACCTCATGAGCCAGCTGGAAATATGAGCCATCTCGGATAATCAAATGAATGGATGAGAAAATAAAATGGTAAATTGAGAATACACGGAATGATTTAATCATGAGAATACACGGATGAGCATATATATAGAATCTAATCAAATAAGCTAGCCACACATATGGGCATAAAATAGAAAATTATATAGGTACACAACAGAATAAAATAGTGCATATAGTTGGATACAAAGCTAGCTAGAACTCTTTGTCGGTACGTACTGGATGATGGTGCCGGATCTGATTCTTCCTTAGTATCAGTTGCAAATGCATCCTTTTCGTCGTCTAGGTCAGTCCACTCATCCTCGGACCCCTTGTCAGTCGGCATATCAATTTTGTGGTGCCTGATCAGTGCTTTAAGCATCTTATTGTTCTGCTTAAGTCTAGCACGACCGCTATGACGCCTCTCCCGATCTTCCATGTATATGCAATACCAAGTTCTGAGCCCACGAATGATCCGGGTCTGCCTCTTTTTGCTCTCATAGCTAGTGGAGCCCGGAACATTTTGAGAGTCAAAATCTCTAGTGGACTTGTTCCGGAGGTCTTTCTTGGTCACACCTTTGATAGGCTTCTCAATGGCGGGTTTGTGAAAACCATGCTTCTTGGCGCCAGGGCCGGCGCTGCAGTAGGTTCTTGTTACGTGCTGAATGAAGGCACGAATGTATGGAGCATACACGAGTGACCTTCGACGATCAACAATGTTCTTCCTTATCTCTTGATACAATAGATCCATCACATCAACATGTCCTGTCTTCCTCTTTGCAATTAACCCAAGGAGGTTTTTTGCATATCCTCGTATGTAAGATGAGTCTCCCGCCTTTGGGAACAAGGTCCACCTAAAGAGTTTGAGCAATGTGTCATAGTAGGGCAAGATGCCTCCAATGTGCCCATGCACAACACCCATTACTCTGCCACTCGGATCATACCATTTAGCCAGTTCATGAGGCTTCCTCGTGAAGTCTTCATCATGGAGACGGAAGAAATTCGTATCCGCTGGATCAACCATATTGATTCCTAAAGCTTCAGCAAATTTACTAAGTGGGGCTCGGTATTCAGTGTCATTTGCACTACACCATAGCACGGCATTCCCGACAGCAAAATTGGTTGGGAAAATTGCTTACAACGACTAAAAGTCGGTCGGGAAGACCTTGTCTGTCACTGTAAGTCCAGTCGGCAAAGATCTTTCCCGACCGACTTCCATTTACCGACTGACTGTCTGACACCGGTACAAAAGTTTTCCCGACCAACATTTCTTTTCCAACAGTCGCTTTTATTCCGATAGACTTTTTTATTGCCAACCAACAATCTGATACTACAAGTTGTGCCGACCAACAATCTGACAGAATACAAATTCCCGACCGACATCACCCAACAAAGCCATATTTCAGATGTTCTATAGTTGTAATGATCAACAAAACATCAATCAAATTCACATGCATATCCTCCAAAACATCAAGGGTTACTAAAACAACAACCGAAAGATAATAGCATTCATTATAATTCTTACACATACAGTGTTCATTTGTTCTCAACATGATTGCCATATACATGAGGTTTACACACAAAAGAAATCTATGTACATAGAACATCCGGCTACTTGGTGGAGTACATTATGCGACACAAATTTAGCCATGATAATTCATTGTCTGAGGACACCTGCACATAATATAAAAACATATGAGACTGAAAGGACATAACTTAGAAGACATCCACTTGCAAGGTAAGATATATAGGATGAAGACGCTTATGCAACACAACAGATTGGGGGCATTGCTGCCTCCCATAAAAATATCAACTTAAGGGCTCATTTGATTCATAGGATAGGAAATGTATAGGAATAGGAAATTTATAGGATTGGAATGTCATGTCCACTTGAATCCTATGGGAAGAAGAAGTTGGTTTGATTGTAGTGAAGGGATTTTCCATGAGGTATGAGCTAATTTTTTTTCCTATAGGATTTGCACTTCAGGATTCCTATAGGAATAATTCCTATGGGATATGATCCTTTGAATCAAACACCTTTTATAGGAAAATTTCCTATAGGATTCAATCCTACAATATTCCTATAATATTCCTTTGAATCAAAGGGACACTAAAATACTGACATGATCATTAGGGATCCTACAATCGTCAATGCCTACAATTAAATTGTATAAATTTGCAGATAGACTAGAAACTGTAAAACATAGTTGTTCATCCGAAGAAAATCAAGCTTTATGTAACAGGGCATTCACATTGGCAGTACAAAAGAGCAGATAACTTAACAAAAAGGAGAAAAACACTGAACCAATCAATTATTTGATTTTGGTTACTACTTTCTGAAGCGCAAATACAAACTACAAGTATTGGCTTTTAACTATAAGACAGTTGTAAGTTGTAAGCTTCGGTACGCATGATGACTCCTGCACATTAGGACTGTGAACAGAAATTCCATGCATGCATATCTATCCATCAATCTATGATTCAGATTAGACTTCAAAGAAGAAGAAAAATCAAGAGCTACTATGCATTGAAGAATATGCTACGAGGCAGCACTGTTGCCAGGAGATAGGAGTGATCTCAAAAAAATTGGACGGTGAAATATTATCGCATATAAAAGATAACTGAACTGGTTTTTCACAACTAGAATGCATATTTAACGAACCATCTTGCTGAGATTGCATTTTAGGTTACAGAACAACTAATCAGAATGTTAGATCCCTATACCAATGATGCACTAGAGCACTACAAATGCACAGTCCAAAACATACTATTCTAATCAGTTGCGTATATTCCATCCTACGTGCTAGCAAAGCAGCATACTATATATTCATGGCTAAATAAAAATGTAAAGTTGCAACCAAAAATTACTAGCTAGAAATTTAGTGAAGTACGTATATGCCCAAGTTAACAAGCAGACTACGCAGGACAAGGGTGAGAAACAAGCATCATAGGTTCAGCTGCCTAATAAGGTTAGATAAATAAAGCAGATCAAAGGGCTGTAACCAAGCTCAAATCTGCACTAGCTAGAATGACCGACGGCTAACAAGACAACATCTATGAGAAGGGAAGTGATTTCAGCCAACAAGATAACCCTTAGAGCAACTCCAGCTGCCCCCCCACGAGGCCCCCCAGGACCGCTTTTTGGACGCCGGCGGGCGATTTTTCTCCCAGTCGCGCCCCCAGGGTCTTGTTTTTCGCCGGATTTGGCCCAAAATTTATCCGGCGTACCCAGGCCGAACCCAGCTAGGTTCGGCCTGGGGGCGCCGGCACCACTAGTGGAAAAAGGGGCATCTATTCTGCCCTTTTATCCCGCAACAATAAAGAACCGGGACCAAAGGGGTCATTGGTCCCGGCTCCATCGGCCTGGGCGCTGGGACCATTCGTCCCGGTTCTATTGGGACCTTTGGTCCCGGTTCGTGTCTGGAACTGGGACCAAAGGGTCTACACATGCGGCAGCAGCCGTGGGACCCCTGGCAGGCACCCTTTGGTCCCGGTTCCAGCCACGAACCGGGACCAAAGGCTCTTCCCTGCCTATATCATCTTCCACCCGAGCTCCACCACCATTTTTAGCTTGAGTTCATCAACATTTTCTCCTCCATTTCCACTCCATCAGTCAAGTTAATCCCCATTTTTTTCACCATTTGTGAGGATTGAAGGCACCCCATATATTCAAGGGTTAGCAATATGATCCTTTTCTCCGAAGTTGCAACTTTAGCTCATTTCATTGCTAGTTTAGCTCATTTTATGGTTTGTAGTGCAAGCAAGGTGTTTGATGAAATGCCTAGCTAGAGAGTTTAATTTTTTATATGCATTTTGAGCTCAAATTAATTTATTATTTGTGGATTTTAGTGTCATCCCGTCCTCACCGCCGTCGATAGCCCGCGTCGTCCCGTCACCGGCACCACCTCGGTGAGCTTTTTTTTCTTTATCTTCTATTTTAAGAAAAATGACATGTATGATTTAAAAGCATATTTATTTCTTGTATATTTTTCTTAGTTTTTTTTATATGTATAGTGTCATGGTTTTGATATCCGCCCCCGTCGACCCTCGTCCGGTCTATGATTCGGATGTGGTATATTTTCATAACTATTTGTTTCATTTCGTGTTTAAAACAACTATACCTACCAACTTGACATAGACACTTTTACCTAGGAGGTAGTTGAACCGGAAATTCCAACCGACCCTATTGTCGAGTTTTTTGTAAAAGGAAACAATGATTTGAAAGCAAAATTGGAAAGAAGTGAAGATCTTCGTCTGCAATGCCTAGAAGAGAAGATGAAATTAGAGTTGAAGCTTGCCGACATCATCGATGAACATGAGTTCAAGCTTGCCGACGTCGCACATGCCCATGAGATCAAGATGGATGCAATGCACTTGAAGATTAAAAATATTAGAAAATATGCCATTAGTCAGGAGGCTTGGTACCATTATGTTGTTGGTTTAGTAGTTACCTTAGTTGCGATTTTGATCGCATTTGGTGTTGGATTTAAATTATTTAGATAGTTGTATGTTAGTTTCAATTAATGTATGTTTTATGAGGACTATGCATTACAATTACTTTACTTTGGTTTTAATGTGATGAACTTGTATTAATTAACTTGGTCACTATTATATACTCTTGATGTAGTGCAATAGTTTTTGATATATTTATATAATGCAGATGAGCCGGCAATGGATGTACAGTGACCGACGATTTCCCGACTATATTAATGGCATGCATTATTTTCTCCGTGTGGCTGAGAAAAACAAGCCGTCGAATGGTTTTATTTCTTGTCCATGTAGCGTCTGCAAGAATACGCAGGATTACTCTACCTCAAAAACCATTCACGTCCACCTGTTGCAGCATGGTTTCATGTCCGGTTATAATTATTGGACCAAGCACGGAGAAAGAGGGGTTATAATGGAAGAAAATGAAGAAGAAGAGGATAATGACAACGATCCTACGTTCACCGAAGACGGTGATACTGCAATGGGGGAAGACGAAGCTGAAGAAGAGCCCATTGTTAATGAGCACGATGATGATTTTGGTCGGGCCATTTTTGATGCACAGATAAACAGCGGAAATGAAAACGAGAGGTTGAAGTTGGAGAGCATGTTAGAGGATCACAAGAAATTGTTGTACCCAACTTGCGAAGATGGCCAGAAAAAGCTTGGTACCACGCTGGAATTGCTGCAATGGAAGGCAGAGAATGATACATCTGACAAGGGATTTGAAAAATTGCTGAAAATAATAAAGAAGATGCTTCCAAGGGATAACGTATTACCCCCCAGTACGTACGAAGCAAAGAAGGTTGTCTGCCCTCTAGAATTAGAGGTGCAGAAGATACATGCATGCATCAATGACTGCATCCTCTAACGTGGTGAGGAGTACGAGAATTTGAATGCATGCCCGGTATGCAGTGCATTGCGGTATAAAATAAGGCGAGATGACCCTGGTGATGTTGAGGGTGAGCCGTGCCGTAGGAAGAGGGTTCCTGCCAAGGTGATGTGGTATGCTCCTATAATACCATGATTGAAACGTTTGTTCCAAAACAAAGAGCATGCAAAGTTGTTACGATGGCACAAAGAAGACTGTTTGAAAGACCTGATGTTAAGACACCCCGCCGATGGGTCGCAGTGGAGAAAAATCGACAGGGAGTTCCCGGAATTTGCAACTGACGCAAGGAACTTAAGATTTGGGCTAAGTACAGATGGCTTTAATCCTTTCGGGGAGCAGAGCTCCAGTCATAGCACCTGGCCCGTGACTCTGTGTATTTATAACCTTCCTCCTTGGTTGTGCATGAAGCGGAAGTTCATTATGATGCCAGTGCTCATCCAAGGCCCGAAGCAACCGGGCAACGACATTGATGTGTACCTGAGGCCATTGGTTGAAGAACTTTTACAGTTGTGGCGTGACGAAGGTGTACCTATGTGGGATGAGCACGAACAAAAGGAATTTGACCTACGAGCGTTGCTGTTTGTAACCATCAATAATTGGCCTGCTCTTAGTAACATTTCAGGACAGTCAAACAAGGGATACAATGCATGCACACACTGTTTAGGTGAGCCTGAAAGTATACATATGGGAAACAAGAATGTGTACCTGGGGCATCGGCGATTTCTTACAAAAGGGCATGCCGTAAGAAAGAAAGTCAAGCATTTCAAAGGTGAGCCAGATCCTCGGACGAATCCTAAATTACCTAATGGTGATGTTATATATGACATGGTCAAGGACTTAAAAGTAATCTTTGGAAAGGGTCCTGTCAGTCTATCTGTTTCGAATGACGCTGATGGACACGTACCCATGTGGAAGAAGTGCTCTATATTTTGGGAGCTACACTATTGGAAAATACTGGAGGTTCGCTCTGCAATCGACGTGATGCACGTGACGAAAAATCTGTGCGTGAACCAACTAAGCTTCTTGGGCGTGTATGGGAAAACAAAAAATACACCGGAATCACGACAGGACCACCAACATATGCACGAACGAGACGACCACCTGAATCCAGATAAGTATCAAGGTCTTGCTAGCTACGCTCTTACCAAAGAAGAGAAGGAGATCTTTTTTGAAGTCCTAAGCAGTATCAAGGTCCCGTCTGGTTTCTCATCGAATATAAAGGGAATAATAAACATGGCAGAGAAAAAGTTCCAGAACCTAAAGTCTCATGACTGCCACGTGATTATGACACAATTACTTCCGATTGCATTGAGGGGGCTTCTACCGGAAAAATTTCGAGTACCCATTGTGAAGCTATGTGCATTTCTCAATGCAATTTCTCAGAAGGTGATCAATCCATTAACTCTACCAGGTTTACAGAGGGAGGTGGTCCAATGTCTTGTCAGCTTCGAGTTGGTGTTCCCACCATCCTTTTTCAATATTATGACGCACCTCATAGTTCACCTAGTCGAAGAGATTAATGTTCTCGGTCCTGTATTTCTACACAACATGTTCCCATTTGAGAGGTTCATGGGAGTCTTAAAGAAATACGTTCATAACCGTGCTAGGCCCGAAGGAAGCATCTCCAAGGGCTATGGAACAGAGGAGGTAATTGAGTTTTGTGTTGACTTTATTCCTGACCTTAAGCCGATCGATGTTCCTCAATCGCGCCATGAGGGGAGACTGCGTGGAATAGGCACGCTAGGAAAGAAAGCAATAATGTGTAAGGACTGGGATTCTTTCAATCAAGCACACTACACAGTTCTACATAATTCCATCTTGGTGGCTCCGTATATCCAGGAACATATGAATATTTTACGCTCTAAATGCCCGGAGCAGCCTGGAGAATCGATTGAAAGAGAACACATGAAGACTTTCAGCGGATGGTTGCAAACACGTCTCATTAATGACAACACTGTTGAAGAACAATTATACTTGTTGGCCAAAGCACCATCATCGACTATATTGACTTTTCAAGGGTACGAGATAAATGGGAATACATTTTACACGACCGACCAAGATAAAAAGAGCACCAACCAAAACAGTGGTGTCCGCTTTGATGCAACAAACAACAATGGGAAAAAGGACACATATTATGGTTACATAGAGCAGATATGGGAACTTGACTATGGACCTTCTTTCAAGGTACCTTTGTTCAGGTGCAAATGGTTCAACCTGGAAGGCGGGGTAAATGTAGACCCGAATTACGGAATGACTACGGTGGATGTAAAAAATCTTGGGTACGACACCGAACCATTCATCCTAGCCAATGACGTGGCTCAGGTTATCTATGTGAAGGACATGTCTTCCAGACCGAAAAAAAGAAAAGATAAGCAAGCGAATACATCATACGATGAGCCAAAGCACCACATAGTTTTTTCAGGAAAAAGAAACATCGTAGGAGTGGAGGACAAGACGGACATGTCGGAAGATTACAATAATTTTCATGAAATTTCCCCCTTCACGATTAAAACTGACCCAACCATCGCGTTGAATGATGAAGATTGTCCATGGTTGCGGCGCAATCAGAAGAAAGGGACACACACGAAGAAGAAAGGGACACACACTAGATAGGGATGTTGGCGGTGATGTGTAATAATGTATTAAACCTTTTATCAAATGCACACGGTTTCACCTGACTTGTGATTACCTGCATATCAAATGACTTGTATGACTTGTATTCGGTCGATGAACTGAAGGATTCCTTCGAGCGCTTGTGAGCCGTTGGATCAGAAGCACACGGATCATGTGTTTCGTTCGAGCTCTTGTGAGCCGTTTGATCAGAAGCACACGGATCGTGTGTTTCTTTAGAGCGCTTGTGGGCCGTTCGATCAGGGGTGTGTTTCTTTCGAGCGCTTCTGAGCCGTTGGATCTCAAGCAGAAGATATGGCACACATATCAACGCTCCTTTAGTCCCGGTTCAATCTACCAACCGGGACTAAAGATGAAGAGTTGCCCTGATCTTTTAGCTATAAATACCAAACATGATCAAGGAGGAGATGAAGAACAAGAGTACGGCAACAGAGGAGAAGAAGCTAGTCAAACTAGTCCGGAAGGCAAAGACAGAATACAAATCATTCGGTTTCTTTCGAGCGTCTACCTTTGCCACCGAACCCAATGGTTGGATTTAGCCTACATGCTGGCATGTTCCCTGGCATTATTGTGTTTGTACTTGTTCACCGGCCAGCCATTGGAGCCACCTCCTGTAGGTCGGTGAATAAGGACAACACAACGACGCTGTTGGAAACACAAGCCCTCGGGTAGGTTGAATCCAACCACTGGATTAGGGTGACACAGTGATGAATTGCCGAGGAGGTGGGAGTGGTGGTGGTGGAAGTGGTAGCCATGCCCCTCGGTCGGATCCAAGCAGCTGGAAAAAAGACCAACCTGTCGATTAAATCAATTAAAAAGTCCAACAGCTCAGAAAGTATGCTTTAAAAATATACAGATCATTATTACAATTATTAGATAATTAAATCAATAGGTATTGGAACATTTAAAAAGAAACTAGAAAAAAATATGATTTTCAAATAATAAAAAGAAACTTGAAAAATAAATAATAAAAAGATAATGATTTTCAAATAATAAAAAGAAACTAGAAAAATAAATAATAAAAAGATAATGATTTTCAAATACTGGAACATTTTAAAAGACACTAGAAAAGATATGATTTTCAAATAATAAAGAGAAACTAGAAAAATAAATAATAAAAAGATAATGATTATATGACTTTTTAAATAATAAAAAGAAACTATAAAAGAAAACAGAAAAAGAAACAAAAAAGAAACCAGAAAAAGAAACTAGAAAACAGAAATAGAAACAAAAAAAGAAAACAGAAAAAGAAAAAAAAAGGCCTTTGGTCGCGGTTGGTAACACCAACCGGGACCAAAGGCCCGCTGGGCTTCCCGCGCATATTTTCGCGGCCCGGGGGGACCTTTGGTCCCGGTTGGTGTTACCAACCGCGACCAAAGGGTCTTTGGTCCCGGTTCGTGGCTGGAACCGGGACCAAAGGTCCGTTCCGCGTCGTTTTGGGCGGGTCCCCTTCTTTTTCCTCATTCTCTTCTCCCGAACGCCGATCTCTCCCCCTGCCGCCAGGCTGCGCCGCCCTCCGCCGTGCTCCGCCGCCGCATGCTCCGCCCTCCGCCCTCCCTCTGCCACCGCCGCCGCGTGCTCCGCCCTCTGCCACCGTACGCAGAAACCCTAGCCGAGGCACGCCGCGCCGCTGCATCGCCGTCGAGCTCGCGTCGCCTCCGACCGCTCCTGGCCACGCCGACGCCGACGCCGCCACGCCGCGCAAGGAATCGGGCCGGGACGTCATCTACCTCAAGCACGCCGCCGTTCCCTTCCGCCTCCGGCCGGCCACCGCCTCCGAGCTCCGCAGTGTCGCCGTCCGTCCTCCCCGACCATCTCCGTCCACGCCTCCGTGCTCCTGGTGATTGCGCTGCCATTCAACATATCAGATCGGCAATTTTTCTTTTCTGTTTTAGAGTGTTTACAGGCTCTGGTAATTACATGCATCAATGGGTTTATATATGTCATAGGAAGACATCTGTTAAATCTAACTACTAGTTCAATCTTGTTTATTTGTTCATGTTTTCTATCTGTTGTACTGCCCACTGCTTAGTGGTTTGAGACAGAACTAATCGCGAAGAACCAGCTATCATGCTTGAGTGGTCCTTTTACACCTTCTAATTAGTGGTGAGCAATCACAGTAAATATTATTATACATTGATTGAAGGGCTCATTTTCTTATTTCTATTTTCTTGCATAGAGAGAAAAAAATTCTCTCATACAATTTCGGGGAACTAAACGTAGAGAGAAATGTTCAATTGATTAATGCCCACAATACGACGTATTATCAATTTATGTAAATCCAATTTTAACATGGAAGTGCCACATTTGGTGTTAATTGTTAGGAAATATTGTTAGGAATTTTAGTGTTAGTGTTAGGAATTTAGGAATTTTAGTGTTAGTGTTAGGAATTTTAGGAGTTAGGATAATGGTGAGCACTTTTTTTGGTTGTTGTCTAGTTTAGTGTTAGTGTGTTAGGAAATTATGCAAAATGAAAATTGTATAAAATTGTGTATGAATTTGTTGTCTAAAATTGTAATCTTGTTCATTTGTAAATCAATTGTAGGCTTGTTGTTTTGTAATTGTTAGATGTAATTATGCCATTTTAAATTATACCATTTTAAATTAGGCTATTACTTGTTGTGAATTTTAAATTTTAGTTCCTGAATTTAAATTTGCTAAGTAGTTGCTAACTTATGTTTCTTCTAATTCCTTATTTACTTTAGCAATAGTCCTCCTTATTTGTGTTAGCAAAATATTGCTAGTGTTAGCAAAAAATTGTGTTAGGAATTTTAGGTCTATCCAAAAATTGTGATAGCAAACATTCAAATTTTGATAGCAAACATTCAATTTTTGATAGAAAAACATTCAAATGTGATAGCAAACATTATTCTCTCTAGACATGTGTTGATTGTTATATTTGTTTATTCACGGATGTATCTAGATGGATCCAAATTTTCCGGACGTCGACAGAGATGAGGACGCCGAACTGCGAATCATGGAAATTATAGCAGGACGTGCGGCCGCGCCTGTCGGTGAAGAAGATGCCGTAACCGCAGAAGATTACGGCTCCCAATTTCTGAACGATTCCGGTGAGGGGGTTCCGGAAGAAGAAAATGGTGGAGAGGGGGAAGTGCCCTTAACAAACTCTGGCGAGGTATATTAAGCCTCTGTACATCGATCACACTAGATGTATTATTTGAGTTGTATATTGTTGTTATTAATGAACCATTTTTTTTCTTTTAGCCCTCCGGATCATCCACATCTACTGCATTGCCGAAACGAGGCCCGACGAAGCCGTTGAAGGAGGGTCGTAGGATAGTGATCAACAAAGTTAGTGCTAGTGGGGAACCTTTGGAACCCATCGACAACCGCCGCAAATACATTAATCAATGCGGGGTTATTGTAAGGGACATTGTCCCGATCAACCTTGAAGAGTGGATTAAGCCGAAGGATGTAAACAACCCAGCTACTTATGTCGAGGAGAGGCTAAAAACATTGTGTTGGGACACGCTCTTAACAAAGGTCAGCCTACCGTCAGATCTGCCGGTTCCCCTGATGGACAAAGTGAAGGAGTGGTCGCTTAGTAAGATGGCCGAACAATTCCGGACCTGGAAGAAAAACTTATGGAAAGCTTATAAAAAGGCCGGGGAGACGGATCCAGATTTCACTGGAGCACTAGTGAAGATACAACAGCAGTGGCCCACATTTGTGGAGCAAAGAAAATCGGAGGGCGCTCTGGCCCGATCGGTTCAAAATAAGTTAAATGCTGCGAAGAAGGAATATCACCACCGTTTGGGGGCAGGTGGCTACAGGGCTGCCGTGCCTAAGTGGGAAGCCTTTGAAGCACGACTGCTTGATAACGAGATCATTCCACAAACAGCGGAGTGGCCCCCGAGGTCCAAGTTTTGGTTGTTCGCGCATGGGGCAGGGTTGGACCCACAGACAGGAAAGATTATTGCTCAGGGAAAATGGAAGGCAAAATTGAGTATATAACCAAACAACTTGAGGACGCAATAGATAAAGTTCGCAGTGGAGAGTACGTCCCTGACAGAGAGAATGACGAGCTGACACTAGCACTCGGGAATCCTGAACACGTTGGACGATTACGAGGCTATGGAGCCGGTGTCACCTTGAAGCAAGGTTTCCGGAAGACGCTGATACTTATAGAAGCCATCAGAGAAGAAAGAAGCAGGAGTCTGACTGGTTATCAGCACTGGAACGCAAGGTGCAGGAGCAGCAGGAGCGACTCAACTCAATTAGTAAGCAAAATGAATCTCAGCTGCAGGTAGAAGCCGCCCCATCTGATCAGCGGAAAAGCAGCGTGGGTTCCACGCATGTAGAAAATTCTCAATTTCAACCGGCGGCTCACTACCCCGTGGATGATATCACGGAGAAGACATACTGTGAGCTACACATGTCAATGAAGAACATGTCGGCGGTCGGCTATGCTTTACCTAATCCAGCTGGAGCAAGCTACCATCTCGGAGGATTCCACAGGGCTATGCTCGTGTCGGGGTGGATCAAGTTGTGCCGTTATATGCTAATCTGGAACTTGACATTCCCGGAGGTGACGGCGAGAAGACACTGGGAGAAGTCGAGAAGGGTATCGCTCGCTGGAACAAGGAAAACATCGTGTTTCCAAACTTGACTCCTCGATCCAGCAGCAGACCCCCACCTCAAGATCCATCCCCCCCACCTAATGATCCATCCCCCCACGTCAAGATCCATCCCTCCCACCGCAAGATCCATCACCCCCACCTAAGGATCCATCTCCCCCGCCTAAAGATCCATCTCCCCAACCTAAAGATTCATCCCCCCAAGATATATCCTCCTCACATGAAGATCCATCCCTCGATGCCCCATCCGTCACGAGTCCATCACGCGCGACGTCCCGTCCTTCGATTCCACCCCGGGAAAAGACCTTCTCGTCAAAGCGGAAACTATCCTTCACGTCGACGCGTGCAGATAAGTTATCTCGAGCGAACGCGAGTTGCTAAAGCCTCTTCCAAAGAGACCTTACGACTTGACTCCAGAGGAGCTCGAGGAATCGGTGCGTGCCCATATTACAGAACAGTTAGCTCCGAAATGGCCCCCGCCTAGAGAGAAACTGGATCCAGAAAAAGTTGAGAGATTTGTGAAAAATTTTAGGAATCCCCGGCCAAAGTCACCTCCATTGGCAGATGACTATGATCGTGTCATGCTGAAGACAATTAGTCAAGAGGCCGAGGAAAAGAAGGCTGCCTATCTCCTAAAGAAGCAGAAGATGAAGGAGGACAAGGAGGCGGCAGATCGACTAAAGAAGGAGCAGTTCTATGCTGCAAAACGCGGGAAACAAGTGGCCCAGCTCGGAGAATAGGCAAAAAAGTCGATATCCCCGCTGAAGGTGATCTCAACTAAAACAGTTGCCCAGCTCGTACAACCACAGCAACAGTATCAGTATGCATGGACATATAAACCTGGAAGTCCCTAGTCAGACCTGAGGAGATCAGTTCTCTATCATACCAATTGCGTCGATTGCATCACTGGTACGAGAAAGCTGTAGCGGCCGGGCATGAAGCTTTCTGGGTGAGTTATAAGAAAAAGCATTACTTCACGGATGACTTGTTATATATTTCGTTTCGGAAATATTTCAGTTATTCAATCAAGATGCCCTCGACAAAGTCATCGTCAGTTCCTATTGTTTGTAAGTGATTTATTTCTGCAATTTAATTAAGTCTTCAGCTCTGCACGTTCATTGCCTTTAATTATCTCACTATATTCTTTTGTATTGTAGAATGATCATTGTCGAATGCAGAAAAAAGGGCATCTATGACACTGGGTTCATTGACCCAAATTATATTAATGAAGCGACCGTAAAATACTATTGGAAGACCACCGAGGATAGCTTGGTCAATTGGTTAGTGAACCAAAATACTTGCGGAGAAATACTTTTTCCTTACGTCAACAAGTGAGTGTTACCTTCTACCCATTCTATTTTGCTTTGCATATCTTTAGTGTAACCGATGAGTCATTGACATATAAACGTGCGCAATTTCCACTGGATTCTGCTAATCATTAGAGTTGACCAAGGAGTCGTTCAAGTCATGGACTCGCTAAGGAAACCATCAATATGCTCCAGAGGTAATTTCAATCATTATCGCTCTATATCGACCTCTGTCATTCATTTTCAGATATCAACTAATCAATAACTTCTTTAATAATTTTTCTATTGACGGGCAGTGTTTGGAAACGGTTCATCAAGATCGTTCCAGGGGAGTGGAAACCGGAGCTGTATTTTTATACCACCAACGTAAGTAGTACTATATATATAGGTCCATTATGAAGGAACTCTTTAATTCTAGTTTCAATACTATTATGAAGCTTCACTATTATTTGATTAAATTCTATTTTTTGTAAAGTGGTGTCTGAGGCAGAAAACTGGGACAAATTTATGTGCATTCTATGTTTGCGAGTACATACGCTCTTTTGTCTCTGAGCGGGATAGAGAACAAAGAACGCGTGATGTATGTATACACTCTTCTCACTTTTTATTACCATGCATATTGTGTTGACTTCCATCCATAATTATTTTATTATGATTTCTATATATATATAGTTATAAACAACTCACATATTCATATTGATCTAGATGGAGAGAATGCGGGACCAGCTCATACCATCGAAGCGCCTAAAAGCACTTCAAGAGGAAATTGCGGGATTTTTTAACTCCGCGGTCCTGAAGAGAGATGGAGAATTTTTTCACTCGGCAAATTTTGTTTTGCCCGAGGACATGTAATTGACATCATCTCGACGTGTGAGAAACATTATGTCGGCGTGTGACGTTATGTATGTATATATGAAACATGATCTCGACGTGTGACAAAACGTTATGTATGTATATATGAATCAAATATAATGGTAGTACCACTGACACGGCACGACACACACGAAACGGCATCGGACAACGATGACACGGCACAACACTGCACGGCACGGCGACACGACACCTATTGATTTAAACCCCCCCCCCCCCCCCCCCCCAAAAAAAAGAAAGCATTTGGTTAACAAACAAAAAAAAAAAACAATTTGGTTAAAACAAAAAAAGCATTCGTAAAAAAAAAGTGAAACTCTCGGTCCCGGTTGGTAGTACCAACCGGGACCAAAGGGTTCCGGCCCGTCTTCCCCCTGCGCGCCCACGTGGAGGGCCTCTAGTCCCGGTTCCTGGGCCGCCGGTACTAAAGGCCAACCCCCCTTTAAGTCCGAGGCTTTAGTCCCTGCGGCTAACCCGGGACCAAAGGCCCTTGGAACGGGACCAATGCCCCATTTTCCACTAGTGCACAAAGGGAAAGCCACGCGAGCCATCCCTGTCGGCGAGACAATTGTTATTCCCGCCATTTTTGTTTCGCTTCCTTCATTTCTCCTTCTCCATATCACCTCCATATCGCTTCCCGCCGTAGCTCCCGCGTTTCCCGCGGAATTCACCTCCCATGGCGCCCAAGAAATTCGACAACACACGAGCCGCCGGCGAAGAACCACCGGCGAAGATGGCGGGGGCGACCTCCGGTGGGAGGGGTAGGGGGAGGGGCGGCCAGACGGCTTGAGCAACACCGAGTGGGCGAACGAAGTCGAGCGAAGGAAGACGGTCACCGCCGACCGCAAGGCAAGGGACGCGAGGAAGAAGGCCAAGGAGGCGGAGGAGGCCAAGGAGACACGACGAGCGGCGGCGGTGGCAGCCGGGAAACCGTGCTTTCCTGCGCCGTCGCCACTGTATGCGATGCACGGCCTCTATTTGCCGCCCGACGCTTGGGAACCCAAGGAAGCCAAGGAGGAAGCCAAGCAAGCGTGGCGTCACCGTCACCGTCG